>OY757915.1:32348768-32610266 GCA_963585895.1 Sepioteuthis lessoniana
CATACCCATCAATCTGAAAGAGGGTAATGGCCGCTCTCTGGTATTTTTGACGGCCTTGACCAAGCAAGCAAATTGTCCAACTGCCAAAAGAAAGATGAGTTGAGTGAGTTCAACTCTCTTCTATGATATAATACGTTTAATGTAAGACTTCGTAACTGGTCTTGCAGAGGTCATCATTTTAACGTGTCATAAACCTGAGGCAGAAGTTGGGTGTCCTCTGAACCCTAGTGTGTATATATATATATATATATATATATATATATATATATATATATATATATATATATATGTCTATGAAAGAAAACTCAACGGACAGTGACTGCGCCAGATGGCTGAGACGAAAAAGAAACGTCTCATTGAAATAAATTTATAATGGCTCAGTATCTGTCTGTTGAGTTTTCTTTCACTGACGTTACAGACATATTCGTTCTGCATGTGAGTGTTTATATATATATATATATATATATATATATATATATATATATATATATATATATATATATATACTGATAGGTTTATATATGAATAGTCATACATCGAACACTCCTATAGAACTCATATCTATAGAATATATGAGAAATTTCTTATATATTCTATATATGAATAATTCCAAATGCATCGTCTCTGGACATTAACCTGATATAACTTATATATATAATCATAGATTTCGTTCACTTTTTCTCTTCTGGTGGCTGGGTGCGAAAATACAAAGGTTTGCTTTGAATGGAGACGGGATGAAGCAAAGATGCAGGTAGAGGTTTGTCTTTAGAATAACGAAGTAGCAAACCACGTGGTATCCGTTGTCCATTTCTGCTTGCTTCCACGGCCTCAGAGACTAAATGTTTCCCTCCATAACCAACGACTAATCTCAACGACATGGCTAGCATGCTGGTTTCACGCCACATTTCTTATGTTTAATCCTTGCAATAACTCAGTCAGCTGGGGCCGTAGAATACGCCGACTGCACCTCTACACATGGGTATGACCCCCACTCCACCGAGTGTCCTGAATATGGCACTATATTGCATTTAATGGTTAATCTCCAGTCCTGGATTTTTAGGAAATGTGGAATACCTCTCCATTGCCATTCCCCCCAGGTATACTCTGACCTGGAGTGGTAGTACCTGTCAGGCTCCCATCTATGGGTCAATAGAATTATGTAATCATTTTCTATACTTGAAACCATTTAAGTGTGAGAAAACAAATGACTGTAAAATTAGTATTATATAGATATACTTAGAATCAATTTACTGCATGCAAACAAATAATGTTGAATAGAATTATTAGTGTTAAATAACAATAATTGAAACCATTTAACTGTATGCAAAGAAATATGATCTGGCTCGTTTAAAAATTGTTACCAACAAACAGTTAATTTACAAATCATACATATTTGATATATATGTATCAAGAGGATTTGGCATTAAATAACTTACAAGGGTTGATATGCCGTAAAACCACCAACCATTTAATCCTTGCAACGAGCCTCAAATAATCAGGTAAGGAGCATCAGCTGACTTTGACCAACAAAGTGATTGATTGATACACAGCGGTTGATGTTAATGCATCGTAAATATCGCATCTACATCTCCTGACAAATAAAAATAGATCTGAATAGAGAAAGATAGATGAGAACTGTATATGAAGAGAGGCAGATAAATCTACATAGATATATAAAAAAGAAAAAAAAAGAAGGTTGGAGATGTGCATAAAGGTGTAAACAGAAAGAGAGGAACTTTGATCTGGTTGGATGTGCATGAAAAGACATGTACGGATCCAGCCGAATGGGCATGAAAGGAGACGTTCGGTATCGGATAGACAAGCATGAAGGGAAAATTTTAGATATGGCAAGATATACAAATATGCAAAGAGAAGCTTGGATCTAGTTGATTAGACATAAAGGGAGACGCGTTAATAAGGAAAAACTGAGATATAAACTAATAGGAATTAATCTCTGGATATTAGATTAAATTATTGTGATCAGGTTTCAGTAACAGTTGCTCAGTGTAACATGTAAGCCAAGATTAATAGTAAAATAAAAAAAGAATACTATTACACTACACCCTTATCCCCCCAGCTATGTATTAAATATTACCACGACTGTTCTAAAATGATGGCTTTGGTTTTAAATCACACACAAAGGTTGATATACCATTAAGTAAAGAAACGAAACAAAACCAAGATTTAGCCCTGCCAGCTAGGGTTGTAAAATACACCGTCTACACCTCTGTAGAAGGGTAAGATCCCCGCTCCAACGAGTGTCCTGGGTATAAACTGCATTTGAGGATGTGGAGTTTTGGGGAATGTGGAGTACCCCTTCATTGCCATTAGTCTCAGATTCACTCTTACACAAAGAGTTAATACCTGTTATGGTCTCAGCTTTTGGGCCAAATAGAACTATATAATCATTTACTATACTTGAAACTATTTTACTGTGTGCAAACAATAAATAGCAATTCTTGAAACCATTGAACAGAGTACAAACAAATAATCTTACAGACAAACTATTCACTTATAAATCATATATGTAATATATATATCTATATATAATTTCATATTGAATAGCCTATGACATATCAACCCTTGTAGGTTACTTAATGCCAAACCATAAAATAACCTACAAAGATTGATATGCTATAAAACCCAACCAAAACAAATCTTATATATTTGGTTTGGTTTATTTTTAGGGCATATCAACCATCATAGGTCATTTAATGCCAAATCCTTTTTATACATGTATTAAATACATGATTTCTAAGCACATTTTGTAGATAACATTTTTAAACCAGCCTGAGCTCATTTTTTTTTTTTGCACACACTTAAATGGTTTCACTTAATTTAAAACAATTCAGTTTAGTATGAGTGTACAGTTTTTTTACATGTAAAAACAGTTCTCTTTCAAACAATTCAGTTTAGCATATGTACACAGTTTTTTGGGTTTTTTTGTTTACACACTGTTAAACAATCAAACAGTCCTATTTCAAACAATTCAGTTTAGCATATCAACAAAATTAAATGGTTCCAAGTATTGCTATGTATCACTAACAATTCAATTAAACATCAGTCATTTGTTTACACATTCAAAAATGTCAGTTTAAATGTCAAACACTTCTATTTGACCCATAGATAGGACCCTATCAGGTGCTACCACTCTGGGCAAGACTAGACCTGGGAGCAATGGCAATGAAGTGGTACTCTGCATTCCCCAAAGCTCCAGCATTATAGGAGCCTCACCATCAGATTGTTTAGTGTCATAATCAAGACATTTGTTGGGGGAGTCTGACCCCTCTGCGGAGATGCAGTCAGTGTATTCTACAGCCCCCAGCCGACAGGGCCAAGTGAAATCTGTATTAGTACACACCTTTGTACTTTCACCAAAAACTGCTGATTAAAAATAGCTTGAATAGCTTCAATTCTTTTTTTTTAAATTGGTACTGAGTTGTCTTATCATTTAGACATCATCATATAAGATTCTTAGCTCTGCACATATTATCATTTGCATTTTGAAATTTAAAGATTCATTTTTAATACTTTTGAAGAAGTAGAATAAATGTATTTATTTGATGTAAAAAATGAGATATAAAATTTAAGCACTTTCAAGCGAGTGTAATATTACCTTAAAGGTACTTTTTCATTCAACTCTCCAAAATACTAAATGACATAAATGCAAGTGTTTTCAAGAAACATGCAAAAAAAACCCACCTCATACATAAAAATTGTCTCTTTTTCTTCTTTTTTCTCTTTATAATTAAGAAAAATAAATAACTGTATGTTGCTCTCAATAAGTATTTATAATTTTACATGTAGAAAGACAATAAATGATTAATTTTTGTTCAAGCATAAAAAGCAGACATCTATCTGAAAATTTCCTAACCAGAAACCAAACTTAAGATCTTTTTACTTTTTTTTTTCTTTTTACTTTTTTTCCACCCTTTATACATTTTTTTCTCTTTTTCCTTTCCTCTGATATTTTTTCTACTCACTAGAGAAGATATTTTAAAAAGTAGTGCTGTTGTGTTAATATTCATAGTAAAAGAAATACTCACAAAAGGGTCAATAAATATTAACACCACATTGATATTTATTAACTTATAAGCTGTATCCCTAATAATTTTAGAGATTGTATGCAATTATTATGAATAGATTTAAACAATAAATAATATTCTGAGTTGATTTCCATTTTGAAATTTGGTCAATCAATAACAACAAATATCATCATCAAGTCACACTGCTGGCATGGATTTTCTTGACTCTCTCTCCCCATCACTCCTGGCAAATTTTCCAAACTACATCCTATATCCACACAGAGCTGATGTCAGGTTCTTGTTGGTTGGCCAACATTGGGGTCCATAAAAGAACATCACTTATGAGTTCTTCTTTGCTTCTCTAACAGTCTTCCACATGTCTTGTTTGTCTTATTCGAATGGTTTTAGAGATGGGAGGTAAATAGCCATACAGCTGTTGCTTTAAGAATTTATTCAAAATGTAGCATTCTTATGCAGTTCATATCAACCTTTTTCTCAATCTGTTTTTTCAGTGTCCATGTAGTGCATCCAAACAGTAATATTGACACAACAACTGCTTGGAAGAAATCCGGTTTTATTTTTCAGATAGATCAGACTTCCATATGGTTGATAACCTATTGATAGCAGTCCACACCTTTGCTAGGCACATACTAGCATCACTTTCAGTAGATGAGACACTACTGCTGAGATACATGAACTTGTCTACTAATTTCAGAAGACAACCATTTAGAGTGGAGATAGCTCCTTCTCAAGTTAAACACATATACTTCATTTTGTTTGCATTTATGTGGAGGCCAATGCTTTCTGCTGCCTGCTATTAAATAAAAATAAATGAAATACAGCCTTACAATAGTAACAAAATTGGCCTTAATGGAAAAATTGAAGACTGACTTTTTAAGTTCATTTTTGTGAAGGAGACATCGAGCTGAAAATTTAATCATCAGAAAACAAAGTCAAGATCTTTTTTCACCTTTTTCTATTTTCTAATACCCACCCAGCTTTTAAAAAAAAAATTTCTGACCACTGAAGAATATACTTTGTGTTGTGACAAGAGTCATAGATATTAACACCTACTTGACTTTTTATCAATATGCTGGCAGCGGGTACAAGAATCGGTCGAATTATTAGATTACAAAATGATATCATATCACCCTGTATATATATATCTCATATTTTTGAGTAAAAAATTTAGTCAACTTTTTAGGTGGCTGGTTCAATTTGCAATAAGGCCAGTTCAAAAGTAGGTCGACATAAACAACAACTCTATCAAAACATAGAAAAATTTTAAAATGAATATTAAAATGTAATTATTCATTTTCCATCATAGATCTTTTTTAATTACCTTTCTGGTACTTTTTTAATAAGCAATTTTTCAAGTAAAATATACAAATTAGCTAACCTCATTTGAAAAAATTACGACTTTTGTCAACTTATATAGCAGTCTATTCAAAAATTCATTGGAGGTAGGAAGAAGTGGTTGTTTTAAATAATTCAATTTTATGAAGAATCTGAACAAACCAACTGCTTATGTGGGTGTGTGTGTGTGTGTGTACATATATATATCACACATACACACCCTAAGGGTGTTTCAAAAAATTTAATATCATTTGAAATATCCTGTGTGTTTCAGAAAAATTGATATCATTTCATAATCTAATCACTTGACCAATTCTTATTCAAATAATCTCAAATTTTAACACTGAGTTGAAACAATTCAAAAATTCTTTATTTGATGTTTAAATGCCTGTTCTTTTCCAGTGAATGATATTTCTCTACCTGAAAAGAAAGACATAAAATATTGAATTTTGAGTTGTTTTTACCCATGCTGTTAAAATTTTAGATCATTTGAACAAGAATTAGTCAACTTATTAAATAACAAAATGATGTCACTTTTTTCCCCAAAATACTCAGTATGTAAAATCCTCACAAAAATATATTGGTGTTTATTACTGAAATAAAAAGTGGGACAGTTTATATAATTTAAAAAATCTGTTCGACAGAGCACTTTTTCAGCTTTCCTTTTTCTTTTTTTTTTTCAAATTTCAAAATGTTTTAGCCAAATTGAAAAAGATATTTACTATATTTTTGTATTTGTTTTCAGGTTATAACTGTTCTCTGTTTGCCTATGGACAAACTGGATCAGGAAAATCCTATTCCATGATCGGATATGGACCAAACAAGTAAGTGCTAAAGTATGCAATTTAAAAAGTATAAAGATTGGCTTCAAATCTTTATTTTTTCTTCATTTCATATTAGTACTGACTCTTCTAGATCTCTTGACTGCAATCTGAATATCATAATATTCATATATAAGTTGCTCACATATCTTCATTTAAATTCTGAAAAAGTTTTAAGCTTTAGTCTCAAGGCTTTTACATCCCACCTTTCATGATAAATGCCTAAATGGAAACATCGATGACATTGTAGGAATATAATACATAATTATCTCCCTTAGATAATTTGCATTTCTCTTAGGAGCTTTGTAGTGAGTCACATAACAGTCAAAAACCCATTCTCTACCTTTTTTCCACTGTCAGCTGGAACTGTAGAAAACACCAACGGCTCCTCTGCAGATAAGTAAGGGACCCCTTCCCCACTGTACTTTAATGAGCATCCTAAGTATAATACTAAATTATATATAATCATATTTACCCAACCCCTCTGCTCGAGCAGGATATGACACAAGGTCAATTTTTAAGCGGAGTTTAACAGGTTTTAATTCAGAGTTTTCCTTCTCCAAGACTAGATGCCTCACCAAGGCTGAAGAACTCAGTCTGCCCTACTATTTACCCATAGCTGGAGGGAGAATAATTGGATTCATACCTTTCTCAAGGGTATTAGTGCTATGTGAAATGCAATCAGGCTCGTCCAGGATTTGAACTCGTGTCATCATGTCCACATCCTGTGATGATAACCATTACACCACGGGCACCTCCTAAAATTATATATAATAGTGAGACTCCAGTCCTGGAGCTTTAAGAATGTGGAGTATCCCTTCATTGCCTTTATTCCCAGGTCCAAGAGTAGTAGAACCTGTTAGGATCAAATTGAATAGTTCAATCATTTACTAAGGATTATTATGGATTATGTAATTTGAAACCATACAGCTTTGTGCAAATAACTTATATTGGAATACTTGATAAATAGAATTACTAATGTTAAATAGTAATGCTTGAAACTTGGCAAACAAATAATTGATACTAAATAGATTTATTAGTGTTTGATAGGAATACTTGAAAACATTTAACTCTGTGCAAACAAATGAGCTCTAACTACTCATTTAAAAATAAAGTAACCAACAAACTACTGCTTATAGATCATATATATATATATATATATATATATATATATATATATAAGCAGGATTTGGCATTAAATAACCCACAATGGTTGATATGCTATAAAACATCAGCCAACCTCAACAGTTTTTTGCCTCTGGTCTTTGAACTGTACAAACATTGTCTCTAACTCTGCCAGGGAACGGTAAAGCTACATGGCTATCTTACCTACTCTTATCGAATAAGACTTTTTCCTTTTTGTATCCCTTCTATATGCTGCTTGTTCATGGAATAATATGTGTATAATTTTGGCTGTTGGGACATGTTTTTGTATTCTTTTATTTTTATATCACTTGTAGCTTTATAGTGTATATTAGATATTTACAAATAAGTTTGTCTTTCATTCTATTTATTTAGCCCACTGGACTAATGGGTAGAGTGTTCACCAATCCTCAGGGAGACCAGGGTTCAATCACAGGTTGAGTCCTATCAAAGACTCAAAAAATGGTACTTGATGCCTCCTTGCTTAACACTCAGCATTATAAGGTATATAGCAAGGGTAAAGTAGAGCAATCCAAGGAAAGGAGTATTGCCCTCCCCTACACCTCAGTATAGTAGCTAATGAAAAGGGAACGTTCATGTCACCCTTGACTACGGTTGCCAACTTATATACTTGTTGGACAATACTAGCATTAATACAATATTTCTTACTGAGCACAGTGATAAAGGTTCCTTTCAGTAGTTTGCAATAGGTCTCATGGCTTTACATTTGCACATCAAAACAGTTTTTTTTTTCTATGAGTGGGAGTTATAATGGTATAAAACTATGGACTTATTGATCTCACCTTTATATATATGACCTTCTTTTTGATTGGTCATTGACTTTGTAATCTTACATCCTCTTTAATATTGTCCAATCAGTTACCTTCAAAAAGCCCAACCTCCAATGAATTGAGAAGTTGCTAAGACTCTTAACTCTCTAATCATTAAGCAAATCAGTCTAACTTGCTTCATTCTCTTACTTTATCTTTCATATTCATATCTGATTGTCAGTGTTTGTTTTGTTACCTATGAACACTGACCAAACAGGGTAGATGCTGAGAAACACAAACATACAATCGGTAATCAATATACTTACATCCATGAACTTCCTCATTACACATGACTATCATTGTAATTAGGACACACAATCTTTTTTTTTTTTTTTTTTTTTTTTTACATCTAAGAAAATTAAAGTAAAGTTGGCAACCGTAGTCAAGGGCGACCTGAAGGCCCCCTTTTGAATTGCCACAACACTGAGATGTAAGGCAGGGTGCTACTTCTTTCCCCGGATTGTTCTGATTTACCCTTGATACGTACCTTTTAGTCCTGAGTGTTTAGCAAGGAGGTATCAAATACCATATTTTGAGTCTTAGGTATGAATCAACTTAGGATCAAACTCCAGCTTTCTGGGCCGTTGGCAAACACCCTACCCACTTGGCCAATAAAGAGAGAGAGTGAGTGAGTACTTGTATAAATACTGAACAGGGTAGATGCTGAAAGATAGCCACAGTAGGTAAACAATGCACTTTTTACCTGTGGACATTTTCATTATACATAACATATATACATGTATATGGCCCACCATGCATAACAGTCATCATCAAAAGAAATAGAATCAATGACCTGAATTCAAATCCTGGACAAGGTTGACTGAGTTTCCTTTTGCACTCATACTCTGGAGAAAGATACAAATCCATCTGTCCCAGCATCCCACCAGTTATGAGAAAATTGATTGATAAGGCAACTAGTCTATGAAAAGGAAAACTCTAAATTCAAACCAGGTATACTCCACTTGCAAATTAATCTTGCATTGCATTCTGCTCATAATAGGATGGGTATACAGTGTATCACAAAAGTGAGTACACCCCTCACATTTCCGCAGATATTTAAGTATATCTCTTCATGGGACAACACTGACAAAATGACACTTTGACACAATGAAAAGTATTCTATGTGCAGCTTATATAACAGAATTAATTTATTTCCCCTCAAAATAACTCAAAATATAACCATTAAAAGCTAAACCCCTGCCAACAAAAGTGAGTACACCCCTCACATTTCCGCAGATATTTAAGTATATCTCTTCATGGGACAACACTGACAAAATGACACTTTGACACAATGAAAAGTATTCTATGTGCGGCTTATATAACAGAATTAATTTATTTCCCCTCAAAATAACTCAAAATATAACCATTAAAAGCTAAACCCCAGCCAACAAAAGTGAGTACACCCCTTAGGGAAAGTTGTCAATATTAACATACACCATGTCAATTGTCAATATTTTGTGTGGCCACCATCATAATCCAGAACTGCCTTTACTCTCCTGGGCATGGAGTTTACCAGAGCTTCACAGGTAGCCACTGTAATGCTCTTCCACTCCTCCATGACAACATCGCAGACTTTGAGACTTTGCACACCTCCACTTTTTGCAAAGATGTTCTATTGAGTTCATGTCAGGAGACATGCTTGGCCAGCTTTACTCTCAGCCTCTTCAGTAAAGCAATGGTCGTCTTGGAGGTGTGTTTGGAGTCATTGTCATGCTGGAACACTGTCCTGTGGCCCAGTTTCTGAAGGGAGGGGATTATACTCTACTGCAGTATTTCACAGTACATGTTGGAGTTCATATTTCCCTCAATGAAATGTAACTCTTCAACACCTGCTGCACTCATGCAGCCCTAGACCATGACATTCTCACCACCATGCTTGACTGTTGGCATGACACACTTATCTTTGTACTCCTCCCCTGGTCGCCACCACACATGCTTGAAGCCATCAGAACCAAACAAATTAATCTTCATCAGAACATAGGACATGGTTTCAGTAATCCATGTGCTTTGTTGACATGTTTGGAGGCTTTCTTGTGTATCGTCTTCAGAAGAGTCTTCCTCCTGGGGCACACCAAGTTGATGTAGAGCGCGGTGTATGGTCTGAGCGCTATCAGGCTGACCTCCCACCTCTTCAATCTCTGCAGCAATGCTGACAGGACTCCTACGCCGATCTTTCAAAGAAAGCATTTGGATGTGACGCTCAGCACGTGCGCTCAGGTTCTTTGGACGACCTACGCGAGGCCTGTTCTGAGTGGACCCCGCTCTTTTAAAATGCTGGATGATCTTAGCCACTGGGCTGCAGCTCAGTTTTAGGGTGTTGGGAATCTTCTTGTAGCCTTGGCCGTCTTCATGTAGCACAACAATACGTCTTTTAAGATCCTCAGAGAGTTCTTTGCCATGTGGTACCATGTTGGAACTTTCAGTGACCAGTATGAGAGAGTGTGAGAGCTGCACTACAAATTTGAACACACCTGCTCCCTATGCACATGGGCCTAGTAACACATGGGCCTAGTAACACTAATGAGTCACATGACATTTTGGAGGGAAAATGACAAACAGTACTCAATTTGGACATTTAGGGGTGTAGTTTCTTTGGGGTGTACTCACTTTTGTTGGCAGGGGTTTAGCTTTTAATGGTTATATTTTGAGTTATTTTGAGGGGAAAATAAATTAACCCTGTTATATAAGCTGCACACAGACTACTTTTCATTGTGTCAAAGTGTCATTTTGTCAGTGATGTCCCATGAAGAGATATATTTAAATATCTGCAGAAATATGAGGGGTGTACTCACTTTTGTGATACACTGTATATACATGTTAATTGAATTACCATGACTAGAAAATCTGGCAAGCCCTTCCATGTGACATATCAAACACTGGACAGCTGTTTCAACCTTATTAGGTCTCATCAGCAGTGGTTCAATCTCCAGAGGTGGAGATCATGGTACACACTGCTGACGAGACCTAATAAAGTCGAAACAGCTGTCCAGTGTTCCGTATGTCGCATAAAAGAGCTTGCCAGATTTTCTAGTCATGGTAATTCAATTAACATAATACAATTCCTCTATTCAATATATATATATATATATATATATATATATATATATATATATATATATATATATATATATATATTCCATATTTGGTAAAAAAAAAAAAAAGATTGGAAGGCCGACTTGTTATTCACTTTTGTTCTTTATTTCTTTTGTATTTCTTTTAGCTTTGAAAAGAAAAAAGGTATACTTTATACATTAAAACATCAGTCTTCTCAAATCCTGTGATTAAGTGGGAAGTCTCTGTTAAGTTTGGGTTGTATGTTAACAGAATTAATTTTGAAACCAGTGCTAATGTACTTAAATGTCTTTAGCAACTGATGCTATTTATAGAAACAAATTTGAAAAGTAAATACTACACAATCCAACAGTACAGACACTCTTCTTACAAAGTAGTAATGTACATACAAAAGTTACATCACTTTAGTAATACATCCTCTCCTGATGATGGCCCAAAGTTGGGCAGAAAGTACTTGGGGAAATAACTAATTATGGAAGATTTATCAACCAATTCCCGTCAAATATCATAAGATCAATACGGCAATTCGAAAGGATTAACAAAAAAATATCTATTATGTTCAATCATATATATATATATGTAGTCATCCACTGACAGACTGTTTTATTGTGTCACAGCTCTTTAGTGTGGCTAGATACACAAGATTCTCGAAGCTGGGATCAAATCCCGGTTGACTCACACCAGTCGTAGATTCTACTGCATAGCCAAGAGGAAGCTAACATAAGTAAAGGGATTTTAAATGCATATGTATCACTTTTGTTTTGTTTATATATATATATATATAACAGGATTTGGCATTAAATAACCATCATGTGTTGATATGCCATTAAACAAAATAACCTAACTTAATCCAAATAGCCTGAACAGCTGTTTAATTTTCTTTTTTTTGTTTTTCTTCAGAGGAATTGTCCCTATCACTTGTGATGAGCTGTTCAAAATAGTGAACAACAATGTGGATCCAAATAGAGTGAGTACAAGCCAAAACTTTCACCTGCTTTCTCCAAATTCTAGTGAGATATATTAGCATTGCAAAAATCAGTTGTAACCTAGTCACTGGAGAGTCATCTCTTAACCAGTGCCTCCCCCAATTCAAGAGGAGTAGAAATAGGGACACACCCTAATGGCTGTGGAATTTATAAAAGCTACACCATAAAATACACACATATATATATATATATATATATATACAGTGTAACCCGGATATAAAAGAAACTCGGATATAAGAGATATTTTCTCTGGTCCCAAATTAAAGCTTGTGTTATCTAAACAAAATAGACCAAAACCAGATATAAGAGAAACCCAGATATAAGAAACTTCTTCTCCCGTCCCGACAACTCTCTTATATCCAGGTTACACTGTATATATACATATCAATCTAAATTCTGACACTTTATCACATTTTTGCTATAGGAAAACAGGGAGAAAAAATGGATTCATGCCTTTCTCAAGGGCATTAGTATATCCAGAATTTGAACTTGACTAGCCAATTTCATTTTCTTCATCAATTATTATGGTACTTGCACTTCTGCATAATTACCACATTAAGCGGCTACTCCTTTCTCTCTCGATATATATATATATAGTATTTGCTCCTAATTTTTGTCTTTTATTGTGGACCCCTTCACATGGATGAGCAAAGACAGAACAACCAGCTAGAACCTACATACAGCAGCTCTGTGCCAATACGGGATGTAGACTGGAAGACCTGCCAGAAGCAATGGACGATAGAGAAGGGTAGCAAGAGAGGGTCAGGGATATTCATACTGATGGCACGACTTGGCGAGCGCCCCGGGGCCTGTTCTGGACTTTGGTCCGAAGCGTGGCCCTGGAAAAGGAACAATGGCAGACTTGGGGCCTTTAATTAGGCACCTAGTTTCGACTAGGCTACCTTCGGGTGGGCGAGCTGCATTTTTGTCTCCTTTGTCCCCCTTGGACGGCACTAGACCATGCGTCTAGTTTAAGCCGCAAACTGGAGCAGCACAGACAACAGGGTTCGAGTCTCGGCTCATTCCCGACCTTCCCCTCCCCTTTATCCCCACTTTAATCGGCCTTCGGGCTTTTGACCTTGTGTCAAGTCGTGTCTGGTGGGAGGCAGCGACAAATACTGGCACGACATGACGATGATGATGATGATGATTAAACATCCATTGGTGATTCAACATCACTAGATATCATCCTTCCTAGTCCTGACAATCGTTCACTAGGGCCGGAATGTTATTGCATCGACTGACTTTCTTTCACATTAAATTCTTCTTTTTGGATTACTTTGTCAATTTTCTCTAATCAACATTTTATTACTTTTTCTCACCTGTCACCAGAATTTGGTATGACATCATGTGACCCTCAAAATAAATGAAAATTTTGATGTGATGATTTAATCAATCATACCTGTGATATCACAGTTTACATAAACAGGGAGTTATATTATTGTCTATTCATTTAAGAGACATTAACATTCGCAGTTTTGTTAAAAAAATTGAGCTCCTTCATAGAAATATCATCATCAAGAAAGCAAGTTATATTCAAATGCTCTTTATTAAGATGATAAGGTTCTTATGAGACCCTACCATATCAGTGGGGTTTAGAACACACCAATTGTGTCCCCTGCAGAAGATAAGACCCTGCCCTTAAAAAGGAGTGTCCTAGGTATAACTCTGATCTATATCTGATGCTGCAGGCTCCAATTCTGAAGCCCCAGGGAATGTGGAGTACCCCTTAATTGCTATAACTCCCAGGTCCACTCTGATCTGGAGCTGGAGAACATGTTATCTTAAGTTCATAATTATGGATCAAACAGATCTGTTTGAAAATGATTTGTATTAAATAGAACTTGATACCATATAACTGTATGCAGATTATATGTATTAAGAATAGTTATGTAGAGATCCACCCAAGAAATGAGCCTCCCATGCAACAGGTCTAAAAATGATCTTAGTTTTATTAATATTAGTAACAATATCATACATCATTGAGCTCAAATAAAAAAACAAATGAAAATTTGAAGTTCAATAATTACCAAATCTTCATCAGTATCATAAAGTTTGACAATCACAAGTTGAACTCCAATAAAGCAAGGAGCATCTGTATTATTCAAAGAAAGATATTTGTCTTTATTAATATAGTTATATATTCTTGCTAATTTGAATTTCTGTTTTACTTATTTTTCTTTATTTTCTTTTATGTAGAGTTATGAAGTATCATTCTCTATGATGGAGATATACAATGAACAGGTACGTGACCTGTTAACAAAGGAGAACCCAAAGGGGGGTTTACAGGTGAGACAAAATCCCAAGATGGGAATGTTTTTTGTTGAAGGCCTGCAAATGATTCCAGTTGGCAGCTACAATGACATTCAAAGACGAATGGAACAAGGTAAGTAAAGAAGAAATATATTATGCTGACAGCTTTACTGTTCATCTTTTGGGGTTTAACAGAGAAGGTTAAATAAATTTAACACATTAAAGCATTATATAAAAGTAAGAAATAGGTGTTAATGTTGAGTATATTTATATACTGCCCAGTACAGGAACTGACCGCACAACCACTGGCTAATACTTTGTTGGATTGACCAATATCACCTGCTGGTTGCAATGGGTCCTACTATGGGCTCAAAATAAGCTGATGGTATTTTGCCATGAAAGTGAATATAGAGTTGCCCAGAGACTGCAGGATAGACCATTTCAACAATGGAGATCTTTTACTTTTAACATGGTAAAAAGATAAATGTTGACCCTTAGACTTATTCCATAACCTAATTTGGTCATGTGGGCACTACTCATATAGCCTAGCAGAGCCCATCCCTCTCCAGGTCTGGTTTGAATTCTGAGTTTTCCTTCTTCTTAAGCAATTCTTGGATCCATACTTTTCCCATGAATATCACAGCTTTAGGAAATGTAAACAGCCTCATTCTGGATTTGAACTTGAGTAGGTGAGTCAATTTCCTACGATGATAACTATTATGCCACAAGCACCTTGTTAACACTTACAGAACAGAAAAAGACTCAGCCACTCTGGCATTTGAGTTAGCAACTTTTAGAGTTGACTTTTTATCAAAAAGAAGAAAAAACTGCAAGTTTTTGCACTTATTATCTCAGTCTTTTCAGTAATTAAGCTCAGTATCTCAGTTTTTGCATTTATTCACAATCATTTTTTATGACTCTCCTGATAACTAACCCTTTATAACCCAGATTTTTAATTTTCCACTTTATATTGAAATTATAAGGAAGCATGAAACTGAATAGTAAACACACTGAAACATACATTTAATCTTTATTACAGTAAGTAGAAATCTTATTAGTCCAAAGTGTACATTAATTTAACCAAAATGTAAATTTTCAAAGAGATTTTCATTTTTATTTCAACTGTCTTCGAAAGAATACATTAGGTTATAAAAGATTAATTGTTGTCTTTCGATGGGTTTGAGGTATTTCTAATTTCTCTGTGAATGTGAGATTTTTTTTGTTGGAAAAGTTTAAATGTGGCCCCTGTTTACACTTTCTTAATTCATTCACTAACCGAAACAAAAATTTGTACTGTATATAATTGGAGACTATAATTGTTAAATGTGTTTACATACTGTAAAAACAGCCAAACATCCTTCTGTCACAAGACTTAAAATACGCCAGCTGCATCCCCAGCAGAGGGATCAAACACCTTCCAAAAAAATGTGCCTTGGGTATGATACTCAATTGCATCTGATGGTAAGGCTACAGTTCTGGAAATCTGGGTTGTTTAGTACTCATTCATTGCCATCATTTCTAGGTCCACTCTGACCTTGAGTGGAAATACCTGTTAGGCTTCCGTATGTAGGATAAAATAGGTCTGTTTAAAAATTATTTATGTTTAATAAGACCATGTGAAAAAAAACAACACAAAAAAAGTATGAAAATACAATGAGATTCCCAAACCTTTAGGCATAAAATAACTCGAGATGGGTTGACATGCCATTTAAATCAACTAACCAACCAAGTCAAGCATAAAAACCTATCATAAACAACACTGGAATTTTTTAAGAATATAAAGCAAGTATTCATTGTTATCCAACTGTAACACTATTATACAGGCCTAGCTCTATGTGAGTGCATGTATGCGGGTGTATACATGCGTATGGTTGTGAGTTGACCATGGGTATGTAAATGCATATGCATGTATCCATATAAGGGCCAAGATATATTTGCGTGGAAATCACTAATTTAGCTCTGCTAGTATAAAATGCAGATGTCAAATAAAAGTGGATCAACAACTTTCATTATCACATCTTTTAGCATCTCCTGGTGACTAGTTGTCTGCTAATGTATTTATGTCTAGCCTGTGGTTGGCCAGGTGTCCTGGAATAGGAATGTTTACCTCTGGATATAGACAAGTAGTCAATCAGCAACTAGAATGGATAGAAGACAGACACAGAAGAGACTCAGATGGACAGATAGATGGACCTTAGATATATAGTAAAATATTACATTCATCGACTCTGTGCAGATATTAAATGCTGTCTTGGTTTGGTGTGGTTTTATAGCATATCAACTAGTGTAGGTTATTTAATGCCAAATCCATTTTTATACATAAAAACAGTTATATTTCAAGCAATTCAGTTCTATTCAACCCATTGATAGGACCCAATCAGGTGCTACCACTCCAGGTCATAGTGGACTTGGGAGCGATGGCAATAAAGGAGCACTCCAGCATTACTGGAGCCTCACCAAATTGTTTAGTGTTGTATCCAGGACACTTGTTGAGAGAATCTTACCTCTCTGCAGAGATGCAATTAGTGTATTCTACAGCCCCAGCCAACTGGGCCAAAATGCTGTCTAGAGGATTTATCAAGGGCTGCATGGCAAGAGAGAGTCTAGGAAATCTGTGTTATCAGCATGCCTTGAGGATAATGATAGCTGATTTTATTTCAGAGTTTTCTTTTCTCTTAGACTAGTTGCTACTTGTCTAGGAGAAGAGCCCAGTCTTTCCTACTATTTAGTCACAGCTAAGTATAAAACAGATGGATTCATGTCTTTTGAAAGGGTATTAGTGTGAAGAGAAATACAATCAGCCACCTCTAAGATTTGAACTCAGGTTACCAATTTCATTTTCCATGATGATGACAGTTATGCTAAGCATACTTTTGTTGTCTGTATTTCTCCCTTTCTTTTTACAGGAACAGCAAATCGAACAGTAGCCTCAACTAATATGAATGCTACTAGTTCTAGGGCACATACTGTTGTGACAATTGTCTTTGACCAAATTTTAAAGTCTGAGGCCTCAGATGAGAAAACACGGAAATCTAGTGTAATCAATCTGGTCGATCTTGCAGGTAATATTTAAAATTATAATATTTTTTGTATTATTCTATACAAGCACCCATTCAAATTCACCAAGTAAAACATTTTCTAGTATTTTTTTTGTGTGTGTGTGATTTTTACAGCAATTTCTTTACTTTACAAAAAAAGATCATTTTGCATTTTGCAAAAGAGTTCACTTTCACATTCTAATTCAATGTAGAATGATCTCCCATTTCCAGAACAAATATTAAAAAAAAGAAGAAATAAACCACTCGCCATTGAAGTAAAAGGAAAAAAAGAATCAAAATCATTGAACTTGTCTGGTTATTTGTCTTTTCCATGACTAACTGTTCCAGTGAAAGTGAACCCCCACTAAAATGTGAAATAATTTTTTCTAAAAAATAAAAAAAAATAGTAGGAAGTCTAATTAATTTAAATCACAAAAAAGAATTACCAGAATTTTTTTTTTTCCCTTGTGAATGTATAATTTTACCTTTTTGGATATATCAGTACTTTTTTGTAACCACCTGTATGTTACTTAAAGTATGTGATACATTTCCTTTACTCACCTGTCATAAGTTCCCACAAGTCCATTATTGATTTCACAGGGATGACAAAAACTCAACTTATACATAAATAAAGCTGCTGTGTCTGGTTCTTCATAAAAAAAAATGCATTGCCAAAAACAACTGCTTCTTCTCACCTCAGTCTTTACATACCTACTTCCCCACCATAGGCAGAGAGTGACACAAGGTCAAATTTTTAGGTGGAGGCCCCAACCACACACAGATGCAGTGCTAAAAATTGCTTGGCTCTGTGGACATTCTCCCCTTAACTGCATCTGATGATGAAGTCTCAGTTCAAGGAACACAGGGTACCCCTTCATTACAATTACTCTCATGTCCACTCTGATTCAGAGTGGTTGTACTCATTAAGGTTCCATCTTTGGGTTCAAAAGAACTGTTCAATCATTTTTTTAGAATTATTATTATTAGTTATTTGAAACCATGCAGCTGTGTGCAAATTACTTATATAGGAATACTTGTTAAGTAGAAGAACTCATGTTGAATAACAATACTTGAAACCATGTAACTGTGTTCAAGTAAATGATTAATTTTAATTGAAGAATAATTAGTATTAGATAATAATACTTGAAACTATTTTACTGGGTGTGAACAGATGACCACTAATTCATTTTAAAATAAAGTTACCAAAAAACTACTTGCTTACAAATCATGTGTGTATATATATATATATATATATATATATATATATATATATATATAATGTGTGTGTGTGTGTGTAAACAGGATTTGGCATTAAATAACCATCAGGACTTGATATGCCATTAGATCAAATAACCTAACTTGATTTTAAATAGCAATACTTGAAACCATTAACTGTATGCAAACAAATGATTAAAATTAGATAGATTAATTGGTGTTCGATGAAAATACTTGAAACAATTTAACTGTGTGCAAACAAATGACCTCTGGCTCATTTTGAAATAATCTTACCAATAAACTATTCTAACAAATCATATATATATATATATATATATAAAAAACAGGATTTGGCATTAAATAACTGAAAAAGGTTGATATGCCATAAAACCTAACAAAGCTAAACAGACATCAAGCTATGAACCTGACCTTAGCAATTTTAAATGAAAGGCTACCTGAGGAGACAGCCCCCTGAAGCCTAGCTCTCTAATGTATAGCCAGGCCATTACTTTTTACAGTGCCTGGTATATAACATAGCACTTTTTCTTTATGGGGTTAGCAAATTTGCATATTTTGCTTTTAAAATCTCTTATTAAAAAAACATCGACCATTGATTAAAACTGCAGATAATATCTGCTTATATCATGAAAAGTTTTAAAAACTTATCTTAATGAGAAAATATTTCAACTTTATCAGAAACAAGAGAAAAATCTCACAAAATAATTTCCAAAGGATTGGAGAAGTTTTATCTCTACTTCTATGCATGCAAGTGGGGTCTCACATTTAACAGTTTAAGTATTGCACTTGCCCAAATGTAGAGGCAAATAAATACTGAGATGATTTGCTTTGGGTTTTTTTTGTATTATTGGTATACCATTAGTTAAGTATTGTTATACAGATATACAATGAGTCAGCTATTAGTATTGTCACCATATGGGTATACAGTAGGCCAAGTATTGGTGTATAGACATACAGTGAGCTAAGTATTAGTGTATGGACTATGTACTGGTACATAGACATACAGTGGACCTAGTATTGCTGTATTGGTATACAGTGAATTAAGTATTTGTTTCAGATACTCATTGGTTAATGATTCATCTTGGCTTGATTAAAGAAGAAAACTCAGTGCTTTTTATTGCCCAGTCAGCAGGGGGTGTAGAATACACTGACTGCTTCTCTGCAGAGCAGAGGGGTAAGACCTCGCCCAACGAGTGTCCTGGATATAACACTAAACAATCTGATGGTGAGGTTCCAGTAATGCTGGAGCTTTAGGGAATGTAGAGTACCCCTTCATTGCCATCTTTCCCAGGTCCACTCTGGCCCAGAATGATAGCACCTGATAAGGGTCCTATCTATGGTTTAAATAGAATTAAACCATGGTTTCTTGACTTTACTGGGGGTTTTTGCATTTAAACTGTGTATTTATGCTAAACTAAATTGTTTAAAATAGAACTCTTTTGACATCTAAACTGTGTACTAAGGCTAAACTGAATTATCTGAAATAAAACTGTTTTGACATTAACTCAGTCTATTGCCTAGTTGGCTAGGGCTGTAGAATACACTGGCTGTAGAATACCCCCAATGAGTATCCTGGATATGATGCTAAACAATCTGATGGTGAGATTCCAGGGATGCTGAGGCTTTGGAGAATGCGGAGCAACCCTACATTGCCATTGCTCCCAGGTTCATTCTGGCCCAGAATGATAGCACCTGATAGGGCCCTATCTATGGGTTAAATAGAACTAACTGCATATTTATGCTAAACTGAATAAGAAATGTTTGACTAAACTGAATAGCTTGAAATAGAAATGTTTTTGACAAACTGTACTTATATTTAAACTGCATGCTTATGCTAATCTGAATTGTTTGAAATGGAACTGTTTTTGACATTGAAACTGTACTTACACTAAACTGAATTGTTATATATACAACTGTTTTGACATTTAACTGTGTTTAAACAAATTTACTTATACTAAACTGAATTAGAACAGTTTGAATGAACTGAATAGTTTGAAATAGAAACTTTTTTGACAATCAAACTGCATACTCATGCTAAACTGAATTGTTTGAAATAGAACTGATTACTTGCATAAAAGTGGATTTGGCATTAAATAACATTTAATGGTTGATATGCCATAAAAACCAACCAGCCAACTAACGCTTTTTAAGAAAAATAATCTTTTTTTTTTGTGCGGCTTATCTTTGAGCATGGAACTTCACATAAAAACTGGAGAGTTAAAATGGGTGCATCTATTTGTTACCAGCAACAGAGAGAAAGAGTCAATCTTTTCAGCTCACCAATGACATTATCCCTAATACTCTTAGGAAAGGTATGAACCCCCCTATCCCCACCAGCTATGGGATAAATAGTGTTATGACTGTTCTTTTAAAAGGTTGATTTTGGTATTAGATAACCAACAAACATTGATGGGTCATTAAACAAAGAAACCAAACCAATAATGTCATCCCTGAGATTTTTTCAAAGTATTATATGTCTACCCTGTTTGCTAGGCCTGTAAAATATGCTGACTGCAGCCTTGCAGAGGGAGAAGACCCCTCCCACACCATGAGAGTCCTGGATATTACATGAACCTATATCTGATTGTGAGGCACCACTCCTGAAGTTTGGGAAATATGGAGTACCACTTCTTTGCCATACTCCCAGATTCACTCAAACCCAAACTGTTAGGGTCCCATTTATGGGTCAAGTAGAAATATTTAATCCTTTACTATACAGGAAACCATTTAACTGTGTGAAAACAAATGATTAATATGAAACTGAATTATTAGTATTAGATACCAATACTTGAAACCATTTAACTATGCAAACAATAAGTAGCAATACTTGAAACCATGTAACTATGTACAAACAGGTGAGCTCTTGCTTGCTTAAAAGATAATGTATTCACTTAAGTTATAATATATGTATAAACAGGATTTGGCATTGAATAACTATCAAGGGTTGATATGCCATTAAACCAAATAACCGAGCATTACATGTGCATGTCCTTTTAGCGCATTCATATACAATCACTGATGACGGCCTGTCAAATTTGTTTGCCAGAGGCCTTTCTGTCTCCATGTTTCAAATCTGTACTCTGCTGACCTCACTTCAACTGTGCTCAAGATTGGCCATCTGGTCCAAGTTTGGCACAATGTTCTCTGCTCCAAGCACATCTCTCAGCACAATATGTAACATTGATATATGGGTAAAAATGGGTCAAGTATTATTGTATGGGTATACAATGGGTCAAATATTGACATGTGAATATATAGAAGGTCAGGTAATTGTGTATGGGTATGCAGTGAGCCAAGTATTGGTGCATGGGGATGCAGTGATCCAGATATTGGTATATTGGGATGCAGTGATCCAGGTATTGGTATATGGGGATGCAGTGATCCAGGTATTAGTGTATGGAAATGTAGATGGTCAAGTATTGATGCAGTGAGTCAGGTAAATATGTATGGATATACAGTTAGTAAAGTATTACTATAGGAGTATACAAAGAGTTTGAAATGACAGTAACTGTTTTCTTCCAGCAAAAACTTTATCATGATAAAAAATATCTTATACCAATTAAATAATTTTTTTTTAACTTTTAAAACATGATGATGATGATGATGATAATAAATTAATTTTGTTTGAATTAACTCAGATTCATACCAAAAGGACTGGAGATAATATCCATTGCATTGTTTTTTTTGGGGGGGGGTCTACTTGTAATCATTTAAATACCTTAGTTACATTATGATGATAATTTCTGATATATATATATTTTTTGTAGGGTCGGAACGGGTTGACAGCACAGGGGCTACAGGAGACAGATTGCGTGAAGGGGCCAACATCAACAAGTCACTTTCAGCGCTCAGTAATGTCATATCAGTAAGTTTCAAAGAGAAATAATTTTCTGTTAAATCTGTTGGGTTTTTTTTTTTTTTTGATTTGTAACATTCTTTTTCATTTGATAACTTTTTGTAGGATATTACAACTGTCCCATAAATGAGTGCATTGCGTTAGTTAATGGTTAAGGAGCTTAGTTCTCAGACCATTGCATTTTAATTTGATTTTCACTAGCCTTATTTAATGATTCATACTGTGTAGTGATTTCTGTTCTTGTGCAAAAATAGCTCATCATAGCAAGATTTTTATTGGAGCAATATACTTAAAATGCACCCGCTCAGGGAATAAAGCAATTTCCTGGACAACCTGCTACTGAATAATGATTTTGTATGCTCTGCATTTGTTCTGAAGATTCATTTATTTGTTTAATCTTCCAAATTCTTGATGGTCCAATTGGCTGGGGCTGTAGAATACATTAACTGCATCTCTGCAGAGGGGTAAAACTTCCCCCAATGAGTGTCCTGGATATGATACTAAACGATCTGATGGTGGGGCTCCAGTAAAGCTGGAGGTTTTGGAAATGCAGAGTACCCCTTTATTGCCATCAATCCCAGGTCCATTCTGGCTTGGAGTGGTAGCACCTGATAGAGTTCTATCAATGGGTCAAATAGAACTAAACTGCATACTTATGCTAAACTGAATTGTTTGAAATAGAACTGTTTTGACATTTAAACTGCATACTTATGTTAAACTGAATTGTCTGATATAGAACAGTTTATATGTATAAAAATGGATTTGGCATTAAATAACCTACAATGCTTGATATGCCATAAAACCCAACCAAACCAAATTCTTGAAAAAACAGATGAAATATTGATCAGAATCTTTTCAACACCTTCTAAATAAAAGCATCAATACCACTGTTACCTAGGAAATTCTAATTCCAATCTTTTGCTTCTTCCTAAATAGAAGCATTAGTACCATCATGAATTGCTGTTGCAACAGGGTCGTCAAGTGTATTACAAAAATTTACAGCCAAAGGTAGGATGCAACACAAGGTTAGTTTTTAAGTGGTGTACAGTTGGTTTGACTTCAGAGTTTTCCTTCTCCAAGATCAGTTGCCACATGAAGGTCCAAGGACCCAGTCTGCCTTACTATTATCCATTACTGAGAGGAGAATAAATTAATCTATATCTTTACCAAGGGTATTAGCACAAACTGAGATGCAAACAGTCTCCTCAAGGATTTGAACTCAGATTATCAAGTTCATTTCCTACAACAACAAGCGTTAAACCAAATTCACCACCACATTATTAGTATTAGATAAGAATACTTGGAATCAAATACCTGAAACTTATAATTATCATCAAACATTTACAAATGAATCAAATTTTGGCATCAAATATGCCATAAGGGGTTGATATGCCATTAAACAAACCAAATCAAATGTATCATGAGAGATAGGGAATAGTGAGAGAGAATTAGTTGCTGGCAGACAATACATTAAGTAAAGGAAAGAGCAAATGAAGATGAGAAATAGGTGTTATATGGGAGTCCTCTTTTCATTGGTTTAGCCTTCTAGTTCTTCTATCTCAACTTTGTTCCATCTTCTTGAAGGTTGGTCATCACTCATTGCTGCCATTTTGTTTTTCATTATTGAGTACTATATTCTCTTTGTTGGGTTGAATAACAAATGCAAAGATTTCTTTTCTCGTATGTAAATACAACTTTATTTCATCTAAATTACTGACTCTATAGGAAGTAGCGAACCATAAGATGGAAAATTACTTTGACTTGTCTCAGCTAATTGATTTACTTATTCAACTATTTTCCCACTATTATCTGAACACATCATTGATATGGATTCAAAATGACCCTGCATTCACTGTACATCACTCAAATTGAGTGACATTCTACAGGTATTTTTCCAACTGTTCCGTTATAATTCAAATCCTACACAACAGATTTTACCAGTCTAACATTTTACATGAGGAAGAAGAGATTAATTGATAATTCTGATATTATTCTCATTTTCCTGAGAAGTCATTTAAAAGAAACAATTTATAATTTAGCACATAGCCATAACAAGGGTCTTAAAACCGGAGACTAAGGCACTCTCAAAATCTGATGAAATATTAAATTATCTTTTTCATTTTTTTTTTAAACTTTGATAGCTTTTTGTAATAAACTATTTTTTTATCATTCAGGCACTTGCTGATTTGGCTTTAGGGAAAAAAAAGGTCATGGTTCCTTACAGAGATTCTGTCCTCACAAAACTTTTGAAAAATGCTTTGGGTGGCAACAGGTAAGTGTTTGTTTTCTCTTGAATAACTACTGCATATTGTTTCATTCAATAAGTGATCTATTAATATTTCTTGCAAAAACTCAATCTAAAGTATTACTGGTTATTGGAGACAATATTTGGTACTAGGGAGAATATTCAATCATGTCTCTACTCCCCACAGTCCAATAATTAGCATTTGTGTATCCATTGATACAATGATACTGAATAGATAAGATGTGGTAAACTCATAAGAACATATAAGACATTTAATGTATACATATATAATAACATATAATAAGTATGATAGGAATAATATAACAATACCCAAACATGTCTCAAACAGATGAAATATACACAGTTTCACAATCAAGCTATACATAAAGAAACTGCACAAAATTGGTGAAAACTGTTCTTTAGGGAATCTTATCTCACTCGGGAGACAAAGAACAAGGTCATTTGTCAGGTGGAGAGACAAAATCTGTTCTATGAACAGAGCAGCAAAAATATGTCTGATCTGTTCGATTGGTTTCGTTTCTTTGTTTAATGGCATAACCTTTGTAGGTTATTTAATGCCAAAGCCATTTTTCTAGAAGAACAGTAGTGGTACTATTTAACCCATAGCTGGGAGGATAAGTGGGTTCATACCTTTCCCAAGGGTATTTGTTCGAAAGTAAACGTAATAGTGCAACTGGAGTACAAATTCGCTTACTACGATTCCGCAGTCCATCGCTTTAACCATTGCACCACAAGGAAACCCCACTGATCTGTTTGAAGATCTGGACTCAAACATGCAAGATAAGGGATTCTCAGTTGTCATGTTACTACAGATATGTGATGTATGAAGCCATGACCACAATAAAGAAAAGGCGATTATTTTTTTGTCTTCATATATCTCTTATCTTTAAATTAGGGCTTCTCTAATGTTTCACTAGTTGCTTTCCTTGTAACCAAACTTAATTTTCCTTCACCCACCATTAAGATAAATTAATTTAATACATAACTAATTTACATGAGTTTAATACAATTTACCTGAGAAATAAATCAACAAACTATACATGCCAATTCACCTTTTTTTTTTAATAGGAAAGATGGGTTTGATGGGTACTGAGGAGATTGCGAATATTAGATTGCAGGTCTGTGATTTTGAATGACATGTTCTATGTTCAAACTGCTTTTCTGTTTGCATAGTAAATAATGCACATGGCTAAACTCAGATTAAAACACATAAGGACTTGGAAAAACTAGTAAAATGGGCTCAACAGTAGCTCAAAGATTCAGATATTTTGCAGCAGTTTGCAATATCTGGCAATTAGTCTAAATGATCCAACAAATTTTGTTCTGTTATAAAGAGATTTATAAATGCAAACTAGTAAATTCACCCCTGATAAGGCCCAGGAGGCTGGGGCTGTAGAATACACTGACTGCTTCTCTGCAGAGGGGTAAGACCCCTCCCCAATGAGTGTCCTAGATATGATACTAAACAATCTGATGATGAGGTTCTAGTAATGCAGGAGCTTTGAGGAATGTGGAGTAACCCTTCATTACTCTCTGGTCCACATTGGCTCAGAGTGGTAGCACCTGATCTATGGGTCAAATAGAACTAAACTGTGTACTTATGCTAAACTGAATTGTTTGAAATAGAACTGTTTTTGACATTTAACTGAGTGTAAACAAAAAACTATACTTATACTAAACTGAATTGTTTGAAATAGAACTGTTTATATGTATAAAAATGGATTTGGCATTAAATAACCTACAAAGGTTGATATGCTATAAAACCAAACCTATCATCCCTGGTAGACTCTTATGCTTTAATTCATTCTGCCAAGACTTTATTTATCTATATAGACCACTATGAGAAACCCTGCTTTAATTGATTCAAAAGCAGAATGTAAGCACAGATAAACATGGAAAAATGCATTATATCCTCAACTTAATGGGTTAATAGAGATGAAAGGATATGGGTTAATTCCTAAAGTTCATTAAATCTGAATGTAACCTAAGAAGAAATTTTTGTTATGTGTAAAAAGATGGGGGTGGGCTTTAATATAGTACTGTGCAATATAAAATTATTTTATCATTATAAAGAATATGATATGGTGATTTGGGTTTAATGGCATATCAACCTTTGTGGGTTATTTAATGCCAAATCTATTTTATACAAATGATCAGTTCTACTTCAAAAAATTCAGTTTAGCATGAATACACAGTTTAATTGTCAAAAACATTTCTATTTTAAGTTATTCAGTTTAGTCAAATAGTTCTAATTGAAACTATTCAGTTTAGCTTAAATATGCAGTTTAGTTCTCTTTAAACCATAGATAGGGTCTTATCAGGGGCTACCACTCTGGGCCAGAGTGAGTCAGGGAGCAATAGCAATGAAGGGGAGCTCCGTATTCCCCAAAGCTCCAGCATCATAGGAACCTCACCATTAAATTGTTTAGTGTCATATCCAGGACACTCAATTGGGGGCGGGGCTTACCACTCTACAGAGATGCAGTCAGTGTATTCTACAGCCCCAGTTGACTGGGTAAGAATATATGGAAAGGTAAATTACAATATCTTATAATTCACCAGATGTCTGTCTTTCTATACAACTAAAGATATGTCATTTTGGTCCCAATTTTTACTAAACTTTCCGGAATTGTAAGTGTTATGTTTAAAAAGGCTTTAAACTATATGAAAAGATTCAGCAAAGAATGTTTTTTAGTTGGAATTTGTCTCTCACCTCTATATCTTATTGTCTTCCTCTCTGTACAAGGGTGTCCATTTCACAGGACTAACACACTCTATGTAATCCTATCAGAGATAGATGGCTTTCTCTCCCACTATATGCATTTAGATTTTGTGTGTCATGGACAGGTATCATGGCACAAGGAGGAAATTTGTTCTATCTCAATTGTTGGTCGACCTAAAAGAGGAGGATTTAGTGCATGTGTTGGCCATGGGATATCACCATGTAATGAGATGAGATGTCCTGGTAAAAAAAAAATTGTTATAGGACTTCAATAGATGCCCTTGCAATTGAAATAATATGGCTGCAGCTGCTGCTGCTTTTTTTTATTATACAAATAACACAATAATTCAATTTGAATTCTATAATGCTCTAATAGAAGTAATAAAATCCTAACAAATTTGGTCTTGAAGAAATTTAACTTTTTATTAAAAAATAAATGAGTAGTGAGGTAGAGTCTAGGAGAAGGAAAACTCCGATTTCGAACTTGTTAACCTTCACTTAATTGTTTTATGTTTATTTTATATCTTGTAGTTTTGAAAATAACTCTGGGATAACATTATTTTCTTAAAATGATTGTTAAATAGTAAAATATCATATTGATCAGATACTACAAAATAATAATTATTCTTTTATTTTTTAAGCCGGACTGTGATGATAGCCGCCTTGTCTCCCGCAGATATCAATTATGAAGAAACCTTGTCTACCCTACGTTATGCTGACAGAGCCAAAAAGATAAAAAACAAAGCTGTGATAAATGAAAACCCTATGGATAAATTAATTAGGGAATTAAAGGTATGTATATACTTCCATAACTTTCATACGTACACCTGCACTCTGTGTGTGTGTGTGTGTGTGTATATATATATATATATATATATATATATATATATATATATACACACACACACATATATATATATACACACACACACACACACGAGCCATAGTACCCACACTTCACAGAGACATTTTTGCGAGGAGAATTGCAATGAAAAACACAGAAATGAGAGAAAAAGAAACACTGTTAAAAAATATAATTGACAATGCTTTTTCTAATAAATTTGAATATTACTAAAGTAAAAATTATTTTAAGGCTTCAGCTTCACAAATGAAGATTTAAGAAGGCTTTCTTCAACTGGTGACCGATAAGGCTAATAAAATTGACATGACCTGCTACAGCTGTTGCAAGTGGAAGTCTGAGAAGTTGTTAGTTCTATTGCAGCACTGCAGTATTTTTAGTGCTGCATCTTTTCCTATTCTTTGACTTTTACTGTTCTCAAAGAGCAACATGGCTTTGGTGCTGGTTTACTGCCAAATTTATCTGTTGGCAGCCTGGACTTATCCACTGTCAATGATTGATTTCACAGTAAGTGAGAGCCTTCTTAACTGTGTCTTTGTATTGCTTTCATCTTTTAAACACAAATAATTATCCTAAACTTAAATAAAAGTGATTGTACATTGTTTATTTTTAATAATTAACCATCTTACAACCTATATATATGGGAAAGTACTGTCTATTTTGAATTATGAATGGATTCCAACAGACTATTTTTACCATAGCAGCACTAATCCATCCACCCATTATATCAAATCACCAAGACCCAAATTCCCAGACAATGAAATATGTTGTTATTCTTATTCTATAACCCATATATAATATACGTAATTATTGCTAGTATCAATAAAACAACATTTACCATATAAGGCACACTTTTTTTTAATAAAAATATCTTTTAAAATTCTCCAGCATCTTATATGCCATATGTAGGTTTAAAATTTGTGATTATCGGATTAAATTAGCTACCAGGCAATTCCTATTAGCTTAGACTTTAGAGTAACTTTCATATACCTATTGTCATAATTTAAAAGTCTATTATTCAGATTAAAAGTGTTATCATTGATATTATTCATTATAATAATTTCATCATGTTTAATATTAGTACTATGTTTTACTAAAATTTATACTTGATTTGCCCAGCTGAAATTTGGGTAGGTCTTATATGCCATCAAATGCAGTAATCAAGAATAGTTTTGTTTTTTAAAAAATGACTTTTACCACATACTTAGTCAATTTTTTTTGTCCTCTTTATATATTTAGCAGAGTAAAACTAAAGGGTCTTCCTTGACCCATGTATTTTTGCTAGTAATTTATACAATGGTTAATGCTGTTCTTTAAGAGATTTCCCATTCTCAGATAATGATGTCAAGTAGTTTTACCAAATAAAGCATAAATAATTTTATATAGCAATTTCTAATGATAAATCTGACAAAAAATATTGAAGGCATTGTAGGATAACTTTAGGAATTATCAACAAAAAACATTCGTTGGCATTATAAGCCTATTTATTCATTCCAAACTCACCTTCAGGACTCACCACCAGAAGTTTCCAGTGCTACCCCAAAAACTGTAGCTCCCTAGCTTTTCATACATTACATCTCCTTCCCCTTATTTATGAGTCCTTGCTTCAAATCCAAACTTTATTCAAGACTGAAACATTTGGGTGCCCTGAACAGATCATTGCAGTGGGGTTGACATCGCAACAGTTGATTGTGGTATTTTGAATTCTCAGGAAGATCATCGCAATGGGGTTGACATCGCAACAGTTAATTTCTGGACTGGAGGATTCTCTGGTATTACTGTGTCTCGGGTGGGAATAGGAACCCAGGGTGCTGTGTCTGGTTGTCATGGCAATCTTGATTCAATTTGCTCTGGTCTTGGATTATTCACTGGAGTATGTGACATTGGCTCCAAAGGTGAGCCCTCATGTGGTCTTGATGACATCAAATAACTCGTCCATCTTGTAATTTTATCAAGAAAGATAGGGCATCAATACCCTTCAAAACATGCCCAACCAGCTATCCAGTGCTACTGTTAAAGTTCTGGGCAAAAACCTCCTGGCCTTTGGGAAACTTCCGCTTCTTGGAGGTTCTGTCATGATGGAATTTTTGATGATCTTGGCTGAGGAGTACAATGGTAGAGGTGGATGGCCTCAACCAGTCTAGATTTGTCCGTAACTTCTTTTTTATCGGCAGTTCTGCTGGTGTAACTCCAGTTGTGGTATGCAGTGTTGTCCAGTAGGAGAGTAGGAACCGTGAAAGCTTTGTTTCCAGTGTTCCACCTGATATCCTTCTCAGTCCGCTTTTAACAATTTTAACTGAACTTTCAGCCCGGCCATTTGAGGCTTGATGGTAGGGGCTGAACAATTTGGACTTAATTTCATTCTTCCTAGTAAACTCAGAAAACTCCAAACTGGTGAAGCATGGGTCATTGTCACTGACAAGAAATGTTGGAAGGCTGTGCATGGTAAAACAACACCTTAATTTTTCATTTGTGGTAGTTGAGTTTGTGGCCCCTGTAAGGTAGACCTCTATCCATTTTGAGTGAGCATTGGTGACTATGAGCAGGTTTCTGCCATTGTAATCGGCATAGTCCACGTGAATCCAGTGCCAGGGTTCTTAGGGCTATTCCCTGGGATGTAGTGGTGCCTTTGCAGGATAGGTTCTAGAGTTCTGGCGTGTATAGTAATGGTTAAGTTTTTCCTCAATATCTGCATCCATCCCTGGCCACCACGCATAGTTTCGAGCCAGGGCCTTCATTTTTATCATACCCGGGTGGCATTGGTGGAGCTCCTTCAAGACTTGTTGTCTACGAGTGTGTGGTATTATCACTCAAGATCCCCAGAGCAAGCATCCATTTTCGACGCTCAGTTCATATCTCTTTGTATGAAACAATTAGTAAAGGGGCCCTCCGGTAGATTTGTTCCTGATCGTACAACTTGGCAGACCTTTGAAAGGACTGGATCCTTTGAAGTACGTCTGCGAATATCAGCGGTATCCACTGTAATGTCACCTAGGTGGTCTATTAGGTGAATGATGCATCCCGACGTCGGGACTAGTAGATTTTCTTGTAAAGGTAGACGGCTCATTTTGTCAGCAGCAACAACATTTGTTCCCGGTTTGTAAATGATGCTATAATCATATGAACTCATCAACAGGGACTACCTGATGGCTCTTGTTAGCGGGCTCTCGATGATAGGCCTTGTTGGGCTAAAAAGACGAACAAGTGGCTTGTGATCTGTAACGATCTAGAAAGTCCGTCCAAGCAGGTACTGGTGGAATTTTTTACTCCAAAGATTACGCCTAATCCTTCCTTATCTAGCTGGCTGTAATTTTTTTCGGCTGTCGAAAGCGTCCAGTAAGCATAGACAACTTATCCTCACTTGTGATGCTTGTCAGTACGGTGTGGGAGAAGTTATATTCCATATCACGCCAAATACTAGTGAGAAACAAGTTCTTTCTTGAGATCATAGTGGACTAGGACACGATTCGTCTGTAATGAGTCTTTCGCTATTTGAAACGTTAAAGAGTGATCTGTTTCCCACCTCCAAGAGACGCTATGCTGCAACAGGCGGTATAGGGGATCCAGCTTATCAGCAACGTTGCGAACGTACTTAGAGTAAAACTGGAACAATCCCAGGAAGGCTTTCAGTTCTGTCACATTACGCAGTGCAGGTGCATCTCTGATAGCTCATTTTGTCCTTAGTGGATGTAGACCTTCCGAATCTATCCGGTGACCACGGTAAGTAAGTAATGGAGCCATGAATTTGCATTTATTAAGTCTGACTTGGAGACCGGAGGCAGAGAGTTTTTTCAAAACTCTATCTAAGTTGTCTTGATGTTCTGCGTCTGAAGATCCTGTTATCAAAATGTCGTCCTGATAACTTACAACATGTGGTTCCCTCGCAAAAAGGTTGTTCATGCAACGTTGATATATACCAGGAGCAAACTTGGCTCCAAACCTGAGGAGGTTGAACTGGTACAGGCCTCGAGGGGTGTTGATCGAAAGGAATTTTTTAGAGTCTTTGTGTAGTGGGACCTGTAGTAATGCAAATCTCAAATCCAGTTTCGTGTATAGGTCTTCAATTTTTGGTATGGGGTACGAGTCCAGGTTCGTATACCTATTCACAGTCACCTTGTAGTCCGCTCATAGATGAATCGATTGGTCTGTTTTAAGGACTACAACGATTGGGGCTGCCCATTCCGGATACTGTATGGGTTCGATTATCCCCAAAGACTCCAGCCTGTCCACCTCTTTGTCCACCTTTTCCTGTAATGCATAAGGCACATGACGTGCTTTGCTGAAGATTGGTTTTGTGTTTGGGTCGACCCTCAATGGTGCTGTGTAATTTCTTAGTTCACCCAACTCGTCTTTGAAAACGTCCGGGTACCTCAGTATGATGTCCACGATAGTCGAGGTATCATTAATTGCCTTGAGCTGATTAATCCTATTCCAGCTTAGCTGGATTACCTCCAGCCAGTTCCTTCCTAACAGTGTAGGTCCCGATCCTGGTACAACCATCAAAGATAGGTGATACTGCTGATTGTCATATGTTATGGTAACCTCACTGGTACTGCATGGGGTTATAGTTTCTCCTGTGTAGGTGACAAGTTTTTATGCCATGTGGCTCAGTTTTGGTTTATTTGGGCCCCTGCCAGTGTCTGTTAAAAACAATGCAGCTAATTAGTGATACTGCAGCACCTGTGTCAATTTTCATCTCTAACCATCTGTCATTAATGCCCACCAATACCATTAGAGGGTCAATTTCTTTTTTTCTTGAGATGCAGAAGAGTTTGTGCACTGAGGCAGTGTCTCCTGAAGTAATAGAATGTGCGTGTCGTCGTCATGCTCATCTATGTCAACCTTATGTGTCCGGCGATTTCTGGTGCCCTTAGTACCTTTCCTTTTCAGGCAGGTTGCTGAAACGAAGCCAGTTTTCTGGCAGAATAATCCTATTAGTGCTTGCCGTCACATCGAAAACATGGTTTTTTGCTTTTTCCTCGATTGGAATTTCCTATGTCGATACGGCTTAAATTTGGCTGTGTGAGTTCAGTGGTGTTGGAGCAGGCTGCTATGTCGTGAACATTTTTGTCAGCCAGGGCTATCTATCTAGCCTGGTCGAAATTCAACTTTTTCCCTCCAAAAAATGTCTGCGGATCGTCGTCCGCGACACCTACAACCAGTAAGTTCCTTAACATATCCTGGATAGTGCGACCAAATTCGCAGAACTTTATTTTTTTAAGTGGGCGATAAAGGCTGAGATGGTTTGGTTTGGCTATTATCGGCACATATAATAGTTAAACTGTTCGACAATAACGGACGGCGTTGGGGTGCAGCATTCCTCTAATGCCTGTGATAGCTCATCAAATGTTTTGTCTCGTAAGCTATCAAGTGTGAGGAGGTTTTTTAATAAAGAGAATGTTTCCGTTCCCCACACTGAGAGCAGCACTGCCTTTTTTTTTTTCTATTTATGTCTGTAATACTGCTAGCTTCGAAAGAGTATGAAAGTCTCTCCGCATAAGTGATCCAAACACCATGTGCCGGCAAAAACTCTTCGATTCGTCCATATGAAGCCATACTGCATGCAACTCGTGTATCCAGCCGGTGGGTATTTTGTTCAAAAAGAGGCTGCTCACACAAACAAAAATGTTTTCCGCATTAAAATAAAAGAAAAAAACGCTCACCGATGCAGTTTCATCTCGTCCTCGTCGCCATGTAGGATAACTTCAGGAATTATCAACAAAAAACATTTGAGGGTGTCAAAAGCTTGTTTATTCATTCCAAACTCACCTTCAAGACTCGCCGCCAGAAGTCTTCGATGCTACCCCAAAGACTGTAGCTCTCTCTCTTTTCATACATTACAGGCATTATACCGGATGGTGGTTTAATCTCTTACCATTTTAAAGCCTACATCCATGACGTTCAAAGTGGAGAACATTTTAAGGATATTATATTCTACAATTTACCGGTCCATTGGCCAAATGAGTAGAGTGTTCACCAATGGTCCGGGAGACCAGGGTTCAATCCCAGGTCAAGTCATACCAAAGACTCAAAAAATGGTACTTGATGCCACCTTGCTTAGCACTTAGCACTATAAGGTAAGGATCAAGGGTCAAGTGGAGCAATCCAGGAAATGGAATAACGCCCTCCCCTTCACCTCGGTGTGGTAGCTATTGAAAAGGGAGCCTTCAGGTCACCCTCGACTAATACCACCAAATTTACTTATATTCTACAATTAGTTCAAAGTAATTAACAAAACTCAAAATAAATGTAATTAAAAGAAAAGAAAAATGGCTTTATCTTTTTTCATTCGAAAAGTGTTCAATTTCTAAAATGTTGACTTTTGTACCAACCTGTGCAAGGGTTCAAATATCCAAATTAGCAATGGACGTGTTAAAAACAATGCAATACACTCCTTCTCTTTTGTGCATTGTCATTTACAAAGCATAGCTTGGTTTAGCCTAAAGTATGAGGCACCCACTGAGACGAGAACTCACTGCTTGCCCGGCTAACTAATTACAATTGCCCTTCTTCTCTCTCTAAGTTGCCTAAATTACCATATTAAAGGGAAAATATCCCTAGAATCTTTCTTTGGTCTTTTATTATATTCTTACTGTTCCTTTATCTTCAACAAATAGAGGGTATTTCAAAAAGTTTACAACTGACTTTCTGACAACTTTTATTTAAACTATTTGATCGTCTTTATGACCCTGAAAACAGTTCTTGTAAACAGCTCAATATGCGAAGATAGTTTTGTAGCCTTACAAAACTATCCTTGCAGATCGGGATGTCTACCAAATGTTTTCTGGGTTATGAAGAAGTTTGATTAAAAATTTCTGTGTGACTGACTTAAACACTTGAACACATTGAGAATGTTAACAGTTGACAAAGATGGCCACTCTGAGCTCTTTTCACTTCTGTACACCACAAAAGTTATCAATCAAATAAGATGTCAACTTTAAGCTGGTAAAGTTATCTAAAGACTGATGGCACATCTAAGGATTGATGGTTTTTGAACCTGGACACAAATTCATTGGCTGACTGGTTGAATTTATCTCATGTCAATCGTGTTTTTTAATTTTAAAGTCAGTCTCTCTTTTTTTTTCTTTTTTTTTCAAGTAGTTTATATAGTTTTAAGTATCTAATATCAATTGGGACATATAGACTGAAGAAATTACACATTGAATTTGTCTCTTGTACATTTATAAGATTTATATAAAAATATTTGTGCTTGGAAAAAGTGATGTCAGCACAAAGAAATGGATGCTTGAATGAGGCTAGTGCATGACACAATCATTGTTTTTAATACTGTTGCATAAAATTTACATGGGTATAAATTTTCTTTTATCCTGAGGGTTGTATCCTTTATAAGACTTCCCGTAAACCTTGCTCCGGCGTCGAGGCCGACGGCATTAATTTGCTGTTTGTATTGATGCTAGTGGGCACTGTCCAACAAAAGCAGACTTGAGGCCGAAAGTGCCCCGGCTTTGGCTGGGCCATCTTCGGGTGAGCGAGCTGCTACATTAACACCTTTGTCCTTGTATAGAACTGGAACTTGTTTAAGCTATAATCAGGCATACGTACCTGGACCTAGATTTGGGTCCATGTCCAGCTAGGCTCATCAGGCCCACATTTCACTAAGCGGGCCGATGACCAGCATAGTCCAGCAGGGCTTGAGCCTCGGGTCGTGCCCGCTCTTCCCCTCCCCTAAATCCGCACAATAATCGACCTTCAGGTCATTGACTTTGTGTCAAGTCCTGTTTGGCGGGAGGCAGAGACAAATAAACCTTCCTGTAAACCAAACCAAAAAGTAAGAATTTAAGACCAACTATTTTAGAATGTGTAAACGTTATTATATCGTGATTATACAACAACAATAATAATATACAACCTGTATAAAGGGAATTTATCCAATCTCTCACCTGTTCAGATTTGACATGATGTTATTTTAATGTTTGGTTTGGTTTGGTTTGGTTTGTTTGGTTTTATGGCATATCAACCTTTGTGGGTTATTTAACGCCAAATCCATTTTTATGTAAATAATCTGTTCTATTGAAAACAGTTCAGTTTAGCAAAAATACACAGTTTAATTGTCAAAAACATTTCCATTTCAAACTATTTAAGCAGTTATATGTAATAATTCAGTTAAGTGTAAATACAGTTTTAATGTCAAAAAACAGTCCTATTAGAAAAAATTTAGTTAAGCATAGGCACGCAGTTTAAGTGTAAGTACGGTTTAATTGTCAAAAACGTTTCTATTTCAAGCTATTCAGTTTACTCAATTAATTTTAGCATAAGTATGCTGTTAGTTCTATTTAACCCTTTGATAGGGCCCTATCAGGTGCTACCACTCCGGTCCAGAGTGTACCTGGGAGGAATGGCAATGAAGGGGTACTCCGCATTCCCCAAAGCTCCAGCACTGCTGGAACCTTACCATCAGATCGTTTAGTGTCATATCCAGGACACTCGTTAGGGGGGGTCTTACCCTTCTGCAGAGGTGCAGTCAGTGTATTCTACAGCCCCAGCTGACTGGGCAATATACAGAGTTAAATGTCAAACAGTTTTATTTCAGATAATTCAGTTCAGCATAAGTACACAGTTTAGACGTCAAAAACAGTTCTATTCTGAGCAATTCAGTTCAGCGCTAGTACGCAGTTCCAATGTCAAAACAGTTCTATTTTAAACAATTCAGTTTAGCATAAATACGCAGTTTAAATGCAAAAATCAGTATAGTGAAAGAAGCACGGTTTAGTTCTATTTAACCCATAGATAGGACCCTTATCAGGTGCTACCACTCCGGGCCAGAGTGGACCTGGGAGCGATGGCAATGAAGGGGTACTCCACATTCCCCAAAGCTCCAACATTGCTGGAACCTCACCATCAGATTGTATAGTGTCATATCCAGGACACTCGTTGGGGGAGTCTTACCCCTCTGCAGAGAAGCAGTCGGTGTATTCTACAGCCCCAGCCGACTGGGCAATTATTTTAATGTGTGTGTGAGTGAGAGAGATTCATACAAAAATGGACACTCATACATGACTGTCACAAAAATGCGTGATTTTCTTAGCATTCCACTTTGGGATGTTTTTGGCTCCCAACAATAAATTTAGCCCCACTAAACAGGCGTGACCAGGGAGAAAGCCCATTGTGGAGGTGCCCATGGTGTAATGGTTATCGTCGCAGGATGTGGACTCGGCGATACGAGTTCAAATCCTGGACGAGACTGATTGCATTTCACATAGCACTAATACCCTTGGGAAAGGTATGAATCCAAATATTCTCCCTCCAGCTATGGGTAAATAGTAGGACAGACTAGGTTCTTCAGCCTTGGTGAGGCATCTAGTCTAGGAGAAGGAAAACTCTGAATTCAAACCTGTTAAACTCCGCTTAAAAAATTGACATTGTGTCATATCCTGCCCGAGCGGAGGGGTTGGTAAATAGGGTAACTGGGCAATCAATTTACAATAGCCTACCTGACACAATTGCCTGATGAATTCTGAATATAACCTTTATGATTGTATCACTATTATGATTAAAAAAAACATTTGTGACTCTATTATTATAACTACAATGTTGCAGTCCAGCATGTTAACCACTACACCTCAGGGACTGTAATAATGATATACATAATTACTATGGTAATAGTATACAATATACAACCTCTATGATTGTATTGTATCATGGTAAGGAAGAGATACACAGTGAAATAGAGTTAACTATTTATCAACTCAAGTGGTACAGTCCAACAAATATTATAAGTCTTGCGCTGTGGGTGTTACGTCCGAAGTTGGTCTTACTACTGACCGAGATCTTGCAGAACCCGTCGTGCTTAAGAAACACGACGTCTTTTATACCTCCGCAATACCGGAAGTCACGTTATAACAGATTAAAACGCATTTATATAACTATTATTATTATCATTAAGTAAAGTTAGCGACCTTAGTCGAGGGTGACACGAAGGCTCCCTTTTCAATAGCTACAACACTGAGTTGCAGGGAAGGGTGCTACTCCTTTCCCTAGATTGCTCCACTTTACCTTACCCTATAATGCTGAGTGTTAAGCAAGGTGGCATTATTATAATAATATATATTTTAATTATTATCAAATAATGTTAACAGCACAAAGTTCCCTGACTCTCTCTCACCGTCAGTCTTGATTATCCATAACTCATGGCAGGTCTTCTAGACTGCATCCAGTGTCTGCACAGAACTGATGCATGTGAATTTTTGCTAGTCAGCCAACACTGGTGTGTCCACGTGTATGAATTTATAAGTGAATATTGCTTATGATTTTGTTCAGGGCCTGGTGTGTCTTATTTGTGGGATATGAGTGGTCGTACAGCTGGTTTTGTTGGGTAGTGCTTCCAGGATGTGTTCAAAACAGCATGTAGCATTCTTGTGTAGTTCTCATCTAGCTTTGTCCATGCATTTCATTAGCACCTAGTGTGGTGTGTCTAAACAGTAGTACTGACACAGCTACTGCTTGGAATGAATCCCATTCTATTTTACCTAAGTGTTCAGATTTCTGTATAATCAATAACCTGTCAATAGTAGTCCATGCCTTTGCCGACATTACTTTCACTAAATTGCTGCTGAAGTATGAGAACTGGTCTATTAACTTCAGAAGCTTTTAATTAAAAGTGGAGATGATTTCTTCTTGTTTAAAACACATGAATTCTGTTTTATTTATGTACAAATAATGGCCAATGCCTCCTGTTGCGCTGCTCCAGGCTATGAAACAAGGATTCGATTTGGGCAATAATATTTGAGAGATTATCTGTATAGTGTGCATTTGTTATATTTTCTGAGGAATATTGTCTGCTTTTTGTCTTTTTTATGTGAATCATTTTCATTTATTAGATCTATTGACATTCATAGTACGTAATCTAGGCAGATTATTAATAAATATGGTTCTAATGTATCTCAATCTAAAACTCCAGTGATAAGGTCATGAAAGTCAGCGTCACCATTGAGTGAGCGAACTATTGCTTTCATATTTTTATAAAGCATCATTATAGCAGTAATAGTTTCTTTGGTGAGACCATATGCTAGTTGTATTTGTTCCATATTTCCTCTGTTTATGGAAAAAAAACTACAAATTAGATCTGTTTATATTCATAGTTCATAATCTAGGCAAATTATAAACATATACAGTGTTTATGTATCATCTTGCAAGACTCCAGGGACAATGTTGAAGACATCAGTGCTACCATTGAGTGAACAAACTATTACTTTTTGTGTTTTTGTAAAGCATCATTATAGTGGTGATAGTTTCTTTGGTGAGACCATATATTAGTTATATTTGTTCCATATTTCCTCTGTTTATGGAAAAAAAACTACAAACAAATGTGTTGCCTTGAGATTTTTTGCACATGCTCTTTGATGATTTGATAGAGAGTCAAAATTTGAGTGATGTGGAACGATTTTCCCGAAAGCCATTTTGATTTTTCCTGAGAATTTTCTTGACTTCATGTTGGATAGAGTTGAGAAGCAGGGTAATATAAACCTTAGCAAATATAGCAATAAGTGTTTAAAGGCTTACCATTTAAAAATGAAGATAGCTCTTTTTGTTTAGAACACAAGAACTGTTTTATTTGAGTTCACAGATTCCAATGCCTCCTGCTGTTTCCTCCAGGCTATGTAGCAGGGATTCAACTAAGGGAGGTGTATTTGTGAGAAAAGCACTTGATCATCTGCATATGTCAGTTTCTGCAGGATATGATCTGCTTCTTGTCTTTTCTATGTGAAACAATTTTCTTTTATGAAATCTTGACATTCATAGTATGCAATATAAACAGATTATAAATATATCTCCTTGCAAGACTCAAGCAACAATGACAAAGTCATTGGTGTCACAATTAAGCAAGTGAACCAATGCTCTCATGTTTTTGTAAAGCATCATTATAGTGGTAACAGTTTCTTTAGGGAGATCATATGCTAGTTGTATTTGCTCCATCTTTCCTATCTATATAAAAATTAAATGCTTTGGAGAAATCTATGAACAATAGCATTGCCTTGATATTTTTGCATGTATTGATGATTCAGTGGATAGTCAGAATCTGTGATGCTGTGAATCAATTTCTCCAAAAGCCATTTTGATATTTTCCTGAAATTTTTCTTGATTTTTGGTTGGATATGATTGATTATCAACCTTAACAACTATAGCAGTAAGAGTTATGCCTCTGTAGTTCTTAGCAATTCCAGGGATGCAGCCTTTTGTTCTATGTTTATTGACAGCATTGCATAATTGAAAAAGTATAGTGTCAAATTTTCTTGTTGTCCATACTTCAGGAGGTATTTTATTTAGGCCTGCTGCTTTTTTGCTTTTAATTTTTTTTTCAGTAGTGTTAAGTTCTTCCTATGTAAACTTTCCTAGTTTAATGTCTAGTTGGTGATTAATACATTTTTCAATAGGTTTATCAGTGACTTTAGGAGAGTTTCCAAACAGATTCTTGGAGTATTCTTTCCAATTCTGAAGTCTTTTAGGCAGGCAGCTTTTAGTTTGGCTCATTATTTATCCATTTCTTGTTTATAAATATATAATATAGCTTTGCTTTAGAGTTATTTAGGTACTCCCTGACTTTTCTTCTCTTTTTTTGAATTTGATGTTTTGGTATGCAAGTCTGTTCTTGAGAGAAAACTCTGGTTGATATTCGCAATTTTTATTTGGTGAGTTATGTGAGCAGAACTTGTTATTTCTGTCTTTGCCTATATGAGCATTCATGTCTCCACCAATGATTAGGACATTGTTCAGGAATGTGTCTGACAAGGGAAGATAGTTTGTTATAGAAGGTGGTAATGTCTGTTTCATCACTAGCATTGGTGGGACTGTAGCAAGAGATGATTGTTGTGCAAGAGTTACCGTTAAATGTAGCACATATCATTCTCAGTTGGATTCTCTCTTATTTAGTGATTTTAAGGCACGGGGAATGAGAACCATTCCTACACTTTTAATAGCAACATTGATGGAGGTTTTCTATGCAGATGCCAACACAAATGTCCATCCATTACTGGTATCATGGTATTTTTGTTCTTGTTCACAATGGTAATATCTATGTTCCTGTATGATGTCTATATTCCTGCACTCACGTGATGTCTATATTTTGCTCGGCTGCAGATGCTGAAAGCTCAAGTAGCTGGTTATTTACTAAACTTTGCTTAATTATGGCACAAGGTCAGAGAATAAAACTCACTTGTTATGGTTTGCCAGTCTAGCTTGCTTACCATTACACTATGTATGGTACCAAATTATATGGCAATAATATGCAACCTGTATAAATGTGTTGTGTCACTATTATGATTAAATAAAAGCATTTGTACCACTATTATTATTATAAGGATATACATCATTATTATTATATAATCATTATAGTGATAGTATACATCTGGCATAATTGTATTGTCACATTATTATTGTTGCCCTCATTTATTTTGATGTTTGGTAATTGATATTATCAGGAAGAAAATGATCGTCTACGTAAAACGATGGAGACTAGAACTTTAGGAAGTCCAGAATCTTCTGAAGGTAAGATTTTTATTTACTTTTTATCTTATCTATTATTTTTTTAATTTTGATTATATATAAAATCTTTATTTTATTATGAGGACATATAAAACTTTTTATTTTCAATGACATATAAAACTTTTTATTTTCAATGACATATAAAACTTTTTATTTTCGATGACATATAAAACTTTTTATTTTCAATGACATAAAACTTTTTTTTTCAATGACCTATAAAACTTTTTATTTTCAATGATATATAAAACTTTTTTTTTTTTCAATGACATATAAAACTTTTTATTTTCGATGACATATAAAACTTTTTATTCTTATGACATATAAAAAAAAATTTTTATCTTAATAATATATAAAACTTTTTTTATTCGGATGAAATATAATTTTTTTTTTTTTTCAGATGACATATAAAACTTTTTTTATTTTGATGACAAAACTTTTTTAAAGTTGTTTGTTGGGGAAGTCCCTATAGTGTCGAAGTTACAATGCTGAGCTGCGACATCATAGTAAGCAAGTTGGAACTCGAGCTATGAGTTAAATAGTACCACTACTGTTCTTCTACAAGGATAGCTTTGGTATTAAATAACCCCTGAGGGTTGATATGTCATTGAACAAAGAAACCAAACCAAAGTTGTTTCTGCATTTAGCAAATACTGTGAAAAGAGATGTTTTCTTTTACATGATTCTTTAGACAGTGGTTTACCTATGCTGAGCATAAGACAAACTCTCTTTTACAGCAAGATAGGAACTTTCGGTGCTGGATTAACCATTAAACAAAATAGGCATCACAGTTTGTTTTTTTCTATGATGATGTTTCATGCCTTGTAGTGACCAGTTCATCTTTGCAGTAAAACCAAATAGACGAATGGAAAACTGCCACGAAAATTGATTTTTAAAAAATCCAATTTTGTTAGGTATTTCTTGTAGGATTCTCAAATTATAGATCTGTTGTATTTAATCATTTCCCACCAAGATAGAATGTGGTACATTATCATTTTATAGGGTAAGCTATATAAAAATCAAGACTTGTGTGGCTATTGCAAAAATACTTGGTTTCTTTGGCATTCCCAATATCGGAGCACTTCAGGTGCCAAGCTATAAACCTCCCTGCAATGCATGTTTTACCTGAGAGGAAGGCCCCATGAGACTAGACAAATGGCTCAATACCACTCACTTGAAGTAAGCTTGAGTAAGGGTCTGTTGTGTCATTAAAATTCATGTGCTTCTCTATATAGAGAGTTAAGAGAAGAAGAGCCTTTCTCTGATTGGCTGAATCAAGCATGAGTCATGCTCAGTAGTTTTGATGCTAATTTTAAACAAACATGAAGAGACCAGCCCTAAAGTTAAGATGTGCTAATTTTCATCTTCTAGAGAAAGTCCAGTAGAAGATACCAGATATTGTTTCCACTCTTCAGCAGACTGGTAAATCTCCTAAACTGACTCAATATATATAGGGAAAACATTGTTAACTATTCTCTATTTTTATCTATTTGTTTGCTGTTATTAGCCTTGAAAGAACTACTGGACAACACAATAATTAGTGACTCCCAGCCAAAATACAACTTAAAAAATTTTTCCAATTTAGCTTAGAAATTGTTTTGCATGCTTTTCATACAATTTGGTAATAGAAAGATATTTATATTTAAAATCAATTCAAAATCGCTGTGTAGCTTTCAATTTATATCATTATTATTTTAGGAACATGCAGCCCAATGGATAATGATTTTATTTTATTTCATACTCATTTAAGAACATGTCTGAAACTTTGTTCCCTTGACTTTCAGTCTGCATTCCACCTCTTTCCACCTAAAAACTAATCTGAACAAGATCTCCTGATCTAGAGGAAGAAATGGTGGATTCATGCCTTTCCTAAGGACATTTAAGCAAATTAAACATAAACTGCTTTAGCTAGGTGTCCGTGGTGTAAGGGTTATCGTTGTAGGAAATGGACACGGTGACACGAGTTCAAATCCTGGACAAAACTGATTGCATTTCACATAGCACCAATACCCTTGGGAAAGGTATGAATCCAACTATTCTTCCTCCAGCTATGGGTAAATAGTAGGGCAGACTAGGTTCTTCAGCCTTAGTTCGGCAACTAGTCTAGGAGAAGGTAAACTCTGAATTGAAACCTGTTAAACTCCGCTTAAAAATTGACCTTGTGTCATATCCTGCCCAAGCGGAGGGGTTGGGTAAATATGAGAATATGATAAACTGCTTTCGCCAGAATTTGAACTTGGCTCACCAATTCCATTTTGATGCTAATTGCTACTACATTACCTACATTTCCACTTTGGGTGCATCACTGAATTTGGTATAATTTATTTCAACACTAGCATAATATCCGTAAAAATAATGGGTTTATTTATGTGCCTGATAATTTTGCTCCCACTGAAGGCAAAAATGTTGAATTTTAAGGCTTGAAATGGTCTTTGAAATATAAAAATAGCAAGCCCTAAAACTGTTCAGCCAGTAATAGCGACAGTATTATTCCCAGTGAACAATCACACAGCTTTGCTTTATATAACTGTGTGCAAATCATTAGTATTAGATAGGAATACTGGAACCATATAGTTGGTGACTGTAGTCGAGGGTGACCCAAAGGCTCCCTTTTCAATAGCTATTACACCGAGGTGTAGGGGAGGGAGCTACTCCTTTCCATGGATTGCTCCACTTTACCCTTGATCCTCACCTTATAATGCTGAGTGCTAAGCAAGGTGGCATTAAGTATCATTTTTTGAGTCTTTGGCATGACTCGACCTGGGATTGAACCCTGGTCTCCCGAACCATTGGCAAACACATATAAGTAAAAGTAAAGTTGGCAACTTTAGTTGAGGGTGACCCGAAGGCTCTCTTTTCAATAGCTACTACATCGAGGTGTATGGGAGGGCACTACTTCTTTCCCTGGATTGCTCCACTTTACTCTAGATCCTCACCTTATAGTGCTGGGTGCTAAGCAAGGCAGCAAAAAGTACCATTTTTTGAGTCTTTGATATGACTCGACCTGGGATTGAACCCTGGTCTGCCGGACCATTGGTGAACACTCTACTCATTAGGCCAAGCAAAGTATTTGTTACTTGAATATATAATTGTTTACAAAGGATTATCATCATTAGTTACTTGAAACCATATAACTTTGTGCAAAATAAATAAAAAGGATAGACTTCAGAATTAAATGACCTAACAAAGGTTGATATAATAAACCTAGAAATTTTTAGCCAGTTGTTGTTGTAGTAGTAGTAGTAGCATTTATTCACAGGGAACACTGATATACACAGTCTTGCTTTATGTTGTATTGCCGACCGTAGTCGAGGGCGACCAGTAGGCTCCCTTTTCAATAGCTATTACATCAAGGTGTAGGGGAGGGCGCTACTCATTTCCCTGGATTGCTCCACTTTACCCTCAATACATACCTTATATTGTTAAGTGTTAAGCAAGGAGATATCAAGTAGCATTTTTAAAGTCTTTGGTATGGCGCGACCTGCGATTGAACCCAGGTCTCCCAGACCATTGCCAAAAATACACTTGAAGGCAATTAGCATAGCAGTAATCAACATAGGAAATGGAAGTGGTGACCCGAGTTCAAATCTTGGACAATTTATTACATCTAATCAGAGGATTTTTTTCTTATCAGATGCTGAGTTACTGAAACAAGAACTGGAAAATATGAAAGCCCAGTTGATTGCCAATCAAAAACTTCTCAGTGAGTCAACACGAACATGGGAAGAAAAAGTAAGTCATTTTGAATCAAGTGTTTACAGTATCCTGTGTATGACACAAAATAATGGTGTGGCTCCTGTTCTGGAATGCAGGGAAGTGTTTATCATGTCCTGGGTATGCTACTAAATAATGGTGAGGCTCCAGTTCTGGAGCTTGGGGAAGTGCAGACTCACCCTTTCATTGCTATTACACCCAGGTCCACTCTGACCTGGTTGTAATGGTAGTGGTAGTACCAGTTAGGGTTCCATCTATGAGTCATAGACCCGACTGAAAATTACTAGATAGAAATACTTGAAACTATATAACTATGCACAAATTATTTGTATTAGGAATGGCTACTTGAAACCATATAATTGCTCACAAAAAACTTTGACATTAAATAACCCAGTAAGGGTTTACATGCTATAAAACCAACCAACTAATGAACCAAAATATAGCTTACTTAAAGGCCATCCTGGGTGACCATTAATCTCAATGTCAAGCTACATCTGTACCATAGCCAGATATGAATACTTGAAATGGACATATTCATACCGGTATGCAAAACGTTCATATATATATATATATACATAGAACATAGGAATCTCGAAACACGAAAAACACTTACGACTTCTTAGTTCAAGTACGAAACTTTTTATTACCTTTGAGTTTAATGGTTCTTCGACATAAGGAGAGAGATACGCATTCTTTCTATTCTGGCTTTTTCATCTGCCCCCCCCCATCTAATGCGACACCTGCCCAAGACCTCCGCAAGCAAGCGAAAGTCAACCGTCTTCTCCTGAGGCAAGACTCAACTCAACTAACTTTCTTCAAAATTCCTAAAATCTTCCGCGCGCTTCCAGTGCATAACGTCATTTGCATTCTATAGCCCCGTTTCCCATCTGGGCTATTGTGACATCTCTGAGTGACACATCCACTCCGTGCGCATGAGTGAACACCTGCGTTATGTTGCACCTAAGTAACCTACGCACTGAGCCGAAAGGTTCTCAGCCTAACTAAACCCAAAGGCATAAAACAAAATCCCTTGGCCATTATATTACACATCCTATTTATATAACTTGTTATAAATAATTGCAGAAAAAAAAAAAAAAAAGAAATCTATTATTAGCATTGAATAACTCTCTCAAGAAATAATAATAATAATGTTATTAATGATGATCAGCAGCAGCATTTATAAATTGAATAATAAATAGCTCTTAGAGTATCTTTGCGAGCATTTTAAGACAATTGTGCTAACAACAATCTCATGATGATACACCATTTTTTTGTTGTGCTATGTTAACATATAAACATTTAAAAGTGGATCATCATGTTACAGATTGTATAAAATATTGTATCTAAAAATTTAGTTCCATTTTTTTTCTATTTAGAAAAGAAAAAAATTTTTCGTACACACTAATCTTCTAATATCAAAAATTCACACTCAGATTAATTACAAACTTTATTTGCAGTTGAATACAGCAATTTCTACTAATTTTAACAAAATGTATCCAAGAATTAGTTTCTTCACTCTTTTATTTAGAAAACAAAAAAAGAAATATTCGCTCTCTTTTATCTTATAATGTCTACAATCTAGATTGACATTGAGAATAACTTTGTTTGCAGTTGGCAGCGGCCAGGTCAATGGACAATGAATCCATCCATGGTGATCTCCAGCGACAATCGACTCAACCACATTTGGTCAATCTTAACGAAGACCCAATGTTGTCAAAAGTTGTCTTTCATTATATTGACGAGGGCAAAACAACAATAGGATCAAAGTTAGCCAAACCACTGCCTAAAATTTGTCTCAATGGCTTGAGGTGAGCCATTTTCATTTCTTTTCTGATACATATTCAACTTCATTTTCTCCATTTTATCTTATTTTCTAACAACTAATACTAATTTGGAAATGATGGAATTTTTTACATGAAGTATTGTCATTGATTTTATAAAAAGAGATAATTCAGAATTCATTATTTTTATTAAGTAATTTGTTTATTTGTTTTTAATGTTTTCTTTCATGAAAATATAAAATGCATTGTTAAAGATGCCAAAAAAGATCTGTGTCTTTTCAGTCAGAACCAGATCATTTGTTGATTTATAAATGACCCTATGTTTTGAAGGAATATATGAACATCACTAGTGACCATCACACCCAATCAGGTATTCTGCTAGGTGCATCATATCTGGGAATTAGATAACTTAATCCAGTAATATATTTTTTTTTCTTTTTTTGTTACAAAAGTATTTATTAATGCAACCTGGTAAATTCACTCCCAGTGAACCCCTATACTTCTATTCACTCAGCCAAAATTTTATTCCACCCCAAGGTTCTAGATGGACCTCTTTGAGAAGCCCTAATTTAGACAGACCCCCAAAGGACAAAGGATGCAAATTTTGTTCTTTATTTCCAATAAATATTATCATACCAATTTTAAATTGGAGTTAATTTGATATGTTAATATTTTAACATTACCCTAAGTTTCATTTATTCATCAATTACTTAGATAGAATAACAGAAAAATAAAATAACAGCATTTTTTTTTAATAAAGAATGGGCTATAATTTTTCTGTGAAGGAAAGATGCAAATATCCCATTTTTACCTTCAAGACATATCACTCAAGTTGATATATATATATATATATATTGCCTATTTGGAGATGCTCATGGTGTAACAGTTATGATCATAGAAAATGGACATGGCGACCTGAGTTCAAATCCTGAACAAGGTTGTTTGCATTTCACATAGATCTTGGAAAAGGTTTGAATCCTAATGTATTCCCTCCAGCAATGGGTAAATAGTTAGACTGACTGGGCTCTTTAAGTTTGGTATGGTGAACAGTCTAGGAGAAGGAGAACTCTGAATTCAAAACAGTTAAAATCCACTTTAAAAATTGACCTTGTGTCACATCATGCTCATGTAGGTGGGTTGGTTAAATACATATATAACCTATTTTCTAGAGAAATATAATTAAGTATTAAGTAATCAACGTCTTTAATATTTGCAACAAGACAATACTTCTTGAACCCATTGGGCTCCTGCTGTAACAGCTATCTTTGATATTGATGATTCTATTAAGGAAAAAATGAAGGATTCTAATTAGTATTTTATTGTGATTTCCTGAATTTGGATAATTAAAAAATGTTTTGCATGTATACAAACATCAGAAGATTATCCTTCAATTGAACTGAAATTTACTTTAATCTCTTAAGGTAGAGGATTTTAAAACCGTAATAAAAACCTTGTTATGACATGTCATTTTTAAGCTCTAATAAAAACCTTGCTATGATGTGTCATTTTGCTGGGTTCTGAATACATACATACGTTATCTAAACCAAAGATACTAGGATTTTATTTTTTCCTGTTGAACATTATACAATCAAATTGAATTGGGTCAGTGTGTTTTTGCTCCATAGACTGTCTTTTCAACTCAGGTTCATCATGTTTAGTCCATTTGCAAACAATTTTTTGACTAGAATATGCTTCTCCATATGCATCAAACATTCTTCTGTAAATTTCTAATGGTTTGCACTTCTCAGCCACCAAAACTTTGATGACAGACCTCTGTTCAAATCTGAGTCATTGATTTGCTGCCATTTTGAATAACCTCAAAATAAATATTTTTGTGAGATTAGAATAATTTTTGCTATAAAGTTCCAAACAATGCAGAGTTTATATTTATAGAAAAAATTCTAAAAATATATATTTTGCTTTTTTCAAAAATATTTCTCTTATTTATTAAATGATCTTCATGCAAGGTGAACTGATTTTTGGACTGCCTCATATTCATACTTATTAAATCCTGAGTGATATCAATGCTTACACAAATGCAGTGTATCAGAGGCTTATCTGTTGACAGTTATGTGTCAATCAAACAATTCATATTGCCCTCTTTTGTGATTTTCTTCAAATAAGATGTGCATTTTGTCTCAGTTCATTGAACAGACTTTGTCTCAACATCCGGCAAATGACATTGTCACTCATTTCAGCATTGAAATGTAAAGCCCTCGAAGCTTTGAACATTAAAGAACTCAAGTAAGACTTTTTACAATTTTGGACCCGGAACTATGTATGAGCATTTTATCTGTTGGGACGCATTTGTGTATTCTTGTTAATGCTTCTTGTAAGTATATCATGTATGTATAAGATGTTCCTATGTGTGTAAAAGGACTTATCTTCTCTTTCCTTCTTATTCAGCGGTAGTGTTTTATTAGATATACTTATGCTAATATTGTAACTTTGTGAGTGGGGATGTGACTAAATATCGTCTTTAGTACCAACTACCCCAATAGTAATATACTAATGATATCCAATTTTTTTTACCATAGTATCCAAAAAGAACATGCTACTATAACTTATGTTGACCAAGAAGTTTCAATTGAACCTGCTTGTAGCAATGCCATCATTAAAGTGAATGGACTGCCTTTAACTCAACAAAAGATTCTCAGTCATATGGACAGGATTTTATTAGGTAAGTAAAATAGATGAGACTAATATAAACTAATATTGATATGATACTTCCTTTTTTGCTTTTAGATTTGTTACTCTCTAAGTCAAATTTTATTACAATTCATAATCTCTTATCACAGTAAAAAAAAGCTATCCATACTTCCTTTGCTATTAAATTTAATGTTTCCAAATAATTTCTTCAATATTTTTCCTTTGCCCAATTATTAAAAAAAAATGAAATGGTCAAATCAAGTTGCTCACAAAGAAATTTGTGTGGGCCGATATTTGTACTTCCCAATGATGTCTATGGTTTAAACTGCACTTAGTAAACAACATCCTGGTATTTTTAAAGATCAAGATGTTCATAAAAATAAACATAGTGTATATATTTCTGATAAACTTTGATATTTTACACCTTCTTACTCTGAAAATAATTCCAGATAATTCACAGATGGTGATTAAAATGGTGAACAGCTGGAGCAGTAGAGATTTCTTCAGAATTTTTTTAGTTACAAGTCTTCTTACACTGAAAGTAAATTGGATAAATATTCAAGATGATTTGGAGATGTTGATGGAGGCAGTGTGAGCGATGATTTTTCTTGATTGGCTGACTAGATCTCTCACAAGAAATGCCTGTCCCCTTCAGGAACATCTTATTCTGGTAACAAATCAGATACTGATTCACACACTGTCGGCAGGGCTTAGAATATGCTAACTGTATCTCCTGTAAGAACCCTCAACACATACAATATAGGTATTTTGGAAATGATACTAAGCTGCAACTAATGATGAGGCTCCAGTTCTATAGATCTAGGGAGTGTAGAGTACCCATTCCTTGTCATTACTCACTAATTCACCTGTGGGTCAAATAGATTTTTTTTAATTATTTGTGTTTAATAGGAATACTTGATGCCACATAACTGTAATTATTTGTATAAAGTATAGTTGCTTGAAACTATAATTGTTTACTAAGGATTATTATTAGTTACTTGAAACCATTTATCTTTGTGCAAACAAATGACTATTATTAAATAAAAATAATTACTTGAACTGTATGATTATTAGTATTAGATAGGAATACTTGAAATCATACAACTGTATGCAAATTATTCGTATTACTTGGAATCATAACTGCATACAAAAATCTCTTTAACAATTATACAAAAAAAAAAGGAAATCTAAATGTTCAATGAATGCGATCCCTTAACCTTTAGGTATACGATAACACTAGACAGGTTAATATGCAGTTAAAATCAATCAATTAGATATAATAATCTATTATTTGCACAGGATAAAATCTTTCACATTAAAATTAACCAGGTAGGATTTTGTTTATTTTGTAAGTTTCATTTTATCTACTTATGTTTCTCTGTAATTGTCCATCTTGATATTTTAAAAATTCTTTTTATAATTATTTTTTTTTTAGGATCTAACCACCTTTACCTATTTATCAATCCATTTGCAACTGATGTGGATTCCAATCTCCAAAATGATATGACATGGGAATTTGCCCAAAAGGAAATTGCCAAAGCCAGTGGCTACTCAGCTGCAATGCTTAATGGACTCACAAAAGGTATGAAAAAAAAACAATCATTCCATTTTTGTCCTGTCAATACAAACCTTTAGAGGTACCAACCTCAATATTTCAGTTTGTAGCAAAAAAAATCATATCCCTACCAATGAACATTAGTGAGTATGTCCCATTCTTCAACACTAGCGAGTATTGTATTTTGTTAATGTTATAAAAGATTTCCATTTCATTTCCAACCTCCATTTTGGTTATTTCTCATTCAATAACCTTTTGTTAGGTTACAACACTAAGCATGCCTCCTAGTGAATATGTATAAGTGGTATATCATATATCTAAGATGTTTTGTAAAAACAAATGGACTTAACTGTTTTTAATAACCTCTACATAAAAAACAATTTCCATTTCATTTCCGACCACCATTTTGGTTATTTCTCATCAGTAACCTATTGTTATGTTACAATAAAAATAGTTGTAGTTGTTGACCATAGTCAAGGGCGACCCAAAGGCTCCCTTTTCAATAGCTACTACACCAAGATGTAGAGGAGGGTGCTACTTCTTTCCTTGGATTGCTCCACTTTACCCTTGATATGTACCTTATATTGCTGAGTGTTAAGTAAGGAGGTATCTAGTACCATTTTTAAAGTCTTTGGTATGACGCGACCTGGAATTTAACCAAGGTCTCCCGGACCAGTGACAAACACTCTACCCACCTACCCATCCTGAACTGTTGTCAGGAGATTGCAACCATTTAACTGTGTGCAAACAAATTAGCTTTAATGTTTTTTAAAAATAAAATTACCTAAAAACTATTCACTTACAAATCATATATGTATATCTATTTAACAGTGTGCAAACAAATGACTGATGTTAAATTAAATTCTTAGTGTTATATAGCAAAACTTGAAACCATTTAACAGTGGGCAAACAAATGACTGATGTTAAATTAAATTCTTAGTGTTATATAGCAATACCTGAAACCATTTAACAGTGTGCAAACAAATTACTGATGTTTAATTAAATTCTTAGTGCTATATAGCAATACTTGAAACCATTTAACAGTGAGCAAACAAATGAGTTCTAACTCATTTAAAAATGTTATCTACAAAATACGCATTTACAAATCAAATATGTTTAATATATATGTATAAGCAAGATTTGGTATGAAATAACCTACAGCAGTTGAAATACCAGAAAACACAACCAACCCAAATCACTAGCAACAACCAATATGTATTTACCAACATACTGCCATAAATAATCTATGATAGAAGCTCATAAAATATTGGGGGGTGTCCTCCTGGTGTAATGGTTACAGCGATGGACTGCGGAATCGTAGTACACAAGTTTGTACTCCAGTCGTGCTATTACGTTCACTTTCAGGCAAATACCCTTGGGAAAGGTATGAACCCCCTTATCCTCCCAGCTATGGGTTAAATAGTACCACTGCTGTTCTTCTAGGAGAATGGCTTTGGCATTAAATAACCTAAAAAGCGTTGATATGCCATTAAACAAAGAAACCAAACCAATCATAAAATATTACTCTACCAAGATTAGTATTTAGTCACTCAACTTGTTCTGAAATCGGTGCCATAATAAACATTTGAAATTTGATGAACACAATTCAAAATCAAATGAATCATGTAAAGATTTGAAGTAAATGGTTTTATCTACTGTATAGAGATGGTGGAGTAAATGAACACTAACATCAAAATTACTTATGACTATAATTCAAATAAGGAGAAACTCTACTGTAGCATGATCTGAATGAAATAATTATATTAGATTTATCTTTGAGATTTATAGCAGTCAGAGAAAAGATACATCTAACATAGTACAATAGGTTTCTTGATGTTCTAGAAAGTGAGCTTATCTAATTCAATTTTTCTTTTCTATTTAAAAACTTTGTTTAATAAAGATGTGTGTACAACTTATAAAATAAAGTAAGGCCATGTCAGTGCTAATTTTTTTTAAAAATAGGCTACCAGTCATGATCAGCAGTTTTGGGGTAAAACACAGAATTGTGCTTGTGCAGTAACCTCCATACTTACCAGATCCCCAAGCTTGGTCGAACTTTTTCTGGTTTCCTAAACTGAAAATTCATCTCAGTGTTAAGATTTGAGGATGTGGAGGACATTAAATGATGGAATATGATGGTACAGCTTCATGCCATATCAAAAATGGGAAACTTACTGAAATAAATAAGATGAATTCCAAGAAAAATTAATGTTTCATTCATTGTTCATTTCTGTCTTGGTAAATACAGCTCCTGTCTCAAAACCTTTTGAACACATTATCTATAAATCAAATGAGAGTACCAAGATACTGACTTTTTCTTTTTTTTTTATTTCTTTTTCTACTTATATACACTACCTGTCAAACTTCATCCTGAAAAACTTTTCTTTCTTATCCTAAAAGTGTTATTTTTAATTAAACAAGTTAAACACCACAATGGTTTTATTTATTATACTAAATACAAGTCTTCCTGAGCCACATTGAATATAAATTAAACCAAAAAAACACAAGACTTCTTAAACTTTTGATTTGATTAAAATGACCCCTTTGGCCGCTATCACTGCTTCACAGATTCTCAGCATTCTTTCCATCTAAGACTGAAGGTAGACTAGTGATAGTTTTGCCTAGCTTTCCTGCAAGAGTTGCCAGAGGTGAGCCACACTTGTTGGTAGTTTAGCTCAGACTTTTCAGTCAAGTTCATTCCACACCATTTCAATGGGATTTGTCTGCTGACTGCACCGACCAAGAGATCAGTTGAAGGATGTGCTGTTCCTTTTTGCTTTTAATGTATATTTGGCAGAGTTTACTAGTATTCTTTGGCTCATTATCTTGCATGAGTACAAATCCTTGATCCATAAGTTACTTTCCAGATAGGATTGCATGATGCTACAGTATGCTGTGATAGCTCATCTGATTACATTTGCCCTTCACTTGGTGCAAAAGGCTCCCTCCACACATACAAACACACACACACATACCATAACAGAGCCTCCACAATGCTTTATGGTTAGTGTAATACAGAAGGTTGCAGCTCTTTCACCAATTCTTCACTGCACATAGACACTCCTATTTGACAGCAATTCTGCCATATAGGCCAGCTTCACAGTTTTCTCCTCACAGTGGATGTTGACATCTTTTTCACAGCATTGATTCAGTTGTGCAGTAATGTTAGGAGCAGTCAGCTTTATATCACGCAAGCTGGTGACAGATGAAATTGTCCTCTGCATAGGTAAAATGGGAAGTATCAAGCAAGTAGTAATTCAACACAAAATAGTCTGTCTGTTCAAATGGTGGTATAATGTAACTTTTGAAAAATGTTTTATTCATGCTCAGAACTAAAGAAAAAAAAAGCTTTCAGATTAATTTTTCAAAAAAGAGATCTGGTCATACTGAGGTTAAAGTTACTGAGGAAGACTTGTATTTAGAATAATAAATAAAAACATTGTGGTGCTTAACTTGTTCATTTTAAAATAACACTTTTAGAATGAGAAATAAAAATTTTGGTGGGTGGCCAAATACTTTTGACTGGGTGCATATATATAAACAAATTAGTGGTACAATTCTACTGGAATATTAAGTTAAAAAAAAGAATGAAGTCATAATTTTGATAAGAAATGGATTTTAAATCAACTAAAATAAATCCTGAGGTGCCTTTCAGCCAACACATTTCAAAGGAAAGTAATTGTCGGTGATATAAAAATTGAATGAATGAAGTGTATAATCTCAAAAAAGAGGAGGAGGAGAAAAACTTTTTTATGAAATCACAATGATGAATCCTTTAGTAAGTCAAACTTATGAGTGAGTTCCCTTTGCTTACCTGCCCTATCAACTGGGGCTGCACCTTTGCAGAAGGGTAAGACCCTCCCACCACAACTAAGCTACCCATTGGCCATGGATGACAATTTGTAATGCTTGAGGATAGGATCCTAGTGGTTGAGCAGTATGAGTCCCAGCCACTGAAATGGTCATATGATTCGCAACACTCCACTTTGGTCTTTACTGGGTTAGACAGGCAATCAAAGAGGCCTAATATGATCAATCGCCTCATCATGTCAAGCCTTAGCACCTATATTGATTGTCCTGACTATATTCTTCAAATTGGTCTTGTGACAAACAAGTACCAAACTCTATTTTATCTTAACGGTGCAACAAGGCTGTGGCTGAGGGTCAATTGTGCTGAGATAGCAATACTTGAGACCATTTAAACTGTGTACAAATAAATAATTAATATTAAGTAGAATTAATGATTTTAGATAACCATACTTGAAGCCATTTGACTGTGTGCAAACAAATAATATTCAATAGAATTATTCGTGTTAGATAGCAATACTTGAAACTATTTAACTGTGTGCAAACAAATGAGCACTAACTCATTTTAAAATAATGTTATCTGCAAACTATTCACTTACAAATCATATATAAACAAGATTTTGCATTAAATAACCCACAAACCAAACCAAACCAACTCTCTGCCTACGTAAAGCTGGATACTGTATTGACTACAAAAGCTTCTAAGATATTAAGATGGTCTTTTTGTTTGGACCTTATGCAAGAGAGAGAAGAATTCATCCGAATAATTTTCACCACAAGTATTTGAGCTTAATAATTGGTCACCAATGGTGAATTCATGAATCTGAGTGCCCAAAATGGCATACTCATGTGTGTTTATGCATGAAACTGGGAACATGCCAAGCAATTCTCTAGTTTTTAGATGATTCTACTGATTGAGCCAGCTTCACATTGACATTTAAATCAATGAACAACAAAAGATTTGTTGAAGGGTAAGGAAACATCTTTGCAAAAAGAGAGAAATGCATTCTTAGTAATGAAGATGGCATGTACTATGGTGGAATAAAATCAATATGTTATAGCCAATGAGATTATTTTCAACAACAATTTGACTGTTAGATCCAATTCATGGAATTTTGATGTAGACAGGGCATTTGATTGATACAAACGTTTTCTTTGGTTTTCTTTTACCTCTTCTTCTCTTTTTAGATTATGCCTTTTTTTAATTACTGACATTTACTTTGAAAAATGTTGATCAAATGGCACCTCAGGATTTATTTTCACCAATTTTAAATCCACTTATTAAAATCATGACTCCATTCCTTTTTAACTTATATATAATCTCATTATAAAAAAAAAGCCTCTATGTTAAAGCTGATATTTGTCTCTGCCTCCTGCCTGACAGGACTTGACACAAGGTCAAATGACGAAAGGTCAATTATAGTGGGGGGTTAGGGAAGGAGAAGGTCGGGTATGAGCCGAGGCTTAAGCCCTGCTGGACAATGCTGGTCATTTGCCCACTTAATGCAATATGGGCCTGATGAGCCTAGCTGGACATCAACCCAAATCTGGGTCCAGGCATGTATGTCTGATTATAGTTTAAACCGGACAGCAAGGTCCAGTGCTATACAAGGGTGACAAAGGTGTCAGTGATGCAGCTTGCCCACCCGAAGGTGGACCAGCTGAAGCTAGGGGCCTTTCAGCCTGAAGTCTGCCATGGAGCATTGACAGTCCAGCATGGATGCCAGACAATCTGCTGAAAAGCCTCTGCATGAAGCAGTGGCATGTCTAGCTTTCTATGTTAAAACTAATTTCTGTATATTGCTAATGAAAAAGAAATGTATACTAGAAACTGGTTGTAGGACATTTCAACTGCAGACAGTTTCAAATGTCACCGCAATCATCAAATAGAATTAGACGATTATGGCGACATTTGGAACTTTGAGAAATGGAAGGAGAACCACAGAATTATGATTTCAAAACTTGAGGTTGTAAACCTGTTCTGCTTAAAAAGCATACATTTTTTAATTTTTTTAATTCATTTTTTTTTATACACAATTTGTTATAATTGTTATTAATTATAAACATATATATAATAATTGTTATTAATTATAAACATATATATAATAATTGTTATTAATTATAAACATATATATTGTGCATTTTGCATGTATAAATATAATTTGTTTTTCCTCTGTGTGTTATGTATACCAACATACATATTCACTACCTGTACAGGATTCTGAGTCAAGTAATACCAGAAATTTTTCGGCTCTCCTATGGGGGGATACCTTTTCTCTTTTAGTAAAAATTCCTACCAGGAATTCTTGTTTCCTTGAGAACTAGAATTTTTTGAGCTTCAGTCTACACAGGACAAAATTTCTCTGTCCGTTTGTCTATCTATCTATCTATATATATATATATATATATTTAAATTTATTTATTCACTACCTTACAAGGATTCTCAGTCTTAAGTGTGGATAGTTTCAGAAATTTTCCACCTTCTCCTTTTTGGGGATACCCCATCTTTTTGGGTAAAATGATGAGGGTCTGCTCGGGAAGGAATGACCCACAGTAGTTGGAGATTTTGGGGCTTCAGACCACATGGGCCAAAATTGTTCTTTATCTCTGTCTCTCTCTCTTATATAGTGTGTGTGTGTGTGTGCGTGCTCATATCTGTATACAAGTATGCATATATACTCGTTTATTTTTCACTTACTAACTCATTATGGACATATAAGTTGCTTTCTTTTACAGAACAACAAATAACTCAGGAAAAGGTATTAGAAATTTTACCAATGGTTTCTGAGGTAAATGCAGTTTCTGATGAATTGAATAAGCACAAATCTTTTGAAGTAGTTCTCATGCCTTCCCTTGCACTTTGTGGGAGAGTAGATGATCAAAAATCTGTAAAGTAAGTATCCTGTGCTTGCTTTGTTTCTTTTTTGTTTATTTTCCTTTAAGATAACATTTGTGGGGATTAAAAAAAATAAACAAATGCAAAAAGTAACTGATTCCCAGGAGGCCTCTGACAGGAATTGAAATCAGTTCATGACTAAAAAGACGGGCTTCCTGACGCCAAAGAGAAATTCTTGCTCATTAAGCATTTACCACCTTGACAGAAAGGATCTGTTTCTCTCTGCTGCTAGTGGGAAGCACAGGTGCATGCTGAGTCCCAAACTTAGTGTTATATAATTAAGGAATGATTTTTTTTTTTAAATTAATCATTTCTTGTTAATTATATTTTATTATTCAGTTTGGTAGGGCTTTGAACCATTTGGTCTCTTAGTACAGGTGCATAGTCATTTGGTGCAGTTACGCTCGTGCACAAAGGATATGACAATCACCATGAACCCCAGACTGGAAATGGGGCTGGATGGTGGATGACATCATGCCTGGAAGAGATGGTCCTGAGAATTTGAGGATTTTGAAAAGACATCAGTTGAGATTGAACCATTGAGGTGAGAGTTAGATTTTGACCGTTGAAAGATGTAGTTAGGTTTTTCGGATCTCTACCAACAGAGATCTTAGAATTGTGTCTCACTCCTTGTGTCGCCATGGACCAAAGTCAAGAAATTAATAAACCGTTCGTACCTGAAACAACAGAATCGGCCTGTATAGTATACAACATTAGCAGCACAATGCACCTCTCCAGCTAGTAGCAGCCTCTTTTAAAACTACCCACTGAACACACAATGAACTTTAATTAAATAAGATGAACCTCAAATTTGTAATTACCAAAAATGAATTTATAATATACTTTCGTGCCTTCTCTGGGAAACATGACTCTTTCTGCTGGTTTAGGAAAACATTCAACACCACAGGATAGTTCTAAACCCCAAACTAAAGTTTGAGTCTAAAGATATCCTTGTCTCTTTCCTTCCAATCTTTGGCCCAGTCAGCTGGGGCTGTAGAATACGCTGACTACATCTCTGCATAGGGATAAGACCCTCCCAATGAGTGTCTTGGATATGACATTAAACAATCGGATGGTGAAGCTCCAGTAATGCTGTAGCTTTGGGGAATGTGAAGTAACCTTTTATTGCCATCGCTCCCAGGTCCACTCTGGCCTGGAGTGGTAGCACCTGATAGGGTCCTATCTATAGATCAAATAGAACTAAACTGTATACTTATGCTAAACTGAATTGTTTGAAATAGAACTGTTTATTTGTATAAAAATGAATTTGGCATTAAATAACCTACAAAGACTGATATGCCATAAAACCAAACCAAAACAAAGTTTTTATCAAAATGACATGATTCAGCATTAAATGACCCAAAAAGGGTTGATATGCTGTAAAACAAACCAACCAACCTTTCATCCTTAATTCTCTTATAGCTTCCAGACAAGAAAGAATACAAGTGAAGGGGTAATAATAATAAAAAAAAGAAGTCGGTTTACAAACCTCAGAATTAACCAACAATTAATCAACCACCATGAAAAACCCTTTTATACCCCATAGATTTTAGGAATGTAAGGGCATCTTGAATTGAATTATTTTTACTTTGATTAAAAAAGAATTTTTGCTTCATTTTCTTCAGTGTTATGGTAAAGATGAAAGACTTGCTAAATGAAAATACTTGGCTATGGGAAAGAGGACGTTTTATGAATCGAAGGTATCTTATCCAGGTGAGTGAATTTAAAACGATCACTTCCAGCACATGTTGTTCTTTGCTTAGCTTAGTTTAACACAAGGTAAGAAGCATGAGGCACCTAATGAGAAGTGAACTCACTAACAATAGTCTGTTAGTCTAGCTTTGTAACCATTATACGATAAGAGATTCCCACTTCTACATATGTTATCTTCATTCTACCTATTGCGTGAGTTATTCTTTATCAGTAATTTCTGTTAGATTGAGAGCATATTATCTTTCCACTCTGCCTCTGATCAAAGGTGATGGGGTGACCTCATGGTGTAATGGTTAAAGCGATGGATTGTGGAATCATAGTAAATGAGTTCGAACTCCAGTCACGCTATTACATTCATTTTCAGACAAATGCCCTTCAGAATGGTATGAACCTCCTTATCCTTCCAGCTATGGGTTAAATAGTACCACTACTATTCTTCTAAAAGGATGGGTTCGGCATTAAATAACCTACAAAGGTTGATATGCCATTAAACCAAAACCTAACCTAACCTAACCAATCTGATCAGAGGATTGTGTCTGCACCTTTGAAAGTCTAATTTATTGTTACAAATGGAATACTAAAATAATCATTTATATATAGGGTGTCTCAATATTCATGGAACCCATGCGATTGCTAATAACTCTACTACTACTATTAATAATAATAATGTGTTCTTTTTTGTATCAGATTTGAAAATATTATACTATGACAACTATTAATACTATTTTGTGGAGGTGCCCATGGTGTAATGGTTATCGTCGCAGGAAATGGACATGGCGAGACGAGTTCAAATCCTGGATGAGACTGATTGCATTTCACATAGCACTAATACCCTTGGGAAAGGTATGAATCCAATAATTCTCCCTCCAGCTATGGGTAAATAGTAGGACAGACTAGGTTCTTCAGCCTTGGTGAGGCATCTAGTCTAAGAGAAGGAAAACTCTGAATTCAAACCTGTTAAACTCCGCTTAAAAAATTGACCTTATGTCATATCCTGCCAGAGCAGAGGGGTTGATAAATATGATATGATAACAACTATTAATACCTGATCACAATACTTTGGACAAGAGAGAAAAAAATATTTTGCGCCACTACTTATTTGGAGACAAAATCATTCAAAACTGTCTCAAATTAGATCCAACCGTTTAAAATGATGATGATTTATTACTGAGACAAACTCAAAAAAAGATTGAATGTCCTGAAATCTGATATTATAACAATTTAAAAAACATTGATTTGATGTCTCTAACTAAAAGGATGCATTTTTTACAGGACATGTTCCAAATGACTGTCATTATGCTTGTCTCAGTAATAAATCATTATCATATAAATGGGTTGTATCTATTTTGAGACAACCTGTATATTTACATAATAGGTTTTCTTTGTAAATTATTTTTTTTAAGAAGTATAAAACTTTCAACAATTCAAAGTGTCTGTTTTTACCTGCATATTGTATATCATATAGTTTTTTAAATAACCATGGGATCTCCACTGGTACAGATACAATATTCTGATCCTAGGTAGAAATGCAGGGTAGTGTAGAGTGGACATATAATACACTCTGAACCTAATCCATATATAGATAACCCCATCATTTTTATGGGGACTATGCTAACATGGTACTTTGTAACTAGTACTGGGTTACTTTTTCTGAAATAAAAGCCTTTTTTGTCGGAATGTTATTTTGTAGGTTTTTTGGGGAAAGGGGATAGTCTTTTATTTTTTTTTTTAAATAATCTTTTCATATATTTTTTAAAAAATAATCTTTTCATATATTTTTAAAAAAATAATAATCTTTTCATACACTTCTTTAAAAAATAATCTTTTCGTGTATTTTTCTCACATGCATTATCTTTTTCTTATGGTAAAAAATTAGCAATAATTAAAAAAAATTCTTCATCCTAACACTTTGGACAATTTAACCCTTAAAACTTAAGCAGCCAGCATTAGCACTACTACCTAGAAGTAGATACACCAGGGCAGCCTGAATTTCAGATGAGAAATCCCTATTTCTGCATTGCTATTGCCTAGCAAAAATATAACCAACCAGGTTGTTAGATAATATAACATTCCACATTTTCAGCTATTTTTCAGCCAAGAGCTTGGGGGTTGGAGTGGGGGGACACACATGTGGAGGGTGGGCTTAAGGTTCAAAAAGTTAAATCACATTGACTTTTACAAAATCTTTTAAAATTTTGAATTTATCATATCTTAATATTATATATACTGGTTATCACAAAAGTAAACTTTGGATTTTGAAATTAAATCTTCATGAAACCAAAAAGGGAGCTCATCTATGCATCAGAATTTTTCATAAAGCAAATTGATCCCTATTTTAGAAATTTTTATTTAGTTTCAAAATAATTATAAAAAGCAAAATTCTGTATAATTTCTAACTTCCAAGGGGATCATTTTGGATACCCTAAATTTTTCAAATAACCCTGAGCTTGTCCCATAGGTTCAAAAGGTAAGGAAGGTTAATAAAAGTCTTGAATGTTGGCATCCAAGACAGTGAAGGTAAGAGAAAGAAAAGTAATAAAAAACAGTGAATAAGAACAGAGAGAAAGGGATTCTTAACTTAAACAAAAAATTTATATTTCAAAGCCAAATAAACACTTTTATCCCAGTACAAAATAATTTATTTCAAAGGAAATAAATTTAACACATAATGTTCCCATAGACATTGCTCCACTTTTACTGTGCAGAGTTAAAAAAAAAAATTTAATTTAACACAAAAAAAATAAAATAAAAGGATAGAATTGGAAAGGCAAAAACAAAGAAAAATTATATGATACAAAAACAATTTTTCACAGAAATATCAATATGGTATCTGAATGCAAAATTCTCTTTTTTACTCTCTTTTGTTTGAAATTTCTAAAGTCTCATTGCCACAGCTCTGGAATAATCTTCATTTTTCTTATTAGATGTATCCTTTTCTGCATGGCTGTCAAGACAATTCTGGAGGATGGTGCTCTAAGGAATTTAACTTTTTTTTGCTAGATTTCTTCCACGATCTGTGATTGGGACTGCTTTCTGTCCTTTCTTGAAAAAAAATGTCTCTCAAGATTTACTTACATTGAATTGGGAGAACTCGGCAACTTTTCTGTTTACTTCAGAAAGAAACCTATTCTAGGCTTCTCATTTACTGCAGAAAGGAATTAACTCTCACTTAATTAATTGTAAATTTTACACTGTCCCTTGTAGACTAGTGGAATCTGTAAGAAAGCAGATCTTGCTTTCAACCTTCCACTAACAGACTGACAAAAAAAAATGCTTAGTCATTTAAATGCCCACAAAGGGACAGTAACAGTCCAACTTTAAAAATAAACCAATAATATTCAAGCTATTTTTAACTGCTAGATTTGCAAATTCCAAAAATATATAAACAAACATATTTTTGATCATTTGTGATACTTTAAATATAAACAAACATTAAAAAGCTTGTGGTGTGACAGTTATCACCAAAGTAAAGAAACTCAGTAACCTAATTTCAAATTCTTTACAAGGTTGGTTGCATTTTACTATTTTTCTTCTAGCTATGGGTAAATAGAAGGGCTCTTGGTATTGCAACTGATCCAGAAGAAGGAAAAATCTAAATTCAAACCAGCTTTACTCCTCTTAAAAATTGGTTTTCTGGAGGTTGTGATGCAAGGGTTGGGTAAATACGCATATAATAAAGTACCCATTTCATCTGCAATTTTAATAGGAGCTGTATCAAAAATACCAAGATGGAGAAGATGTTTCCCAGGTCCCCAAAGAGGATGACCCTTTTTGGGAGGCACCAGAAGACACTTTGGTTGGTACTGCTAATGTCTTCCTGCAGTCTTTATCATACTGTCTTGAGTTTGAAGACCGTATCATCGTTGCTGACTACAAAGGCACAGAAGAGGGTTTCATCTCAGTAAATGTATCACCTTGTACAGTTAAGGGAAACACAACTGATGAGGATACATTTGTAGAGGATCCAAAGGAGTTATTGGGAAACTCTTTTCACTTTAAGGTAAGGAAAAATTTTATTCATCTATGCAAATTTTGTTTCATTACTTTACTCTTTTATATGCCCTACCAACAGAGCTTAGAATATGCTGGCTGTATCCTCAGCAAAGACGTAAGATCTTCTCCAAAAGGGGGTATTCTGGGTATGATACTAAATTCCATCTCGTAATGAGGTTCTGGTGCCATTACTTACCAGTGTACTCTGACCGTAGCCCAGTCGGCTGGGGCTGTAGAATACACCAACTGCATTTCTGCAAAGGGTTAATACCCCCACCCAACAGGTGTCCTGGATATGACATTAAACAATCTGATGGTAAGACTCCAGCCTTAGGAGATTTGGGGAATGTGAAGTACCCTTTTATTGCCATTGCTCCCAGGTCTACTCTGACCCGAAGTGTTAGCTCCTGAAAGGGTCCAGTCTATGGGTCAAATAGAACAAAGTATGCAAACAAATGACAGATGTTAAATTGTGACTGTTATATAGCAATACTTGAAACCATTTAACTGTGTGCAAAAAAAATTGAGCTCAGGTTCATTTAAGAATGTTATCTACTAAATGTATTAACAAATCATATATATCTAATATATATGTATAAAGAGGATTTAGCATTAATGAAAATACAATGGTTGATATGCCATAAAACCCAACCGAACCAAACCATTACTCTAACCTGGAGTGGTAGTACCTGTTATGATCTCATCTATGGGTCAAATAGATCTGTAAGTAAATTATTTGTATTAGATAGAAATACCTGATATTATATATGCAAAAAATCTTAAGTAACTACACAAAAAATGTAAATATAAATGTACAATGTATGTAATTTCCACATTTCTATGCATAAAATAAGCCTAGGCATGTTGAACTGTCATTAAAATCAATCAATCATAAAATTGTTTTTATAAAAGATTGAAAGGTGTGAAAGTCATTCAATCAAGTTATGTAGTCATCTCAAACACTTTTTCCTTAGTAATTTTTATGCCTAAAAATGTGAATTTCAGAATTGATATTAATTTAACTAGTAAAAATATTTGCTCACTAGACACAAGTATTTAAGATTTGATGTAATAAAATATTTTATTGAATTAGAAAGATGAATGAAACTAAATAAGAATACATATAAAAAGATTACTCTTATCTTTATTCTATTTTAATTGATTTTTATATGAAATTATATATAGGCTTGCATTTGAGAGTAAAACAATAATATTAGAAATCAATAAAACCATGTAATTTGTTAATAAACCCGGTTTTGTTAAAACTAGTATACAAATTATACACACTATATTATATGTGAACCTTTATTTCTTACTGATATATAATACACGTTGCAAGATTTTAAATGCATTAATAACATGGGCTGTTTTAAGGCAAATCTCACTCAGCTAGACTTTAACAGAGACATCAGTAATAAATTTGCCCAGTCAGCTGAGGCTGTAGAATACACCAACTGCACCTCTGCAAAGGAGTAAGACCCCCCCACCACCAATGAGTGTCCTGGATATGACACTAAACAATCTGATGGTGAAGTTCCAGTGATGCTGGGGCTTTTGGGAATGCGGAGCACTCCTTCATTGCTATTACTCCCAGGTCCACTCTGGCCCGGAATAGTAGCACCTGATATGGTCTTATCTAGGGGTTAAATAGAACTAACTGCATACTTATGCTAAACTGAATTGTTTGAATTAGAACTGTTTCACTAAACTGAATAGCTTGAAATAGAAATGTTTTTGACAATTAAACTGTATACTTGCATTTAAACTGCATGCTTAAGCTAAAGTGAATTGTTTGAAATGGAACTGTTTTTGACATTGAAACTGTACTTACACTAAACTGAATTGTTAATATAGAACTGTTTTGACATTTAACAATGTATAAATAAAGTCTGTACTTATACTATATTGAATTAGCTGAATTAGAACTGTTTGAATAAACGGAATAGCTTCAAATAGAAATGTTTTTGACAATTAAACTGTGTACTCATGCTAAACTGAATTGTTTGAAATAGAACTGATCATTTGCATAAAAATGGATCTGGTGTTAAATAACCAACAAAGGTTGATATGCCATAAAACCCAACCAACCAGTAATAAATAAAATGTCTATTAAGATGAAATAATAATTATCTAATGATCATAGAGACTATAATGTAAATAACAAAGGGAATTGTGATATCAATGGTGATGTTTTGGTTACAGACACACATAATCTCCATTACAATAAGATTTAAAACAAATTCTTTTCCTATTGTTGATCTTTCTATTTTAGGTAACCATAAAAGATGCAACAGTCTATAAGGATCGTTTCTGCAAAGGTTTACGGATACGATATCGTATTGAGGCCAACACCATGTTTGTTGAAACAGACTTCATAACAGGAACACTAAATCCAGTCTTCAACCATTCCAAAATTTTCAGCTTCCTTCCACTCACAGAAGAACATCTAAACTTGTTTCAAACTGGCAGCATCACTTTCTGGTTATTTGCTCGTCAAACTGACAACATTGTTGACGGCAATAATCTTAAAATGACAACACGTGTGGGTACCTTTTTTGTTTGTTTGTTTACGTTTTGAAGCTGGTGCTTTAATAATGAGATTAAAGTTGAATGCCTGATTTTATCTCATAAACCAGTGGAGAACCAAATTGTGTGTGTTTATAAATTTCTTGACGGCAAAAGCTTCTTTTTTTTTTTTCACTGAACACTTACGAAAATAAGTTATCTCCCCTAATCTTGACAATAAACTACAACTTTTTTTATGACCCTATCTCACATTTAGGAAAATAAGTTATCTCCCCTGAAGAGATGTGGCTTTTGATATTAAATATATCTTGGTCTTGGACAATACCAAAAAGTCAGAAATAAGGATAGGAAGAGCAGATTGCGTAAAGCATTACCTTGAAAAATTAGTATCTAAAGATCATGTAATTTTTCAGAAGATTTTGATTTTACAGACATGAATATACACATCATACAGGAATCTGTTTTAAAGTGATAACAAGTATAACTAATTGAACATTGGTAAATATCTAAATATATATTACATTTCGCAACATTTTATCTCTCTCATATATATATATATATATATATATATATATATATATATATATACCTATTTTCATAAACCAGAAAAGTGCTTACAACTGGCTAGTTGAACTGGATAAAACTTAAAATAAATGAATGTTCACTTCTTCATAACAGTCCTATTACTACTAGTTTCAAGGACCTTTTTGTAAACAGCCTAGTCGCCTAGGTATAAGACTCCCCAACGAGTGTCCTGATATAAAACTAAACAATCTGAGGGTGAGGCTCCAGTTATTGTGTACCCCCTCATTGCCATTGCACCCAGATCCACTTTGACCAGAGTGGTAGAACCAAATAAGGTCCTATCTATGGGTTAAATAGAATTGTTTGACATTTAAAGTGTGCAAACAAATGACTTATGTTGAATTGAATTGTTAAACAAATGACTGTTTCGCATTGAATTGTTAGTGATAGAGAGCAAAACTCGGAACCATTTAACTGTGTGCAAATAAATGATTTTCTTGTTTCTTTGTTTTAAAACAAATAAAAGCTTACATTTGATGAAATTCAAAAACATACAGTAAAATGTTTTTTAAAAAAAGGCAAAGGTCAAAAGAAAATTGATTTATTGAGAAATTGTTGGTAGTTATTTTTCACTAGTATTTGTTTTGTATTGTATTACTGCATAATTTTTTAATAACTATTTTTTTTGTTTTTTTTACAATCTTTTATTATCATATTTCTGAAGACAAATAAAAAAAAAAAAACAATTTATGTCTATAACCAAAACAGGCCAAATAGACAATTGAAAATCATAAAAGCAAGGAAACTTACAGGCTTTAATCATTTGTGGATTAGTCAAAGACAAAGTGTAAATATGTATTTTGATGTTGAAAGGAATTAAAATAACATTGGATAAATTCTATCAACATGATTATATTATTTTCTCTGCTCAATTTTTAAAGTTAATTCTCTTTTTAGGTTAATTTTATATGCGTCCATAAATGGGTTATTTATTTATTTATTTTTTTGGTAACATTACATTGGCCTGTTAGAAATCAGCCTGTTAATGTAACATGCGGGGCCATATTTACTAGCTGACTGTGGGTCAGTCTAGCATATTCACAATCAATGAGGATTAATAGAATATAATCTTACAATATTTAATCATATCAACAAATTGAAACTAGATTGAATATCATATGGTTATCACTAAAATTTAATCAAATTTACCGAGTAATCACTGGGGGTAATCCCTGTGAGTTAGTGGCTAACATGCTGGACTATGATATCTTAGTAAATAAGTTCAAAATCATGTCATGCTATTACTTAACTTTCAGACTAGTACCCTTAGGAAAGGTATGAATCCCCTTATCCCACCTGCTATGGGTTAAATAGTACTACAACTGCTCTTCAGTAAGGATACCTTTGGCACTAAATAACCTATGAAGGTTGATATGCTATTAAACAAAGAAATCAAACCAACCAAAGAATCACCACAATCAGAAGAAATGAAGATCTTTTAGTAACAAGAAGAGAAAAATCAAACCTTATCCCCTTGGTAACAAGACTCTTATTAGCATATATCAAGAATCACTGAGAAATCCTCAGAATAAAACTTGAAGAGTAAGATGTTTTTCAAACCAGATTTGCTTATATATATCATAGAGATATGATAGGTTTGATTTGGTTTCTTTATTTAATGGCACATCAACCTTTGTGGGTTAACTAATGCCAAAGCTATCCTTGTAGAAGAACAGTAGTAATGTCATTTATCCTATAGCAGGTGGGGATAAGTAGCTTCATACCTTTCCCAAAAGTATTAGTCTGAAAGTGAAAGTAATAGCATGACTGGAATGTTGCAGTGAAAGTAATAGCATGACTACAATGTTGCAGTTCAGCATGTTAGCCACTACACCACAAGGATTCTCCCCTCCATTTGATATGAAGTAGCAAAATCTTCAACACAATAAGGGCAAAACTGTAAAGGCAGCTATGTTTTGTTTTTGTTTTTTTTTTATTTGTGGACCAGACCTATGGCTTCTCTCCAAAACCGGCAGATGACTCCTTTTTTTAACAGGCAAATACAACATGGGAAGAGGTCAGTTAGCTGACAAGACTAGATAGTCTGAAGATCAATATAAAAAGAAGCTGTGAATGTGAAGAGTCTTCTCAGGCAAACTTCAGTAATTTTCCACTTCATAGTTGATGTTTTGTAGATACTTTAATTTGAACCTCATGCAAGTCAAGATTTAAGTAAAAATAAAGTAAAAGTTTATTTCTTACTTACTTGGGCACTGCCACATTAGCAGGGAAAAGTGAATTTTTTTTATTGTCTTTATTTGCAGGAGTTGAGACAGAAAGACAAAGCAAAGAATACAATGAAACATCCTTGCAGTATAAACGGAGAGAGTTATGCAGACAATTATAATCACTTAAAAACAGAAATGATTCTTCTGCAAAAGAGGAATGAACGGCTGACACAGAAAGAAAGACGAATACAAGTAACTAGTTTTATGAGAAGAATGTTCTGAAAGTTTTTATATAGTGTGTTTAAAAAAAATTTTTTAAATTAACATTCCTCTAGGATATGATTTTAGAGTCTTCACCTGTTCACCATCCTTATCAACATATTATTACAATCTTCTCCAAGTCTTCATTATAACAGTTCTGCTTTTCTAATAAAGATACTCCAACAGAAGTATAACCATATTTTTTTTTAATTGCCTGCGGGAGATTCCAAGAATGTGTTGACAGGGATGTGGAGAATGTTTGAAATTTTATCATAAAAATGCTCCCATAAGGGTCTTAACTTTTTTTAAAAATCAACTTGTATCCTACTTACTTGTTACAGTTTCTCCAATAAATAAGTACACATCTAATTTTTTTCTTCACCAGAAAAGACAGGATTTTATCATTTTTTTGTGGAACATTATACTATCAAAACTGATATTATCAGTTGCTATATATTACAAAAATCTGCAACATGGAAACTCCATAACTAAAAATATGAATATGTAGTTATCCAAAAATAAGCCCACACACACTTGCTCAGTTGGCTGGGACTGTAGAATACAACTGCTTCTCTACAAAGGGATAAGAATTCCCCAACAAGTATCTAGGATATGACACTAAACAATCTGATGGTGAGGTAATGCTGGAACTTTGAGGGATGCGAAGTAGCTCTTCATTGGCATCACTCCCAGGTCCACTCTGACCCAGAGTGGTAGCACCTGATAGGGTCCTATCTATGGGTCAAATAGAGCTAAACCAAAATGTTAGAACTAGAACTGTTTTTGACATTGAAACTGTGTACTTATACTAAACTGAATTGTTTGAAAAAGAACTGTTTTGACATTTAACTGTTTATAAATAAAAACTAAACTTATACTAAACTGAATTGTTTAAGATTTAATTCAGCATTAAATGACCCAAAAAGGATTGATACACTGTAAAAGAACCAACCACACACACAAATATTACATATATATATATATATATTGTCAACCACAGACAGACTGTTTCATTCTCTTCAGTGTGACTAGACACTTAGGACGCTTGCAGCTGGGATTGAAACCCACCCAACTTTATGTTAGACTAAGTATCTTACCGCTCAGCCACCAGGTGACATACATAAGCTTGGGAATTATAAGGCATTATATAGTAGATTTTGTTTGTTTATAAGGCATTATATAGTAGATTTCGTTTGTTTACTCTGGATACCAGAGTGCTTAATTCATTAGAAGAGCTTTATATTATGCTAGTGGCAGCCATTAATTCCTTTGCCAGAGTGCTCAACCCCTGGACTTTGTTTTGGGTTACAGTTCCATAGAAGTTGATAATAAATGATGGCAAACAATAGTGTTTTGAAAAATTAATATCCTGCTCTTCTGGTTTAGAAGAAAATTAACTTTTTATTAAAAAATTTGGTAGGGGTGTACATATAATACTAATAATAATTTTGATTGTACTGGTTGTTTTTAGTTTGTTTTTTTAAACACTGTATGTCCTACTAGAAATAATAAAATTTTAATCTCTTTGGTTTAGAAGAAAATTAGACTTTTAATTTAAAAAAAAAATGATAAGTGTCTACTTATTTATGAGCGATAATTTAATAATATCCATTTGGATTGTATAATGTTCCACTAGAAATGATAAAATCCTGGTATCTTTTGGTTTAAAAGAAAATTACTTTTTTATCTAAAAAAAATTAGTAGTGTACTTAATTATGGACAATACTGTATTTAACCTTTTCAGACTGAATTTATTTCTAAATTTCACCAGTTTTAAGGTAACTCAAATTTTAATGCAATTTATGAATTATCTATACATGTTAACCTCTATGTAGCATATACAGTGGAGTGGGAAGTAATTGGAAACTTGCAAAATATTCATTTTTCTAATGTCTTCATTTAATTTTACACTGCTGATGTTATTATGATATAAAATATTAATCCTGTATTATGTTTGAAAATGTGTATTTTTATCTTAAAAATTAAATCAAGTCAAAATAATGCAAATATAAATTTAAAATAAATACAATCATTGGGAAAAAAAAATTATTATTTTGGAAGTATCCAAATACTATTTTCCTCCTACTGTATGTTCAAGCTTTTGTCTGGGCAATCTATAAAGAATATGCAGCTGACCCAGAAAAATTTGCAACAGAAATGGGCAAATCTGAACTAGATTGATCCTGTCTAAATAAATAGAAAAACATTTTTGCATAATTAAATGTTAATTTGATGGTATCTGTATTTGTGCTAAACGGATTTTTTAAAATCTTAAATTCTCAATATAATAAAGATAACTTTAAATAAAAATGAAAATCCTTTACTCCTTCCTTAACAGAAGCATTAATATCATCATGGACCACAGCTGAAATGAGAATCTAATGGATACCTGGGTTATCTATTATATATATTACTATGTAGCTTAGCATTCAGAAGATTTTCTTCAGACAATTTGTCAGACTTGGGAAAAATATCGATTTTTCAGCTGAGTAAATTTAAATGCATCTAAAAGATGGGAGGGGTGGAGTTCTAAATCCAATATAAATACAATGACAGAAGAGTCTCTGATTTTCGAATATCTATGTACACAAGTTATCTTTCTTTTGTTTTTTTTTATTTCCAAGTGTCAATTTTGAAATGATGCTCATATTGAAACTTGGGTTTTAATAGTTTTCACAATTTTTTTGACATTGTATCTTTATGGTAAATAGAACCCCTACTCCCTTTAAAACCATAGAAAGAACAAAATTTTTTTAATTTAACAAATTGCCTGAAAAGAGGAAGGTTGTCTGAAACCAACAAAAATTAGTTGCAAAAAAAACTGTTTTTCTTTTCTATACAGGACGAATTAGGTTTGGATATTCCCAGAAATCAAACAAGTGTGTTTAGTTGACAAACACATACTGCATAACATGTCAAAATTTTATCAAAAAATATTGTATTCAAATAGCCAGTTGAACTTTAGTAGTTATTTTTGAGATTTTTTTCTCTAGATACTCATACATTATGATAGAAACTTTTTTCTGAATATTTAGTTTCTTAAAAAGATGAATTATGACAAACAAAAATTGTACAAATATTATTGTCATTAATATAAAACCTTTTTTCCCTCATTTTCATGATAAATGTTAAAAAAGAAAAAAAATCTTAAATCTCTTTTATATATGAATGTATCAAACTTCTCAGCATTTTTTTTATCAATGTTTATATTTTCCTCTTCTCCAAGCAACTATGTGTAGAATGGTCACAGAGACCAGAAGATGAACAACAATATGAACCATTCTGGAAGGCCATTTCTGCAGTTGCTAAAAGTACAGGCACAAAATTCCGTACTAATGTCCGAAGAACTAGCAAGGTAAAGATAAACATTTGATATTCACCATATTTTTCAGTGTATAAGATACACTCCTCACTAACAGCAAAAAATGTTTCTAAATTCTCCAACATCTTAATTATTTGTGTACCCTTAATTTTAGACTATAAAATTCTAGAAAAAAAATTATCATGTAACCTAGATTTAGAATTTGTTCAATATTTCATTGGTTTCTATTGACTAACAATAAGAATTTATATAGTTTACATTATGTCTTAAAACACAAAATTTAGTATTTAGAGCAAACACAGGTTTCATACAACAAGCTAGTGGCAAAAATAAGCTCACATTGAGAGAAACAAAATCATAAACCCGTTCTAGTGGATTTTTCTCTTTAACAGCATAAAACACAATAGTCTGGACTATAGATATAATAAGTCTAGTTGGCTGGGGCTGTAGAATATGCCAACTATGTCTCTGCATAGAGGTAAGCCCCCACCCTTGCCAATGATTGTTCTAGATTTAACACTAAATCATCTGATGGTGAGGCTTCAGTCTTGGAGATTTTGGGGAATCTGGAGTGCCCTTTCATTGCCATTGGTCCCAGATCCACTTTGCCTCAAAGTGATAGTATCTGATGATAGGGTCCCATCTATGGAGCAAATAGAACTGTTTTACCATCCAACTATGTGCAAATAAATGATTGATATTAAACTGAATTGCTAGTGGAACTATTTAACTGTGTGCAAATGAGTAATGTTGAATAGAATTATTAGTGTTAAATAGCAATACTTGAAACCCTTTAACTGTGTGCCTAAATTAGATTAATGGTATTATATAGCAATACTTGGAATCATTTAACTGTGAGCAAAAACCGAATTATTGGTATCATATAATAATACTTGGAACCATTTAACTGTGTGTATGTGTGCAAATGAATGAATAGTGTTGAATAGCAATATGTGTAACCCCTTCACTGTGTGCAAACAAAGGATTAATAATAAATAGAATTGCTAGCATTAGTAATGCTTGAAACCATTTGTGTGAAAACAATAGGAATACTTATGTAGAAACAAAATAGCTCTGTTAATAAAAATAAAATTACCTACAAACTATTCCCTTACAAATCATATATGTACATCTTATTTACCTGTGTGCAAGCAAATGACTGACGTTAAATTGCATTGTTAGTTTTACATAGCAATATTTGAAACCCTTTAACTGTGTGCAAACCAATGAGCTCTGGCTCATAAAAATGTTATCTACAAATCATATATATACATATATAAATATAATATACATGACTTGGTATTAAATAACCTACAAGAGTTGATATGCCATAAAAACCAACAAAACTATACATATATATATATATATATATATATATATATATATATATATATAGGTTGCTTGGTTGGTATATATATTACTTTCAGTGATCTCATCCCAAATATGGTGAAGCATGAGGACTGAAAAAAAATTAAGTAGCTTTGGTGTATAGTATGCACCCCTAACTTATGGTTTAAAAAATCAGAAAAAAATATAGCTTCTTATACACTAACAATTATAGTAAAAGATTATAATCATAATCGAAACAAATTTCTGTCTTTTGTGCAGCAAAGCCAATGATCTGAATGGAAAAATATTGAGTTAAGTGCATCAAAATGAAGTATAGTGTCCCTCTTTAATAACTTTGTTACAATAAATAGACTACTATAATTTTAGTACATATTTTTACACCTTTCAAGAAAAAAAACAAAAAAACAACACATTTGGAATCCTGCTCATTGAGCCAGTCTTTATTGTTTTGAATTTCCTACAGGATTTTGTCAGAATAAATCTAAGTATTGGTTGTCCAACTTTCAGTTATGACTGATAAGCAGTTTTGCTCCAAATATTACAATTCCTTTCATTCAAAGTGATTACATCTAAGGAAGATAATTCCCAAACTTATAAACTATTAAAACAGACACATTAGTATTTTAAAACTTATTAAATAGAATTAGTATCGTTTTTTTTGAGGATATAAATATGTGCATTTTTTAAAAAATTAGTCCTTTTCATATTGAGAAATGATTGGACTTTTAAACGTTTTTTTCCTCTAGGGTGGCGGCTCAGCGTCTTCTGTTGATGATCAAGGGGAGACAATCAGTTTATACATATTTGGAGAGGATGAACAGGCATTAGCAGCTGAAGCTAAAGAGACGGGAGGAATCATCGATTATTCTAAAGTGGTTAGCCAACATTGTACAGATAACCTGAAACAGAAACTAAACGTAAGATTTTATATTCAACTTTGATTTTCAAACTTCAGACGACTTTTTTCCTCAAAATGTTCACCAGTATTAAGGTACCTGTTTATAATTATTTAATGGGCTGAGTCAAGTTTGGCACCAGGCTATATTCACTGCAACCTTAGTATTTTAATCATTGCATATTGCTTTTACAACGTGCAAGTATCAGGCTCTTCTGAAAGACTTTCTTTTTTTTTAGCACATAAGGATTAAGTTAAATAAATTTAGTAGTTATCTACCAAAAATTATAACCTATATAGATTTATATAAAATCATAAGACAAGCGAATTACAGAGTTGTTTAGACTATTAAATTCATTCACTATATTATATTTTTGTTGATCCTTTTTCAGTTTTTCCAATGTAGAATCCATTAGTGTCTCAACCAATCCTGAAAAATAGTAATAATATAGTGAGGAGACTAATCTGTTCTCCTGTAGGACACAAGAAAAATACTTTGTTTTTTTAACACAAGGTTAAGGAATAGAATACCCATAACATTGTAGTGACAACTGAGAGGTAGCCTAAACTACCCTAGATAGGAAAAAGAAATACAGAAGAGAGAGGCTTATAAAACTATTTCCAATAAAAATGTATGAATTTGAAAAGATAGAATTACAAATCATTTTAATATAAATATATATGAAGAAAAAGAAATGTAAAAACAAATAAAAATAGTAGATTTACCTGCTGCCTGGGATATACTTATATTATGCTATATATTTTTAACTTGAATTTTTAGCCAGTTGTCCATCTTGGCCTTATTTCTCTTATAAACTGCCAAGAGTTATGAGACAACTTTTGCAGGTCTGTCTAGGACTATTAAAGTTAGCATTACCAAATAGTTATACTCCACCCTTAGTTTCTGATATCACTTATTCATTGGAGCCAAATTTCTTTCCCTGGAGCATTCTTTTGAGGTCTACAAACAGCCAGTAGTTGCTAGGGGCCAGATCTGGAGAATAGGGTGGGTGCAGAAGCAATTTGAAGTGCAAGTTTTGCCATTGTTGCAATCAACTTGTGACACAGAGCATTGTCTTAGTGAAAGAGCACTTTTTCTTCTTCATTTGTGGCGATTTCTTCCTTCAAACACACAAATAATGCTATATTTGCTATTGATGGTTCTTGCTTTCTCAAGGTTACAGAAAAATTCCTTTTTGTTACATTGAAATAACGCTCTGAATCGTCGACATGTTTTTGATCAACTGTGAGCAAATGTGACACCCACTTAGAACACGGCTTTCTCATTGACAAATGTTCATGCAAAATACTGAATACACTGCTTTCTGATATCTGCAACTTCAATTTACGATCAGCAAAAACAAGTTCATGGAGTTTGGTATTTTCCAGGACAACTGCCAAACTTGGGCGACCTGTTAAGCATTGTTTCTGATGGAGCAAAGTCCGAATAACACTTATCAAGCCATTGCTTTGCTTAAATAGTATCCCCACCCCATCAGAAAGCAATGCTTTATCAACTCACAAAAATTAGATTTTTCCATTGTTTTGAAAATTTGCAAGTTTCTTCACTTAACTGTAATTTGTCAACTAATAATCCATTTGGGCTCAAATTTTACACATGCCATTTGGTTAGTACTTTATAAAAATCATGGATATTAGTGGTGCCATCTATATGTCAGGCCCAGGACTTATTGAGTAATATTACAATAGCTGACATTTGTTTACTATTTTTAAATATAAATATCTGATTATATAGTATGTAAATTTTTAATGTATTTTAAATGATCTTTAGTTTTTAGTATTAATTACAGTATAATACAAAATAAAATTGAAATTAATAGATTTTTTCCTTAATATAATGAAAAAATTTATTTCATTTTTTTAAACTGTGACATAATATTCATTGAACTGAAATGTGTCCTGACAACAGGACATGGCACTTGACTTAGAACGAAACTCATTCACGAGGGCTAGAAAATGAACCAGTTAAAAGAAAAAAACCATTACACGGTATATTTTTAAAAATTGGTCTGAGTTTATCTGTCCTCAATTAACAGGCTACAATTAAGTCTGTATACTTATTGGATCTTGAAAAGAAAGAAAAAATCTGAGTGAGGTATTAGGAATATCAGGAAATCATGTTTTTGTATGTAATTTATCAAAAATTGTCTCAATCATTTAAACTTTCTTGGATATATAGATGTAAAATAATTACATCGTCCTAACTAAACAATAAGGCTAACAATTTGCATATTAAATCAGAATCATGTAATGTAAATTTAAAGTTTTTTTTTTTCCAAGACATACCTGTTACCTATCAATAAGGGTAGGTATTATCAGAATAAAGTTTTGTAAAACTGATATTTATATATAATCCAAAGCTTCTGTGCATAGATGGGGTCATCAGCTAATAATAGCAACAGGAAACCATGTTTTTGTAAGAGGCTCATCAAGGACAATTGGCTAAAACAATTATTCAAACATGCTTTGGTTTTTATATATATATATATATATATATTATATATATATATATATATATATATATATATATATATATATATAAAATCACATGGACTAAACAATACTAACAACTTGGATTTTAAAAAAATCTCAACCAAATTTTTCACATTAACTCATTTTTTAATTTGTTATCCAAATACAACTAATTTGCTTTGTAAGTTTCATGTTTAGTATTAAACTTTTCTCTCTCTCTCTCTAAATTCCTTACAGTTGACAGAAGAATATTTGAAACACTGCAGTGAAGACAGAGTAACACCTAAAGAATCAGTTCCTACAGGGAACCAGGAGAAAATGCGAAACAGTATTACGTGTGCAGTCAGTTAAACCTACGCCCCCCCCCAAACCTTGAAAAAAGAAATAAACTTAAGAGACTAAACAACCCTGAGAGAATACTAAGGGTTTTTATATAAAAAGAAAAAAAAAACATTGTTTATCAAGAATAGGCTATATGAAACCAAATTCTTGCCAAGGACAAACTTAACTCCTTCAAGATTAGCCAAGTTTTTTTTTCTTCTTAGTTTTTGGAGATGCAAGGTAGCATATTTATTAGCATAGAATATGAAATCTGAAATATTTTAATTTTATGTAAAGCTGCTTGTGTTCTCTATACTAATTCCCATGAATAAGTCATAGAAATCCACTTCTCATTGTACTGTCTAGGGAATGGACAGTTATGTAACAAAACTTAAAATGACTTAACACAGCTTCCTATCCAAACTACATTCTGTTTGTGCCTTCACTTTTAAAAACTGAGGTTGTAACCCTCTGCTCTAACCATGGTGCTACAACTGTTAAGATTCTATTATCTTTAATACAAACAACTTTGCAATATATCCATTAGTGGTAACAGATTAAAATTTTTTTTTTTTTTAAATCACACTTTTTAATTGATTTCATTCTCAAAAGGAACAGAAGTGGGGACAAAAAAGACAAAAAGAATTGAAGTTTTAATTTTTAAAAATTTTTTTTATTTTTAATTTTTTTTATTTCTATAGAAATTTTCATGTCCTTGAAAGTATATAGAATGTTTGTTTTTTGTTTTTTTTTGTTGTTTGTTAATGTTTTTTTTTTCTTTTTTTTTTTTTTAAAAATCATTTAAACATTCATACAGAACACAAATGTGATGAGGTTAATGAAATTAGCTGAAATGAAAGATGTCCAGATGGGAAACTGGGTCCCCTTGTCACACTGAAAAGGAGGGAAAAAAATGGAAGGACTCAGGTGTACACCTTAACCAGTCCCTGCCACAGATATGTTAATGTACACACTCATACCAACACAAGTATATGCATGTACACAGATCTTTACAGATGTAATATATAATCCTTGTTTTTGTCTTTTTCTCTCTCTCTCTCACACCATTTTTCTGTATACATCTGTTTCGCATTTCTTTCAGTCATTACACAATGTTAGTCTCCTAATAATCAACAGTAGAGATTTGTTTCTATGTTGTCTTTTTTTTTTTTTTTTTGATGCCCTATTCAATTTTTTTTTTAATTTTTTCTTTAAAAATTTAATGTGATACCTCATTTTGATGCTGGCATCAGAACTAATAGAGAGGGGAAAAAAAGGCAGGTGTTATTAATTCACAAAAAGAAAACTGTTTAACATTTTTTTGATTGTAATCAATCAAGACTTTTTTAATGCAATAAGCAGATCCAGTTTCATCTTTTGTTTTTCTGCTTATAAAGAAGGAAAAAAAATTATTTTAAAAACAAACATTAAATCTGAACATTATTTTTTTTCAGTAAAAAGCAAGGTTTAATAGGGTTTTTATTCTTTTAATATAAAAACCCAAAAATATTCACTCATAACTGTACACAATTTTTTTTTTTTTTTTTTACACAACTAATCTGTCTCCTCCACCATTTGTTATCACATGACACTTTTGTTAATTGCCCCACCCCATAACCAAACCTCAAGACTGGTTTTTTTGGGGGGAATTGTGTTTTTATACAAGTTGAGATGGGGAAAAAATTGCTGTGGTTGCAGAAAATTTCACAACAAATTTGTATGTAGATAAGCAGATCCAGATTTTTTTTGGGGGGGGGAGAAATCTTTGTCTAAGAAATCAGTCAAAAAAATAAAAAACTTTTCCTAAATAATTATTTATTTATATAGTCTAAGAAGTGTAGTACAATCTTTTTTGTATCTACTAGAATCCATTCGTAATTTTAGTTAAAAATGTTTCATACTTCAATAACAATAAATGAAGATGAAAAGATTTGTTTAAAGAACAAATGAAAATCACTGGATCATGATTCCTATTCATTTTTTTTTAAATTATATAGGCTTATTTTCTTTAAGAGGCACAGGTGCAAAAATTGAATGCCAACTATTAGCTTGCAACAATCATAGAAAAGGAGGGAATGTTAAGGTAAGTTGCTTGACTTGTTTCTTCATTTTTTTTGCCTCGTATTTCAAATACACCATTAAAAAAAACTTTAACATCTTTATCAAATTAAAAGTCTCATAATACAATGGAATTTTTTTTATCAATATATTTTTTTGCTAATTATCAGATTGGCTAGGAGACAATTCTTAAACTAATGGTCAACATGATTCAGGGGGTCTCAAATGTACTTTTATACAGCAGCAATATTAAGTATTATCTGCTCACCAAGGAAGCAAGCAGACACATTTGGGAGCAGTCCCCCTCCCCCCACATGAAAATAAATTTGCATTGCACTAAAAACTTTATAGATCAACACTTACAATCTTATGAAATTTGAACCTAAACATTTTTATTTTTTAAAAATCACACTCCCAGGCAATTACTGTAATATATCGTCTCCCTCACAGCCTGTTAAGTTTAGTACTATAACTGGTAGAAATTGGTTAACAGATCATAATCAGTACGTGCATAGTAGTAAATAACTGTTACTAGTGGAAATTACTATCCCCACTTTCCGAGGAATACTTTAAGACCCCTGCTCTACCTAAAAAATTCTCATTAGAAGAATTTAATATCATGCTGGCAAGGAATAAATTTGATACCAGAGTGATTGAATAATTTTTTCCCATAAAGTTATTTCTACCCCCGCCCAAAGCAGTAATCTTCATCTTAAGGGAGAATCAACATTCAAAATGAACCAAACAGATTGGAAATAACTTGCATAGTTGTGCATATATATATATATATATATATATATATATATATATAGGGTTGAGTTATAAATAACTTTTTTAAAAGCTAGTTCTATGAATTTCAAACAAATGGAAATTACCTGATAAAAATTAGTCATTCTTATTTCAATAGTGAAAGAGTGCACATCATAATCCAATCTATGATCTCACACTTGTAAAATGGAGGAACTGAACATGCAATGTTGTGGGATTATAAGAACAACGGAAACTGCTAAAAAGAATTTGTAAGTGTCATTACTGACGATAGATCATTAAGAAATGACTCAAAAATAACAGGATTGGTGGAATGAGCACTCAAGAATTAGCACTTGTCTTCAACACATCGCAATATGCCACCATTTGAAAAAGACAGGAAAAATGAGCATGAAAATCTAAGAAAACATGTTAGCAAGAATGACGCAGGAAAAAAACCTTGGATTTCGCTGGTCTGTTCTACCCCATTCACTAGACCTTGCACCAAGTGATTTCCATCTTTTTCATTCTCTATAAAATGCTCTGAATGACAAATTTTCTCAAGATCAGGTGAAAATGTTAGTAGAAAATTTCAGATAAATCTACAATTTACATGATAAATGGCAAGAAATGATTCAAGATAATGGCAAATATATTACTGATTGAAATTATTCATGAACAAGTTATATTTTTCTTTTGTTCAACCCAATACATATTTTTCCAACAATAAAAAGGGGTAGAGAAACAAGACGTATAGCCACACAAGCCAAAATTAAACTTCTTCACAACCACCAGATTGGGGCATCTTGGTTGGAAGGGCATATCAACCTTCGAAAGGTTATTTAATACCAAAGCTATCCTATTAGAAGAACAGTGACAGTATTTATTATCCCAAGGTGGGGGAGAGTCATAACTTTACCCAGGGTATTAGTCCAAAGTAAACATAATAGCACAACTGGAGTTTGAACTGTCTAACTAGGATGTCACAGTCCAGCACATTAGCCATTATGCCATGGGGATTTCCCAGGTCATTTTGGTGTATTGTAATAGTAAGCAAGTTAGTCCAATTACTATTAAGTAGTGAGTTTGATCCCCCACAAGATGCCCTCTACTTTCAAACTTGTGCCAAATCTAAGCTATACTTAGTTTTTTGTTTTGTTTTAAGGCACATACATATTGTAATTGGTCTGATATCCTAGCTCAGTATTGATTCTCACTGTTCCAAGCCAAACACAAGATTTCTTTGTATTAAACTTATAGAAAAATAATGGTCGATTTTATTTGACATTTCAGTGTAAAAGTCAGTCACTATTTTTCCAACATCAGTAAAGTATTGACTGGTTAGTTGTCTACAGAACCCATATAATCCAGAATAAGTTGAAATCAAACATTTTTTTTTTTTTTTTTTTATAGATACATCTAATATTTCTGATGCAGGCATTATTGGCCTATTTTCCAAAACTCATTCCCCAATATGTGCAGCAGAAAAATAAGGTCTAAAAAGGTTTGACTTCAAGTTACCCTTACCATTCTTTTAAACTGGACTATATATTTAAAAAAAAAAAAAAAAAAAAAAGCTTTCAAGCCAGACATAATTATAAAATCTTAGAACTACTACAACTCTTTAAAAAGGAGGAGGGAGGGTAGGTAGGTATAAATTTCAACAAAATATTAAGGGGGGAAAAATAACTCAAAAGGTAACTTTAAAAATTGAAATTCTGATATGCAAGTGCTGGAGAGAAACAAACTGAAGTACAAACTTTACAATTTGCAAAAATGGACCCACTCAGGAATAACAGTTAATACAGTCAAATTTATGACATCAAATCAGCACAGCTGAAACACTGATAGGCCATCAGCATAACAAAAGGAATTGGAACACAAAGGCTAGTATGGCAGTGAGTTTAAAAATCATACAACAATTACATTTGCCAAAAAGGTGGATGACATTCATAATGAAAAACAAAATAAAAAGTTAAAAACTTATGCAACATGCATCACAGGAATCTGCTTTTATGTCTATTATTAAGAATTACTATAAAAGCTACAAAATTCGACAGTATTTTCTGCAGTTAAGCAGCTTAAAAAAAAAGACTATAAATTTTTACATTATCAAATCCAAAACTAACTTACAAAAGGAATACAAAAACATAGAATAAAGTGAAGGTGATTAACAAAAGTGGTCAGGTGTTTTACAGGGTTAGCTTCCCTCCCACAAGGGACTGGGTTTTACTAAGACCTTTTGCAGACCAGATTAACATTTTTTTTTTTTTTAAATAAAATACTGTAGATAGATCAATGTACAGGCAACTTGGAAAATAGTTTTAAAAATTCTAAAAACTGTCAATGGGCTACATATGTATGTATATGTATGCACACACTAAAAATACTAAGTGATCAAATGGTGTTTTTTTTTTCTTCTTTTTACAATTAAAATGGTAATTTTTGATTTAACATGGATTATCTATCAGAACTTCTGACAATCTTTAAAATTTCAACAATTCAAGATTGATCTATTCATCCCTTAACTTGTGACCAAGTGCCCTGAAGAGGATCTATAAGATTAGGGAAATGTATTGCAGCAATATATTAATGTTTTTATTCAGCTACCTCTACCCAGAGAAGTTTTGAGATGGTCACTTAAACATAAGAATGTAGATATGGGCAAAGCCAAAAATAGCCCCAGTCCCATAAAGTTCAGGCTCACCCTATTTCTTTTTTGCAGTGTTCTGCCCCAACACAAGAATGCAGTTAAAAGAGATGAACAGATAACACACTTTAATTTTAAGTTGGAGTTTAGGGATAAAATATTTGTCCAGTGAAATAACAATCAGAAAAGAACTGGTATGCAATCATATCTAACAGGCATTGCACACTGAGCTTATTGTCTAAGACAATCCACAACATATTATACTGTATATACTCATGTACTATGCAACTTTACAAGGCTAAAATTTTAGCCTTAATATTAAGGTCATCAAATTATACACAAGATACATACAATGTTTGTATAATTAGTTGACCAAGGCCAAATTTCCAGCTGCAAAAGATCTCAATTTAGGTCTTAGAAAGTAACATGATGCACAAGTATGAACAGTAATAGTTTCTAACTTTAAAAACTTAAGCTAATTTTTCTTAAAAATTATTCAGTACTCTGTAAAGCAAACAATGATTGAAACAGTGATCAAACTACAATATTAGTTGTATATGAACGTAATCATGATACAATTTCATTATTACTGTGGAATAATTACCAAACTGAGTGGACGGCAAGGAACCTGTTGGGACCCCCCTCCCCATTTGAGGGTGGCAAGTCACTGGTATGATTCCATCTGCTAAGATACAGTATCTTGTGACAATGTCATCACTGGATCAAAATGCCAAGGACCACAGACTGGTTAAATATGCATCTGTCAGACAGGTTTGTTATCGTACCAGTTGCCATAGAAACTGCCAGGGGTCATCTGCCCAGGCACTACACCTACTCTCCTTGATAAAAAGGCTTCTTGCTTCAAGAACAAACCTTGTGAAAGTATTTCACTGGGCCTATCGTACATGGTAACTGTCACTATCCTATCAAATTCAAAATTAATAATGATTGATGAAAAATAAAAATTATTTAAAATAGAAAATTAACAAACTTATTTACAACATTGCTAGTTTTGAGAAAGGTCATTAACATTCAATTTTTTTTTTTTTTTTTTTATAAATCTTGTGACATTTTGACCAGTTCATGAAATGAAGTTCACAGCAAAACGATCTGAGAACAACTACAAGTGTATATATAAAGGAAAAACAAATTGATAAAGTTTTTTGCTATATAGTCTAAGAAAGAGATCAGAATGAGTATTTCTTTACAAAGGTGCGTGTTACACCTGAAGACTAATAGTCAAAATATGTGAAAAACAAAAAGAGTTTAACTGTCCAAAAAATTCTTAAAATTTGTTTTTTGTTTAAAAAAAAGAAAAGAAAAAAAAACCTTAAACCTAGACAGCAGTAATATAGCATATATCTAGTAGGCATATTTTTTTAAAAGATGACATAAGAATTTGATGTAGTTAATTTTTTGGGTTTTTTAAATTTTTTTTTTTATTCCTTAATCTTTTCATGTTGGCAAGCAAGAAGTCAAAACGGTAGATGAAGATAGTTTAAAATTTAAGAAATGGTTATACCCATATTCTTTATGATGACTAGTGATGGTCAAAAGTAGATGAACTTGGATAATAACATCAGATTTAAATCAATTTTTAAACCAACTTCATCCACAGTTGCAACATCTTGCTTGCCAACATGAAAAGGCCAATAAAGAAGTCAACACCAAATCTTTGTCAACTTTAATAATAAAATATGCTTAAAAGAAAATCTGCTGCCTTATTAATACACTATATACCATAGCTGTCTCCTTTGATACTGGAGATCATAAAAAGTGCTATTTGCATTATTATAAATTGACTTGAGATTATTCTATTCATCCTATAACAGTATGATGGTACATTGAGAAATTAAAAAAAAAAAAAAAAAAATCATGGTCTCTTAAAATGAAATAACATTAAGAGACAATGATATGGAAATACTTTGATTTTTACTGGTGCATTATGGGTAATTATAAAAATTCTACAGCCATTCAATTATGCTGTATAGAAACATAAGCTAACAGAAGTGAACATAGTGTAAAAGCCTTGCCCAACATTTAGACAATGTTTGGAGTCAACTGCAAAAGGGAAAGAATTTAATCTTTTTTATCATATCAGCCAAAGTGAGGAAAGACATTTTGTTTTTGAAGGTGTGCAGACAATGGAATATGAAAGACTTGTTTACTCTTATAGGCATGATTGAAAACATGGCTGAAAGGAAAAGAGGTGGATGAGAGCACACACATTTGCCTGCTCTAGTTTCTGGCTGAATGCAAATGTATACAAAAGAAAATTAGATTAGCTAGAAGATAAAAGGGCATAGGAAAAAAAATTAAATTAACGTCCCTTATTCACCATGACCTAATTTGTGAAAGGCACTCTGTTTTTGATGTGAACAATAAGACAAAAATTAAAATCAACTCAGATCATTGCAATAATGAAGAGGGAAAAACTTTGAATTTAATAAGTCTTAATTAGGTCCAAAAAAACTCCACATGACAGAATCCCCACACCTAAAGTGCTAAGTACAACAAAATCCCCTTGCTTAACCCTTAAAATTTCAATTTGTTATACCCCTCACCAGTAGCACTTTTACTGGTCAAGAGAATCCCCTTCGGAATACTAGGCAAAACATTACAAATTCCAACCAATCAGCATCAGCCTTACATTGAGGGCTTTGGTAGGAATACACAGTAGTAAGTACACACATTTCTGAAATATATGGTAAAACCAGCTATTAGGGTTCTAAGAGTTAAATTAAAATACAAAAAGTAATTGATGAAAGTATTATTATTTATGTTAATTTATTAAAAAAAAAATACAAGTAAAATAAATATTTTTAACATACAAACTTCATAAAATAAACAGTCAGTTGATTGACTAAAAAATTTCCAAATATTTTTCTTTACACTGAATTAAAATTAGGTTTTAAAAATTGCGTATATTTTTTCTGAGGTAGTTTGATGATGTAAGTGAAGATTTTGTCATGTGGGGTTTTTGCTGTACTCTCAAAGTTTTAATATATTAACAGAGGCCAATTAACATCTACAACTAAAGAAAAAAAATGCTGGACAGGAAAAGGATATTGAAAAATTAAAAAAGTGCAGTTTATTATTTTACAAAGTTACTCTTCTGTAAGGCTTTTATACACTTACTAAAGAAAAATGATTTTTTTTTTTAAAATCAAACTTTTCTTTCAAAAATTTTGGAATTATCTTCTTATAGCAAATCTTCAAAAATATTTTTTGCAATAACTGGATGAAAAAAAAAAAAAAAAAAAAATTAATTTGCTATTGGAGTTGTGCCATAAACACAAATACACAATTACTGTGGCCTTGTGCCAGACTAAGTTAAGCTTAGTAAATATTTATATACAGGTACCTAACATATATAGGCATATGTGTATTAGATGATGCTTAACATCATTATTTGTGGGGGGGGGGACTGGCGTCTTTGACAACAGTCAAAGGTCTTCTTGAGAAAGAAGAGAAATTGAAAAGGAAGGGGGAAAAAAAAGAGAAAAAAAAAAGATTGATAAAGTTTGACAAAAAGCAAAAATTTTGTTTACCAGTAAATTTGTTGACAGGCAAAACAGAGAAACTAGCCAACAAGAATGAGGGGGTTAAAAAAATTAAAATTGAAAAATAAAAAAAATTGGTTATCCAGATATAAATGACATAAAATCTGAGTAAAATATCCAAATTAAGAATATTATTAAAATAAAAAAATAATAATAAAAAAAAAAAAAAAAACAAACAGATGAGCAAATGGGATGGGATGGGGTGGGGGTTGAGAAAAAAAAGTGGGAGGAACATGGGGCGAAGAAATCTTTTAAATAAAAACGGGGGAAAAAAATGGGGGTCAGTAAGAAATAAAATCTCCCCCGCCTTTACTTATTTGAATTTTTTTTTTTTTCTTTCTTTTTACAAGGTTTGTTATTCCTCAGTTTGAGGTAAAACATTTCAAGAATTTAAACAAAATTCATAAATGTTACATACTGAAAAGTAAAGTTTGTAAATGTTCAACATTTTTTAAAAGCAATAATAGATGCAAAGTATTGAAACTGAAATTAGGAAAGTTAAAAAAAAAAAAAAAAAAAAAAAAAAAAAAAAAAAAAAGATAAAAAAAATTAAAAATGTTTTAAATGAAAGTTAAAATTTGACAATATGTTGAAAATAACTGATTGGTGAAGTCACTCACTTTTCAGTAGTACATTTGTTTATAGGTTAAAATATTTTATGATAAAAAGGAAGCAGTTATACAAAGCCAACATCTTCCTCTTCCTTCAAATAGAAAAATTTTAAAGAAATGATTATGTCATGTTGGTCTGTGTCTATCTACTGTCTGTGCTTCTCACTTCCATTTTATCCATCTTTCTTTTATCTCATCATCACAGATCCTATTTTGCTGGCTTTTATTCCTCCCATCCAGTTTCTTCCTCCTCCTCCTCCTCTTTTTACTTCTAATTTGGCATCTATTAATTGCTTGCAAGGCTTTCTTTATGTGCAAACAGTCATTATCATATGAGAGTGAAAGATTCTTCTACAATTACACCACAACCAGAAGAAATCCATTTTTTTATCACTTTAGTGGCAAAATCCTTTACAGAAACAGATGGGTAATCATTAAAAGCAAAGAGAGTGAGGAAGGAAGATAGCACTTGATCACATGACCAAGATGGGATTCAGTGACTGGTCCATAGGTGATTTAATTGGCTGACAGCAAAAAGATTATTTTGCTACAAATAACCGTCTGCATCCTCTTGCTGTAAATGTATGAAATGAGAGTCAAAGAGGGGGAAAAATTTAATTTTCTTCTTTTTTTGTCTGTTGGTCCTCATTCTAATCTATTGGTCAGTAGAAAGCGGCAGCTGAAGAAGTACTGGCTGTAGAACCAAGTAGTGGCACATCAAAGAGATCAGAAACACCTTCACTATCACCCAAGTTGAACTGGTAGTCACGGTCACTTGGGGGAGGGCTTAAACAAAGCAAAGGCTCTAAACCTGAAATGATAAGAAAATAAGATATCTTAAAAAGTTTAAATGGATAACAAAAGAAAAAAAAAAAAGATAAGGAAAAATGTATAAAAATCCAAAGAAAAACAACTGGAGTTATTTGAATTTTATTCATTCATTTGACAATATAATTCATTCTGCTTCATTCTATTCCCTTCTTTTTCTTTCTTCAAGCAGCCTTAAAATATATTTAAATAGACTAAAACAAAACACACACAAAAACAAAAATAATAAATTATTTCAGTCACCATATTTGATGGCTCGACACACCTCAGTTTACGCAGACATTTAAAACAAATAAAATGGGTTTAAACTACAAATCTTAGGTGAAGGGTTTCCACCCGACATTCGTCGCCTTCTCCACAATCGGGTCATTTTTAAAGTTTCATATGTATTCAGATCGTTAAATCTCAATATTTTGCATTCAAAGACCTTAATATATTCTGGGTTCTACCAGAACAAGTCGTTAGACACCTCTACTTTGAGATGTAAACAAATATGGTGTAGACAGTGACATTGTCAAAGGGCTAATGTTTGTAGTTTGTTTTTTTGTTTTGTTTTTTTTAATTATCTTTATACATTCTAGTAGTAATATTTTAGCACTTTTTTTAAAACATTAGCAAAAATATATTTACTTAGTATTCTTAGTTGAAATATTTAGTACATTTTGAGAGGTTTGCACTAGAACTCTACTTGCTAGTAACCCTTATAAAGACACAGGGTGATTTTCAGAAACATTTTGGTGAGAAAAAAAGTGTCTCTTATAAACTGTCAAATATGTTATGAATTTGATACATTAAGAGTGAAAAAAAAATTTCTACAAACACTTGATATCCCAATGCTTTCCCAAAAAAAATTAATAAAGATTTTTTAAGTAGTATATATTAAATTTAGATTAAGTTATTAAGTAAACATTTAAGCTTTAGATTTTGTGGTAAACATACAAGAAATCTAAGTACAGCCATATTAGAAGACAATAAATTTCAATGTGGCCATTAAACACAAAAAGAACTTAAAAAGATGGAAGCACTCAGAGTAGAGGTTATCATTGTAGAAAGTGGACTCAGCTACCAAAGTTCAAATCCTGAACAAAGCTGTTCACATTTCACATAGCATTAATACCCTAGAGAAAGATATAAATCTAAGTATTCTCCCTCCAACTATGGGTAAATAGGTCAGACTGGGATCTTTAATCTTAGTATGACAACTGGTCCAGTAGAAGGAAAATTGAATTTAAACTAGTTGTGGACCCAGAGAAAGACAGGCTCTGTTTGCTTAAGACATTCTACATGAGTAGCGCCCCCATAACCAAACCAGTTTACAAAATCCATAGGGGTGGAAAAAGATGAAAAAAATTAATCAAAATATATCAATGATTTACATGAGATGTGTCTAATACTAGCTTACTTAAGAATGAAACAATCATCAGTTTTATTCTATATCTTATACTTGAAAAATATTTGTGTGCAAATTATATATATATATATATATATAATAAAAATAAAGTAAAGGCTAATGAGCAAGGTTTGCAAGAAAAAGTACTTGAAGATGTATAGCAAATCAGGTATAAAAATATTAAAATATAAACACTAGAATTCTGACAAAGATTAATACACCATTAAAAGAAAGAAACCAGCCAAATCACAAGATTTCTATAACTAAGTTTCATCAGTAAGAAAAGTGGTAAATCAATTAGCCACTTTTCCATCAGATGATTAGGCACACCAGATGAAACTTAAAGCAATAAAATTCTAGTTATGTGCTGTGAAGGAGGTGTAACATTTATTGGTACAGGAAATGGAATCAGCAAGCAAATTTCTAATTTGCAGCTAAAATTGTGTCCATTTCATATCAATATCCTTAGGAAAGGCACAAACCCATGTCTTCTTACTCCAACTCTGGGTAAAATAGTAAGGCAAACTAGACTCTCTTGCAGTGAATCTAGAAGAATTAAAACCTCCCCATCATGAGCCAGTGCAGTAAGGTACTATTTACCAACCCCTCCGCTCGGGCAGGATATGACACAAGGTCAATTTTTAAGCGGAGTTTAACAGGTTTGAATTCAGAGTTTTCCTTCTCCTAGACTAGTTGCCTCACCAAGGCTGAAGAACCTAATCCGTCCTACTATTTACCCATAGCTGGAGGGAGAATAAGGGGGTTCATACCTCGCCCGAAAGTGAACGTAATAGCGCGACTGGAGTACGAACTCGCGTACTACGATTCCGCAGTTCATCGCTTTAACCATTACACCACGAGGACACCCCTCCATTATCTTCATGGTTTTCAATAAATTAAGACAGATATAACAATACTTAAGTCTGCAAGCAATATTAAATTGATAAACCCATCCTTTTATCTACACTCAAAAATCCATAAATAAAATATAGAAATAAATCTCTGCTACATTCTACTGTTCTGTATTCCAATATGGCTGCCACCTGGTGATTTTTCATTAAAACCACTCTTGCTGATAACATGGCTACATTAACACCTGCTGCAAACAATTTTAGAGATAAAACCGGTTTCTAAGTTTCATAAATGCAAAAAGTTTTTACAAATAAATTTTTTCTATTTTATCTTTATTACAAATGATAAATCAACTTTTTTCGATAGGTTATAGAAAAAAAATTAGTAGCCTGTAGTTAGACGTGCATCTAGTTTAAGATTAATTTCTGGACAGTTGTAATACATTTTTTGCTCTTTAACAAAACACACATAGCATAGACTAGTTGTTTACTTTGTCAATCTACTCATGAAAATATCTATTTATAAATGCTATGGCATTACAAATTGTTTACAAGTACATACATAGGGAAGCCATGTTCTAATCCCTAATCCTGAATTTTCAAAAAAATTCAGGAAAACGTCCACACAAAATTAAGAGCTGATAAAAATTTCAAAATATAATAAAATTAAAATCCCAGGTTTTCATCCCAGAAAAGGAGCTACTTGGGATGAAGTACTTTGAATTTAGACAAATAGGAAATCAAGTTTTGCTCTTTGGATCAGAGAAAAGCAGAAATGACAATGATTTTTAAAAAATCTTTAATGAAAATTAAATTTTCTTAAATTAAAAAAGAGGGAAAAATGGTGAGGGGGACAATTTTCCCTACTACCAAACATAGCACCTAAAAAGCAGCCAAATATTTCAAGCATAGCAAAAAAGGTGGAACACACACACACAAAAAAAAGGCAACAAGAATTTTGGGGTGGAGAAAGCAAATCTTTAACCACACACACACACACACACACACACACACACACACACACACACACACACACACACACACAAATACAGGGTTTTGACAAATGTAATTTCACAAGATTTTAAGCCCAAGAGAACAAGACAAGTTTTGTTTGAAATTTAGTTAGGTTTCCTTTTTGATAAAAATTTAATGACTGCTATAATTTTCATTAGTAATAATTTTGCCTAGCAAAATTTCTAATCTCAATTGCAGTTTTATTTAAAGTAAAAGTGATGACTTGAGCAAGTTCCAATAAAATTTTTAAAAAACTAGAATTAGGAAGATGAAAGATAATACTAGGTAAAATTATTAATAATGTGATTAATTGATTTTTAGTGTCAAGGATTATTTTATGCCAAGGGAATCTCATCCATTATACATTCAGTTTTTCTGTATAGGAGTTGGGGTGGCACACTGCCCTATTAAACAAATCTATTTGACCTATAGATGGAACCCTAACAGGTACTACCACCTCGGATCATTGGATCTGGAAATAATGGCAATGAAGAGGTACTCTATAACTCCGTCAGATCTCCAGAACTTGAGCCTCACTATCATCAAATGCAATATAGTATCATACATAGGACACCTCCCTTTTGGGGGAAAGTGGGGCTTACCCTTCTGCAGGAGATACAGTCAGCATATTCTAAGTCCTACTGACAGGATATTAATAATAATGATCATCTAAAAAAATAAAAAGGATTGGCACAATTGTTTTTTTTTGTTGATAAAACATGTCTTATTCTCCAGCACTTTTTTTTTTTTAAATTATTAAAAAAGAACAAAAAATAAAAGGAAAAAAGGAAAGAAAATGGTTAGAAAAATAAAATTAAAAAAAGAAAAAGGAAGGTGGCTTAATTCTTTCAAATAGTAAGCCCAATATTTTGAGTTAAGTACTATTTTACTAAACACTTTCAAGGCCAATATTTCAGGTTCAGAGAGATCAACATTAACTATTTGCAGCCTTTCTTTTAATGGAATTGTGAGATAGCTCTAAACAAGATGGCTGGACTCCACAATGAAGTCTGTGTTTGTTTTAGTTTCTTTTGTTTAATGGCATATCAACCTGTGTAGGTTATTTAATGCCAATTCCATCTAGAAGAACAGTAGTGGTACTATTTAACCCATAGCTGGGAGAATAAGGGGGTTCATACTTTTCCCAAGGGTATTTATCTGAAAGTGAACGTAATAACATGACTTACTACAATCCTGCAGGTCCATCAATTTAACCATTATACCATGAGGACATACCCACTAAATGTGTTTGGCCTTTTTTTTTTTTTTTTTTTTTAAATCTATGAGCTTGGGTATATAGTATCTTAGAGCCAAGACTTCCCAACCATTTTTAGCATTTTGTAATCTAATTTCCATTCATTCCCAAATTGAAAATTGCCAACATTTTTTTCTTGGTCTCATAAGAGGGTTGATTTTTTTTCATGTTCTTGGCTTTTTAAGATCAATATCTTTATAAAATACTGAAAAGTTATGAATAGAATATTGAATCACAACACCAGCAACAAATACTTGGCAATACTGAAACTGATTTGACAAGTAAAACATCAAGCTCTCTTGGGTCAGAGTGAGATTTTTTGTTAATTTAATTTTATTCATTAAAAACTTGTTACAATAAGAATCAAAATTTCAGGCATTGGATTCTAATTTTATTTTTTCAATATTTTTCTTTCTTTTTTAAATCCATATTTTATTCTTATTAAGTAATCTTTTTTTCTAATGATATCTCATAACTTATAAAAAAAATATTCAATATTTTTATTAAATAATTAATTGAAAATATAATCAGTTTTAAATGATTTCTTTCATGAAAATCAGTCTGAGTCAGATTTTTGTTCATTCAAATTATGTATATGTTTTGAACAGGTCATATGTGAATGACATCGCTAGTGGCCAAACACATCCCCTTCAGGCATTCTGCTAGTTGTATAATATCTGACTTAATCTATATGATCCAGAGATTTTTTTCTCAATCATATAGGGATTTACAAATGCAAACTAGTAAATCCCCCCCCCACTCCAGTGGACCTCTATACTTTTATTCATTGCCATAGTTTCCCCCCCCCGTCCATATGGACGACTTTGAGAAGCCCTGGGTTAAGGTGCTTGTGGGGGGGGGGGGTAAGTTTCTAATTCATTATAGAAAAATTCCCAACTTTTAAAATGAATTACAATGTCGAGGTGACCCAAAGGATCCCTTTTCAATAGCTACTACACCGCGGTGTAGGGGAAGGCGCTACTTTATCAGTGATCCTTACCTTATAACACAATGTTAAGCAAGGCAGAATCGAGCAGAGTATTCGCCAATGGTTCAGGAGACCAGGGTTCAATCCTAGGTAAAGTCATACCAAACACTCAAAAAAAAAAAAGAAAAAAAAAAAAAAAGGTACTTGATGCCACCTAGCTTAACACTCAGCATTATAAGGTAAGCATCAAGAGTAAAGTGGAGCAATCCAGGGACAGGAGTAGCACCCTCCCCTACACCTTGCTGTAGTAGCTATTGAAAAGAGAGCCTTCGGGTCACCCTCGACTAAGGACTAAAATTATAATAACAATACTTTATTATAGAGGGGCTTGTGGTGTAATGGTTATTGTCATAGGAAATGGAATCAGTGACCCAAGTTCAAATCCAGGACAAGACTTTGTATTTCACATAGCATTAATAACCTTGGGAAAGGTATGCATCCAATTATTCTCCCTTGAACTATGGATAAATAGTAGGGAAGACTGAGCTCTTAAATTTTGGTACGGCAACTCATATAGGAGAAGGCAAACTGAATTCAAACCTGTTAAACTCCACTTAAAAAAATTGACCTTGTACCACATCCAACCAGTGTGGAGGAATTGGTAAATACATATTTTGGTTTATTAACATCAACATTACTGTATTTAGAGATAAAAACTTTTTTTTTATTAGTTTGGCAACTCTTCTTCCAAATAGCAATGTCAGTTTGCCTCATTAATTCTTAAGATTATAGGATTAAAAAAAAACAAAAAAAGAAACAGTTCTCTTTCATTTAATGAACTAACTATTAAAAAATAAAGAATTTCCAGAAATTTATCCTTCAGAATCTCAAAACACAACTACAGTTATGGCTTATATTGACTGCAATAAAATTTGGTTCATTTTACAATGTTCTAGTTTGTAAATCTCAAAACTAAAAAAATTAGAAGCAAACTGCCTGTTTAAATTTGCAGATCACAGATGGTATTCCACCTCCAATCCCATAAACCACTCAGTGACAAATATGCCACAGATGCAGGCTACTGAAAAACAGGTATCCTGGTTTTGCGAAATCATTTTCGAGATAATAAAGAAGACAAACCAGAACATACCTTCAGAAGACATAAGATCAATGAATCCACCATGAACATCTAAAACAAAATTTTAAAAATTAAAAAACTCTAAATTAAAAAAAAAAAAAAAAAAAAAAAAAAGGGTTAAAAATTCACAATCATTAAATTTTCTCTCAAGTTGATAATATAAAGATTATATATATATATATACATACACACGCACACAAACAAACATAAAAAATATATATCAACAAACTGTGCATTGTGTTTGTGTGGAAGTTAAGGGGAGGGGAAGAGTGAAAAATAAAAAAAAATAAGGCAATCTTACCAAATTCTGTCTTGACCGAGTCAAAGAGTAAGTCATTCGTAAGGCTGTCAGTGATGCTTTGTACTGGAAATTGGTTATTAGTCGTTGTGGCTGAAATGGAAGAAATTGCTGCAGATAATGAAACAGGATAAAAACTTGACTTAGTGTTTCATGTTGTCAATCTTCAGGTGAACTAGTATTCTATGATTAACAAAAAATTCTTATAAATTGATGGTGGTGTTCTTAAATTACAGAAACTAAGTGAAATAGATAATAACTAGTAGTGGTACTTGCCAATGACTGGGGAAAAAGATTAGAGACAAGATGTTTTAATAAGATAATTCTAAGAATTAATTTTTTTTATTTATTGCGGACTTTTTGTCCTCATCTTGGTAGTTTTTGTGTTGTTTCTTCTTTCACTACGTTTCGGCCAAATTTCACCTCTGGCCTTCTTCAGGTGATTAACCGCGCCCTCGGATAGGAATGCTGAGTCTTGTAACCGTATCCCCAGTAATTACTGCCTTCCATAGTTGTTGTCTATCACACCACGTTTTTGACCAAGTAAACCTCTGGCCGGCTTGGGAAGAAATTGAAACAGCTATCTTCTGACAATGCTCACCTGGAACCGTAGAGCCTCAATGCCTCTATCCGCTGTGCCACGGGCCCCAAAGTGCGATCAAGGTTGGATTTTTTGGTGTTATAAATCCAATTATTTATTCTCTTTATTTGAAATTTGGCCTAAACATAGTGAAGAAGAAACAACACCAAAACTACCAAGATGAGAACAAAAAGTCCACAATAAATAAAAAATTAATTCTCAGATTAAGAAGCCTCATCTCAAAATGATTCCAATTAAAGACAAAGATAATTCTAATTCTATATGATTCTAAACAAAATGTTTTAAAGAAATTTTCTCAATTTATAAAGGGATTTATAAATGCTAACTAGTAAATTCATCCCCTGTAGACCCATATATTCTTATTCACCCAGTTAAAACTTTATTCACCTACTTTGAAAAGCCTTGACTTAGCATATATCAAAGGTAGGATTTAAACAAATTGTATTGTAGAAGGGACACAGAGTTGTCTTTGATGTTTGAGAGAGTAGCCAATTTCCTTATGGATAATAATTACCTGGCCTGCCTATGATTATCATTAGTAGTATTTTTTTTTTTTAAATATCAACCTTTGTTGGGTTATTTTATGCCAAATCATTTTTAATCTTTATAAAACAATCATTTAAAAAGGAAAGTCAATTATTATTATTACAAAATTTCGAATTGATTTTTAATCTTAAAATTTTTTTTTTAAACATTAGAAAAACAGTTCTAATAAAGTTTATAATAGTTATAAAACAATGTTAAAAATATTAAAAAAAAAAAAAAGTTATAAAGGAAAAAATTATATTTATATTTTTGTGTAAATTCTGATTGCTTTCAAATATGAAATAAAGTTGTTAATGTTTTAAAAATGCTTCTTCGTGTTTCCCTCTTTGTAATATTTTTCTTATCAGCTGAAATACGAGGCATTTAGTTAGGATAGGTTTCACTGTCAATTAAACCTGGCATGTATTGCATGCTGGCTGATCTTTGCCTTAAGTAAAGACAACTGGGTGAGAAAAGCTTTCTACTGGGGAAGTTCATAATGATTCAAGTGTTTGTCTCAGGCCTGTGTGAAAAGTAGGATTCAGGATTTTGAGATAGGATTTTCTTCCTGATTGGTAAATAAAACTTCTGAAGTCTATTCTGGTTTTGTTTCTTTGTTTAATGACATATCAAACTTTGAAGGTTATTTAATGCCAAAACCATCCTTCAAGAACACCACCAGTGATACTATTTAACCCATAGCTGGGGGGATAAGGGGGTTCATACCTTTCCAAAGGGTATTTGTCCAAAGGTTAACGTAATAGTGCACCTGGAGTTTGAACTTGCTTACAATTCCACAGTCCATCATTTTAGCCATTACACCTCGAGGACACCCTCCCCCGTCTATTTTGGATTAAACTAGTGATCTGTATGACTTTAACAGCATTAGCCTGTCAGTTCCCCAGTTTGTATGGGTTACAATGCGCTAAAGTTGCAATGCTTCATTTTATACAATCTATTCATGGAATAAAAACTAATTTTTTTTTTCTTTTTAAATTTTTTTATTTATTTATTGAGGACCATTCCTAAAAAGTTATATTAATGGACTATGGGAATATCTATGCTTTCAAATTTCAATTTTGGATCATTATGTTACTTGATTTGTTAGAGAAATGGATACATTTTTTTTTTAAATTTAAAGCCATTTTTTGTCCCATTTGCTGATGCTACATTATAAGTTGGCAACTGTAGTCAAGGGTGACCCAAAGGCTCCCTTTTCAATAGCTACTACATCAAGGTGTAGGGGAGGGCGCTACTCCTTTTCCTGGAAATGCTACATTATAATTTCCTTTAAATAGTGTGGATATATTTAGAATGATAGCTTATTGCACAATCATCCACATACAGTTATCCATTCATGTCAAGACAAAGTTCCTTGACTATACTGTTTAATTAAATAAACAAGGTTGATTAAATTCTGCCTTGTGGCATACATTTTTCCTGTTTATTAATGTCAAATAGAGTAGATCCTATGCGTACTCTGAAAATTTTAATGCAAACTCATAGATTTTTCATGATACCATACTTCCAAGTAGTGTCATAGGCATTTTTTCAATTGAAAAAGACAATTGTGTCATGTTCTTTTCTTATGAAAGCCTCTCAAATGTAGTTTTCTAAGTTAACCAGGTGGTCTATACATCCTTGATTACTTTGAAAAACACACTGCAGATCTGTTATCAATCTATAAGTCTCAAAGTACCAGACCAAACAAAGATTCACCATATGCTATAGTGTTTTGCAAAGGCAGCCCATAGAAATTGGACAATAATTTCCAGGATTCGCTTTATATTTTCCTGGTTTTGGTATAATGGTGATTAGTTTCCATGATGTTGGGAATTCCTTTTTAATCCAGATGTCATTGTATATTTCAAGTAAAAGTTCAAATGATTTGTTTTAGAAATTCTTATCTAGTCCTACTGCTGTGTCATGCGATTTTTTTAATGGAGTTTTCCAATTTACTTAGAATGAAAGGCTTATATTCTTCAAGATTTTTTGAATTGAAATTCATTTTTCTTAATGTTTTGGAATTCATGCTTTCAAGTTTTTAGATGAATTTTTATAAGAATGTTTCAGCCAATTTGTTTGCTATGGCCCTTTTTTCCTGTTATTTTGGCATTATTTAAGAGATCTCTTATTAGTATCAGATTGTTCTTACCAGATATTTTCTTAGATATTTTCCAGACTGTTTTCGGTTTAGTAGAAATGTTGATTTTACTGACCTTGCCAACATTCATTTTTGGCTTCCTTTAACATTTTACAAGCTCTATGTAGTTTGTATTCTATTAAGTTGCTTGTTGTTGGTTCTTCATTGAATTTCCATAGAGCTGCTTTTCTTAAGATTAATTGCTTTTTTACAGTCTTTGTTGAACCAGGGTCTATTTTTCCTACTTGATATAGTGCTTTTAGGAATGCATTCTTCTGTTATTGATATTAATGTATCCAAATTCATCAGTTGTAACATTGTTTTTTCAGTATTAGTTGATTTGAACATAAGCTTCTGAATTTCATCCAGTTGGCTTTTTTAAGTTTTCATTTTCATAAATGATCACAGATTTCTTTGTCAATTCTAAGAATGATTAGGTAGTGATTACTACCATATACAGCAAACACTCCAAGAAAAGTCACATTTAAGTTGATTGAGTTAAGATATCCATTTGTTGGATTGGTATGTGTAGGTTCTTTTTGGTTGAATAAACACAGATTGTTCTTGTTAATTTGGTTTTCTTTATCAGTTTCTTATCCCCATAAAATATTCTGACTATTGAAGTCCCTAAAGAGTAGGAAACTCACAAGTGATTTCTATTTTAGAATCAGTCAGGGTTTTTTTTTTTACTTTTTTAAATTATTATTTGAAAAAGTTATAGGTAGTGTTTGTTTTTCATTAGTCCTGTGTTCTACCACCCATCCTGAAGAACAACTTGAGTTGGGAATTTACAAAGAGAAAAACCCATTTGGTTGAAACAGAAATATCACACAATTGATCACCAGCCACTCCCTTCTTGTACTTATAGGATAAAAAGGGTTGGGAATTTGCAGCAAGTGCAGATTGAAGAATACAATTGGGACTTGACATATAGAGGCTAGAGTTGACATGACCAGCCGATTGATCAGATTGAGCATATCAAACTGCTCATCTAGCTCAGAGAGGGGTAAAATGGTGTGTTGCATGTCAATTGACCAATTGATTGCCAGGCCAAGGACTGCTCAGCCACTAGGATCCCATCCTAAAACATTACAAGTCACCACTCACAACCAACAGGTGGCCTCGTTGGATGGAGGCGTCCTTACTCTTCTGCAGGGGTGTAGTCAGTGTATTCTAGAGCCTCAGCCAACAAAGCAAACCAGTGATTAATTAGCTTTGTTTATTCTACATGCCAGGTAAGTGAGCTGTGTTTACGCTTGGTGGTATTTCAAAGCTTTAAGCTCTAGCATAACAGCAAGAAAATTTGGCCAAGTGAAGTTATTTCTCCTACTCAATGCAACAAAATAAACATTAAAAATTAGATTCACTCAAATTATTTATTGACACAGCAAATTCTGCCAGTTAAAAAAAAATTATACAAAAAATAACCAGGATTTTATTTTAAATGCATTTAAACTCAAATATGTATGCGAAATCTTGACTTTTCTTATCATTTAAACTAAACAGGTTAATAACAGAAGAAAAAAAACAATTGAAAGATAAAAAAAAAAGTATTAGGACAGTTGACATTGATATTAGTAGAGAAAAAACTGCAAAAAGCAACAAGAATTTTCCCCCTCTATCTTCAAGTACAAGTGTTACAGAAAAAATAAGTAATCTATGCATGATTTAAAATAAAGGTCCCCAATCCATAGCCTCATAAGGCCCACTGTGCAACCTTTCATCCAACTTCAAATTTAGCTATTTTTTCTGTCTTTTTAAGATTGTGGCTTTGGGAGTTCAAGCTTTGTGACCCTCAGGTTAAAAAGTTTGAGGACCCCAGATTCAAAGGCACTGTCCATAATTTTTCTACTGAGATCCACTGTCAAAATTTTTTCTACAGAAAAGCTGCTTTAATTTTTTAAAAATCTAGAATAAAGTTAATAGTTATATGCTCAATTATCAAGAATGAAAATAAGAACTGAAAGAAGAACAGATATTTACAATCATTTTTTTTTTTTATTTTTTTTTAATGACACCAGTTAAACATTTACCTGGAATATTCGGCACTGCATTTAGAAGCTGTCCTTGAGAAGCCTTACGTGGTGATGACCGTGTGGCCATCCGGTTTGAAGGCGACAAGGGAGTTTTCACCGGAGATTTCTACAAAAATAAAAAATTTGTACACAAAATACAAAACCTTAAAGTAAAAAATGTATCTTCCTTAAACTTGGGATTGTTGTATGAAAGTTAAACTACATAAACTTTTTTTTTTTTTTTTAAAACAATAATCACAGATAATAGAAACCTTATTCAGAATCAAGGAATTAATGGAAAAGGACCTCATTTTGCATTTTTAAGAAAAGTTTTATTTGAAATTACCCCAGTGTGACACTATAAGCTCTTCTGTCCCAGAGTGCAAATAGGTATAATAATACAAGTGTGCATAGGTGTGAGCATGTCTATATGACTATGTATATATGAATATTTATGTGGGAGTGTGTGTCACTGCATTGAGCATAGGTAGCATGTATGTACGTACATGGATGTGTATATAGTAGTATTAAAAGGATAGCTAAACAAGTTGGGGCAGTTGATGGATTTTAATAGATGATGAAATAAAAAGAGGATTCATTGATAGAGATTAAAGGGTCAGTTTTTTGGGTTTTTTTTAATGTCTATCATAAACAGAAGTCTTCAGTGCTAGTACATCAGATCAGTAGCCAAGAGTATCATTTTCTCAAGTGCTTTAGTTCTGGAGAGGTCCACACTAGAGGAGGAGAGGTCTTTTCAAAGAAACAATCTGGAGTTAGAGAGATGAGTGGCAACCTAATCAATGATGGTTGGATTGACTGTTGGGCTGGGAGCTTTCCTACAGTTCAGATTGGTAGCAAACAAACCAGTTGTTAGAGAGAGGAGTTGCAGTACAGAGCAGAGGGGTGCTAGGTATGAACAGTCAGCAGTTTAGACAGAATGAAACAAGGAATCTAATAAGTCTTCATCTGCCATCCATATCGTAAGAGTGAGAGATCAAGGTCTAAGATATTGTGAGGTGTCACATGCTCTCCCAGACAGGATAAACTAAAAGAAAAATTGTCATCGGCAGAGATGTCCATACATTTATATTCTGAAATTCCTATTTTTGAGTCTTCCCCCTGTGGAGCTGACTTGTGGCTTGTAGACTTTTAACCAAACCTGATAGCCAATGGATCTTTTTGAAACAATCACATGAAATGAGAGACATCAGCAAAACTGGATTAACCAAAACTATATTGCTACACTACAGGAAAAATAATAGGGTAAATTGTTCTTCTCACTCTGAATTCAAAACCAAGAGCTATATTTGTCACTGCCTCCCACCAGATAGGACTCGACACAAGGTCAATAACCTGAAGGTCAATTAAAGTGAGGATTAGGGGAGGGGAAGGTCAGATATGAGCTGAGGCTCAAGCCCTGCTGGACTATGATGCAGCTCGCCCACCCGAATGTGGCCCAGCTGAAGCCAGGGGCCTTACAGCCTCAAGTCTGCCTTTGTTGAGCTGTGCCCGAACCAGCTGTGCTCTTGAAGATAGTTTGATATTGTCTAACCTTTTTCTGGCAATTCCTTTGACAATCCTGATGCCAAGCTTTAATGGCCATAGCCTTTCTCTTGCACAACAATGGTGGCATGAAGTGAGGAGACCTGCAAGCAAGGCCAAATGCTGGTCTTCCATGCAACCTGACCCAAACAATGGGTTGAGATCAAGGCACAGATCCAGATCTAGAATTTTGCCAGATTAAAAGATACCATGACCCCCAACTGGCTATCAGAAGATCAAATTTAATCATTTAAATTCATTCTACACCTGATCACTCTTTGTGCCATATTTTTTATTGGTTTTTAGGAACACTAGTAATATTTCAGGCTTTGCTAGCAATAAAGGTATAAAAACAAGAATAATAAGCAATAAAAAGAGAATGAAAACAAAAATAAATAATTAAATGATATACAAATGTATCAAGACAGTTGATATGGTCATTAACAAACAAAAAACACTGCTAAAAAGCAAGGATTTTTTTTCTACTTAAACAGCAATCAAGACATGACAGAATACAAGCATGAAGTATACACTTAAATTCAAGAGCAAAATTATAAAATGTTATATTTAAAAAATGAATTAAAGAGCTGCCATTTTTACCAATTTGTAGAATGTAAGAAAAGGACACTTCTAACATGGTTCATGTTTGGTTTGGGTCACTTGTTTGATGGCAAATGTTTGATTGTAATCATAACTATATTTTCAATGTTCTATTGGAATTTTTTTTTTAAATTGCACCTTGTCATTTATTTGTTAGCACATACACTTGGTTTCAAGTATTGATATAATGCTAATATGATGTTTTGTAGCAGAATCAGTCTGAAAAAGATTTTTTGTCAGCATCTCAAAGAAATGACTCTAAGAGAAACCAATGATAAAGAATGTAGAAAGTCAACCATTAGGTGGTGGGGAGGGGGAAAAACACCTTGATGGGTGGAGGATTCATTTCTACGACAAGGCGTAAACAAAAAAGATCTTTCTCGGAATGAATCTGCTACCATATGCCATTTTGAAATTTTGTAGCCACAGCTAACTGTTTATATTACTTATAATTCAAGCACAATTAAATAATAATCATTCATTTGCACAGTCATATAGTTTCAAGTATTCCAATCTAATACTAATGATTTGCACAACTATATGGTTTAAACTAATGATTTTTTAGTAGCAATATTGAATAATTATTAGCTGAATAATTGTAATGAAAAACAATTAAAATTATGATCAAACAAAAACTAGTATAAAAAAAAAAAAAAAAAGAAAGGTTCATAATATTCAATCTCAAAAAGTCAAAATAATAGCATGTAAAATTTTTTTTTGCATCAACTTAATATTTTATTGCTCAACACTTACAGGTCACTCATCTGGTTTGTTCTATGGCCTATCAACATCTTTATGGGTTACTTAATGCTGAAGAATATAATCTTAACTTCAATGTTTCATTGCTCTTTATTTGTCTATAATCATATGCAGTTATGATATCAAGTATTCCTATCTAATACAAATAATTTGTACCCAGTTATAGGGTTTCAGATATTCCTATCTAATAACTTATACACTGGCCCACTGGCATAATTGTGAGTGTTTACCAATGGTCCAGGAGACTGGGGTTCAATCACAGATCGAGTCATAACAAAGACAAAAAAAAAAAAGTATTCGATTCCTTAACACCCACCATTATAAGGTATGAATTAAGGGTAAGTGAAGCAATCCAGGGAAAAGAGTAGCACCCTCACCTACACCTTGGTGTAGTAGCTATTGAAAAGGAGTCTTTGGGTTGCTCTTGACTATGGTCAGCCAACTTACTTTGAACCAGCCTCCTGGTCTAGTGGGTAGAGTATTTACCAATGGCCCAGGAAACCGAGGCTCAATCCCAGGTCAAGTCATAAAAAAAATAAATTAAATAAATTAAAATAATATAAAAAAATAATATAAAAGGAACTTCATACGTCCTTGCTTAACACTCACAGTATTATAAAGTAAGGATCAAGGGTAAAATAGAGCAATCCAGGGAAAGGTGTAGCACCCTCTCCTACACCTCTGCATAGTAGCTATTGAAAAGGAGCCTTTAGGGCACCTTCCACCACGACGATTGCTAACTTTCACTTTTATATGGTTTAAAAGGTACGACTATGGGTCAGACTGTACCCTGGGAGTAATGGCAATGAAGGAGTACTCCAGATCTCTAGAACTGGAGCCTCACAATCAGATGTAATTTAGCATCATACCCAGGCCCCCAGCAATTTTGCATGCTTAGGAGTCTTACTCTTCTACAGAGGATCCAGTCAACATATTTAAAGTCCTTTCAACAGGCTTAGGTCACTAGTCCATCTATAATATTGATAGAATAAGACATGAATATATATTCAAATGTTATGCTCTGTTATCACCTCAGATAAATAATGAACCATTCTATTTTAACTGTGAGGAAAGAAAGAAAAGAAAAAAAAGATACACATTAGAAATAAGGGGGGGTCTGAACCAAAATCAGCAACAAAAAGCAAATATAGTAAGGAAGAAAGAGGAAGTGATAATGTGATACATCAGACACTTGTCAGTTTCAATAGAACAAGGAAAGGAAGAGAGGATAAGAAAGGGAAAAGATAGAATAAGCTTTCAAAATAAATGTTTTCATTTCTCTCACTTTTACCATCTATTTTATTTTTAATAAACAAAGATATTTCATAAATAAAATCTTCCATAAACCAACAATTAATTCAATTTCAATAAGATTTTTAATGCTTATTTTTCGACATTTGTCTATTAATTTCGCTATCTTCAAGGAAAGTTTTAAACTGGCAAAAGGTAACTTAAATGTTTAAAAACAGACAAATACCTAAAAGTTCAGAAATCTCCACTGAAAAAAAAGTGTAAAAATGATTGAATCAAGGCTTACCTTTTTCATTTTTGCAGGAGTTTTTTGAGAACATTTTGTGTCTGTAATGGCCGGAGACTGACTGTAATTTTGCGTTGTATCCAACTTTTTACCATCATCCTGTGGTGGGGGCGGTACTTGGACAACCACAGGACTGGTTGCTTCTGTATCTTTGTTTACCAACATCACATTGATGGGGCCAGAATTGCTCTTCAAATGAATTTGATAATTTTTCAAAAAACCAGGACCCTAGGATAGAGAAAAGAAATAGTAAAACTAAAGAATTGAGGCTTTGAATAATTTCAATACAGAAAATGATTTTATGTGTCAATCCATCCAGGGTTAATTTATACCTTGAGGTTAGGGAATTATACATTCATATTTATACAGACAAATACTAAGAGAGATATGCAATAAAGGAGATAGCAATGAAGGGGGGGAAAAAAAATATATTGGAATTGCAAGGGCCCTTTCATCTGATATTTGTCAAGTGACAATATCAGAAGTCATTTAAAACAATGTAAATAGATTAAATTGATTGGGGGGGGGGTAAACCACCCTTAGTCAAGCAACAATTATCCCCAAGTAAATTTAGGAATGCTTAGGATTTTGCTTGCACAGAGTTGGCTTATAAAGTAGGATGTAAAGGGCCTCTAGGAAAACTAAATGTTATTTTGTCCTAGCTCTATGCAAGACACCAAAGCATTCATCATAACCGCACTACTTATAGCATTCAAATGCTCGCAGATGGCAGAATCAAGCAGTTTTGAATGCTCAGATGTTGTGCGGTTACGGATGTCTCTGGGGATATGTTGCTTAACCCTTACCTTAAGGGGTTGGGGGGGTGTACCCTATATATGTGGCATTACAGCAACATTGAGATTTATAAATTAAATTACTTTGTTGAAAAATAGGGAGCACATCCTTATCTGTGGGGCGAAATGCATTTACTTTCCTTGTGCAGTTGTTTCTAAAGAGGTTTTTTTCCCCAAAAATTATATGATATCAAGTGTTCCTATCTAAAATAATTTTCAAACTGATTTAACCTATAGATGGGACCATAACAGGTGCTATTACTCTAGGTCAGAGGGTCATGGGAATAATGCAATTGAAGAGTAGTCCACACTTCCCAGATCTCACTATTAGATGCAGTTTAAGGGTTATACTCAGCACACCCTCTTTCTGTGCGGGGGAGGACTTTGCAGAGGAAACAATGTATTTTAAACCTCAGGGACTAGGTGACAAAAAATGATTGTGCATCTTACATACTCTTGAAAAATACATAGACACTAATAAGTTCACAGCCTAAGGAGGAGGAGGAGGAGGAAAAAGCATTTTTTGACACATATTTACTTTTCAACATAATCTCCTTGTCAATGTACTTAATTCACTTGTGAATAATAATCACATAGTTTGAACTTTATATAGAGAAAAAATTCAGCTAATAACTATATGTCATATAGTGGACTGACTCATGCATCGTCATACAAATAAATAATCCTATCCTAAAGAAAGAAAGAAAAAAAAAAAAAAAAAAAAAAAAAAAAAAAAAAAAAAAACTTCAACAATGCCCTTCACAGGCCCAGGTTTGGGTGTGGGTTAATACCCTTACCCCATAAGAAATTTTTTCTCAGGAACATCAATTCAGCCCTGTGAAATGAGTTGTCTTCAAAAGATTAATGACAACTCCCTACTTTGCATGAGAATATGAAGATAGAGCTGGATTGGACTCGCTCAACAGAACTCAGTAGCTAACATCCCCAAGACAAATTCCAAACTGAAACCTAAACTAACAAAAAAATAAAAAATAAAAGAATACCTAGGGTACCAACTTTCAGCAGACACCAGAAAACAGATAATTCTGGAGTTTATGGTTGAAAAAAGATTTATCAACAGCCTATACTGCAATTGTGGGCAAAAGCATATATGATTAAAATTTAACACAGTAAATCATTAAAATTTTTACAGGGTTTAATGAATATCAATTATGTTAAATTTTTTTTTAAAGACTTAAATATTTGCAATGTAAAAGGTTAAAAAAAAAAAAAAAAAAAAAAATCAATAAAAGAATAAAGTTTTGTTTCTTTAAGCAAGCAGGAGAGATTGCTAATAAAAAGCATATTACAAAACATTGTCGATTACCGAGTATATTTTAGGGAATATATGAAATTACTAAACTACAAAAGTACCTTGCCACCACTGGCCAACTTGGTATTTTTTTTTCTTTTTTAGATGAAGCTCTGTCAATCATAAATAGTTGACTCATATTACCCTTCATTTTCCTAGTCACACCCACCAGATAGATTTAAAAAAAATAAACTGGAATTAGATGAAGGATACCGAGTCAAAATTATCAAAAATGTGAACAGTTTGCCAAATTATTCCTTTTGCACATGCGCACTATCATCTCATTATTCTTTAATAGTCCCTTTTAATGGCTGATCTTTCATTCCATTTTAAGGGAGACTTTTAATGGCTGACCTTTCCGTACTCTTTATGGGACACTTAATGCCCAATCTTTCATTACACTTAATTTTGATTCAATAACGTTCAAGGCCATTTCACAACAAAAATCTTTCTAGTTTGTGCCTTATTAATCCTTCAAGATATGAATACATCTAGATATAGATTGATAGATAAAAAGAAATATATATATATATATATATATATATATATATATTAGTTGACATTGGCCTAGCGGTTAGAGTGTTCGCCAATGGCCCGGGAGACCTGGGTTCAATCCCAGGTCGAGTCATACCAAAGACTTTAAAAATGGTACTTGATACCACCTTGCTTAACACTCAGCATTATAAGGTACGGTTCAAGGGTAAAGTGGAGCAATCCTGGGAATGGAGTAGCGCCCTCCCCTACACCTTGGTGTAGTAGCTATCGAAAAGGGAGCCTTCGGGTCACCCTCGACTATGGTCGCTAACTTTACTACTTACAATATATAGAAGATTAAAATGATACCAGTTCTTTAATTCTATTTTATAGTCAACTATATTTTTTTTTTTAAATCAATTTACATTTCACAGATTAAAATTAGTTAATAAATCATCCAACATGTCTAATTAAAAAAAAAAAAAAAAAAAAAAAAGGTTAAATATTCCATTAAAACCTTAAAAATTAAATTCAAACGTGTTAAACTCCACTTAATTGACCTTGCTTATACAGAGTGGCTAGCAAATATATTTTGTCTCTTAAAAATTTTTTAACTAAGAAATTATAATCATATTTACCAACCCCCTCCGCTCGGGCAGGATATGACACAAGGTCAATTTTTAAGCAGAGTTTAACAGGTTTGAATTCGGAGTTTTCCTTCTAGACTAGTTGCCTCACCAAGACTGAAGAACCCGGTCTGCCCTACTATTTACCTATAGCTGTAGGGAGAATAATTGGATTCATACCTTTCCCAAGAGTATTAGTACTATGTGAAATGCTATCAGTCTTGTCCAGGATTTGAACTCGTGTTGCCATATCCATTTCCTACGACGATAACCTCACAAATTCAAATGTTTGAATTTTTTCAATGATAAATACACAAGTAAAAATGATAAAGTAAATAAGTTTTTCTCCCATTCTCATCAATATCAAATTCACAAAGGAAATGAAAAGCTAGATAGAAAGAAAAAAAAAAAGATTATCAATGTAAAAACCAAAATGTTCAAATAAAATAAAGTTTTAAAAACTTGTATTTTTTTCTTCTTTCTTTTCTACTTACTATTTCTGGTATTGGCACTTCTAGTTGCGTTCCGGAAGGTGCTTGTATTGATAATAATGTACTTCCCTGAAATACTGTGCAGATGTCTTCATAGCTTACATAAGCTAATCTTCTTGTGGTTAAGGACACAAGAAAATTTCTGTGCTTGGAAAAAATCAAATCAATATTGACATTTATATAAACATCATCATTAATAATTCTAACTTGTATTTTCTTTTCATCTTTTTAGTTTATTTTTTTTTTTTTTTTAAATTGTAAGTCACTGGGAGATTGTTATTTTCATGAAAAGAAAATATCTGAATTAGAGATATATAATAAAGTATGTCTTAATGAGACTCACATCTTTTTTGCTTCAGAAAGCCTGGTTAAAAATAAGTGCTTTAATATTAATAGTGTATATGCTGACTGGCCAAGATAAAAAGATAGATATGAATGGTTTGGTTTATTCAACAGCATATCAACTCCCCGTGGGTTATTTCATACCAACTTTTTATTCATTTGTAAATGAATTATTGTAATCAAAAATATATTCCTAATGTTCAATTGCACTTTTTTTAAAAATTTCTAATTGTTTACAGTTATATACCAAGTAATCATATATATATATATATATATATATATATATATATATATACACACACAAAAACACACACACACTTACATGGTTTATATGGTAACGAATAATTTTTAGTAAGCAACTATAGCTTCAAGTAAATATTCTTAATACAAATAATCTTCAGTTATATCACATCAAGTATTTATATCTATCATGAATAATTATCCAGGTCAGAGTGGACATTTTGTGATAAAGTCTCAAACACTTCCTGTTGTTCTTATTTGTTGTTTCCTATCTTTTATGTCTGGCTAATCTAAGATCATACATTTAAGACTTAACCTTCTCCTCCTCCACCACCACAAAAAAAAAAAAAAAAAAAAAAAGTTTTCTGGATTTAGACACATTGAAAAAAAAAACAAAAACAAACCCCTAACAATGTCAAAAACCAGTTTTTCAAGATCCTTAGAAAATTTATCCCTACAATAAATGATCCCTTATACAGATCATTACATGCACAGATGACAAATTATATTCATGACAGACTCCATGCACATACTGTACCCATTCTGGGTTATTTAATGCCAAATAGTCTTTATATACATATACATCAAATATGATTTGTAAACATTTGGTAGATAGCATTTTTAAACAAGCCCGAGCTCATTTTTTGGCATACAGTAAAATGGTTTTGCTTATTTCCATCAAATACAAATAATTCAATTGAACAATTAATTATTTGCTCACACACAGTCAAATGTTTTCAAGTACTGCTATTTAACACTAACAATTAACAATCATTTACAGTTAAATGTAAAAACAGTTCTATTTAACACAATTCATTTGTTTGCACACAGTTTAAATGTCAAACAGTTCTATTTTACTCATAGATAGGACCCTATCAAGTGCTACCACTCCAAGCCAGTGGACCAGAGAGCAATGGCAATGAAAGGATACAACACATTCCTCAAAGCTCCAGCATTACCAGAGCCTCACCATCAGATTGTTTAATGTCATATCCAGGACACTTGTTGGAGGGGAGGTGGTCTTACTCCTGTGCAGAGATGTAGTCTGTGTATTTTACAGTCCCAGCCAACAGGACTACAATTTGTAATTAGCATTGTTTTAAGTACTATCCATAAAGTGTGTGAGCATATATATAAAACAAATAATTTAGATAAAGATATCTGACAATGCAGTTAAGAAGTGATTGAAAAATGAAAACTAAATTGTTGAAATTAATGTGTATAACATGTATATAAATATTAATTTTTTGCCTTTACAGCTTCATTAGATACGAATTTAAATTCAGCTATTTTTTTTTTAATTATAGTAGCTGAAATTTTTTATCCAAATAAATTAATTTCAACAATTCTTTTCATTTATTATATTGCTTAACTACACATATAATAATCCTAAGTAAACAACTAAAGCTTCAAATAAATACCCTTAATACAAATAATTTGCAGTTATATATATCAAATATCTATATCCAATATATATCCAGGTGTACATTTTGTGATAAAGTCTCAAACACTTCCTGTTCTTATCTGTTGCCAATAAATTTTTAATTGCCAACTTTTCTTTTATGTCTGGCTTATCTAAAACCATACATTCAAGACTTAACACCCCCTCTCCATTACCACTGAAAAAAAAAAGTTTTCTGGATTTATACACAGTGGAAAAATGATCCAAACAATGTCAAAAACCATACAATTCTTCAGATCCTTAGAAAATTTATCCCTACAGTAAATGATCACTTATACAGATAAGTACAGGCACAGGTTATATACATACACAGACAGACAAATTCTAAATATTTATCAAATTTCCCAAATACAAAAATGATGTTAGAGAAAAGTAGGGTGAAAATGCAAGCCCACCAACTATCAGAAAGGATACTGACAATTTGATACTTCATCTGTGACATTCTTAATGCTCTGTTGTACCCAACTTTTGTGTTGGTCCAATTCTTTCTCTCGTTGGTTCAGATGCTCAATCTCACTTTTTAAAGTCACAAGCCGGTCAGAGATTTCCCGTGTGTTGCAGCCAGGCCCAGCACCTCTGAAAAAGGTGAGAGCAAAATAAATGAATAAATTAAATAAAGCCAACGAGCATAAGAAAAAAAAAATTTTCAGCATTGTTCAAATAAAATAAACGATCATTTTACAGCCACTGTTTGTAACACCAACAGGATAGCAAATGTTATTACAGATAATGGCCAGCAAGATGTGTTGAATCAGTCACTTCAATTCATTCCTTAGGTGAGAAGTTTTTCTATCAATATTTTGAAGTGGAGGTTCGAAGGCTATTAACCTAGGCCAGAAGTTTCAATAACAAGATAAATCTGTCTGCCAGAGATGCTCATCAAGGCCAATCCCAGGAATTATACCTATAGTCTATTCTGCTAGTAATGATTGCTTTCATTCCTAACCATTGTTAGCAGACAACTTTTTTTTGGTCTGATTTTTAATATACAAAAAGCATAACGTTGAAAATTTATAAAAATTTATAAAAAAAATTAGAATTTAATTTGTATTTTAACCACCAGAAATTTTTTTTTCTTTTCCTTTGAGCACAATCAAGTATAAAAGTGATGGAAGTACTAGTAAAGAAGTCAGCAAGAAGCAATGAATAAACTAAAGAAAGAAATAAAAACACTGACTATATATGCAATTCAAATGCAGTTAGGGAAAAGAAGGAAAACTAATTGTTCCCTCTTCTGCCCTCATAACCAAAATTTCCTTATTACATGTGTGTGAAAGATTTTTTCATTTAAAAAAATTTTCAGAGAAGCATTAACATCACTGATGATGGTAAACAAAAAAACAAATATAACCTCTGAATATTGTTTTTTTTTTTTTAAAAACATACCATCAGCTTCATTTTAATTTTTCTCTAATATATATATAACAGATTAAATGAAAATTTGAAATATTTGTTCAACTCTCACTCTACTGATTGAATACAAAATTTAGATATACACCCCCACAAGCTAGTGATATAACATGCTAATTATATGCAAATCAGTTCTTGCAACCACTTTCTATTGGCCAGGAAAAACAAAATGGGAGTACTACATCATGAAATGTACAGAATTCCCGAAAGTACTCCACGATTAAAAATGAGTTAACTCTTACTGTGCAGGAACCAAGTTAAGAAATCCTATCTGTGATATAAATTACATGAACAGTAAATCAATAAAAAAATTTAAAAAATAAATAAAAAATGTATGAATACAAAAACAAGACATCTAATGATTACAATAGAGACAGAAAGAAACAAAGAAATAAGAGGGAAAAAAAAAACAAAAAAAAAAACATGCAAATATGTTCAATTTACCTGTTGACTCCAATGGAGAATACCTGTTCATAATACAATGCACCAAGCAGGCTGCTTTTACAGGTTTTATGAAGTGAATTAGTTCCTGATGAAAAGTGAGGGGGGTACAATATACATGTAGGTACGTCAAGAAATCAACATCCTAACAGTGAACAAAACATTTTAAAACAACATATTTTCTGAGTCTTTCTCAATGAACTTAATCTAATGGTGACTATCAAATCATAGATTAAACATTATACAATGAAAATTTCACATACCAAGTTACTGATTTATTGATCCACCTTTGTGTATATAATACAATATTTTTTTTTAAATGAAAAAACCATATCAATTCAATTTACATTAATTAACTTCCAGTACAGTTTAAAACAGTATTTCAATCTCAGTACAGTCATGTTGTGGAAAAGAATACAGGATTAAATATTGATCACTTTAAAGTAAAGCAATAACAACAATAGCATTATACAGATTTAAACAGTTAGCCTATTTTTTTCCCTTCATCCTCAAAATCCTTACTTAAAAAATTCTTTAAGAGTAAGTTGAGTTAATTTTAAATTCATAAAGCATAGTTTATCTAAATAAGTAAAGTTGGCGATCATAGTCGAGGGTGACCCAAAGGCTCCCTACTTTCCCTGGATTGCTCCACTTTATCCTTGATCTGTATCTTATAATGGTGAGTTTTAAGCAAGGAGGCATCAAGTACAAGTTTTTGAGTCTTTGGTATGACTCGAACTGGGATTGAACCCAGGTTTCCCTGGCCATTTGCGAACACTAACCATCATGCCAATGTCCGGTTTTATCTATCTAAATAACCATATCAAAAATCAATAGTTACCTGAATAATTGAGCATATTTCATTTGTCACTGGGTGTATATATTTTATTTATCAGAGCATTAAAAAAAAAAAAAAAAAAAATTTTGTGAAACGATATTAAAGATGAGAAACAGAACTCATAAGTTTTCTGAAATTGATTCAGATAATTTCAATTACAAAATCTTTCTGAACAACTGAATCTCTTATGCATTACCACAATGTTTTAGCCAGTCCTTGCTACAGTCGCCTTTTAGTGAAAAATTCTGAAGAGAAAAAGAAAGGTTTTCCTTTTTCTGTCTCAATAAGATAGTGACAGAAGCTGATCACTAATATACCAACTATATTGATTCATTACAGCAATACGAGATGTAGATGATACAACCATCAACTGAACAAAAAACAGTTAAAGAAAATTGTTACGATTAACAGTAATTATATCAATAATATAAAGCCATTTAAAAGATTCAAAAAAGGGGGGGGGGCACTAATTCATTCTTAAAAATGGAAACAAGCCTATCTAGAACCAAACTAAACAATAACCTAGGTTGGACTATCAAAAGGTGAGAAAATATATATCAAATATAATTTTTATATTGTACAATACTGGATATGGTAACCCCCTTACCTAATGTAATATCAAATGCATACACACAATTAGGCTAAAAAACATTATCCAACATCCTTTGTATACCAGATCATTACAAACATGATAGTTAAAATTATAATACAATAATTTATCTGACATACACAAAAGTGTGGGTTTTTTATTTGTTTGTTTGTTTGTTTTTTTTTTTACAGAAAATCTCAGAAGTTTAAATTTTGGCAATATATTTCCCCAAGGAGGAAGAGTAATAATAAACAATATACTTCTTTGATGGAAAAAAAGACAAGTAATAAAACATTCTCTGAAGACAGATACAACATTCATTTTTATCAATTACTTTTTCACCAATGTGTGAAAATATGCTAACACATTAATAGGTAAGTCCCCACCCTTTTTTGTTCATCTAAGGAAAGGAAAAAAAAACAAAAAAAAAAACAAACATGGCCTTCTCAGTTACATTTGAGTGATTTTAATGGCATGTCTAGGGTAATTACATGCCAAGAGGTTAGAGAATCACATTCATATTTACATTTTTTGTGTAGATGTTTACGAGTCTTTTGGGATTTTTTGCATATGATCTTATTGAATATGAATGATTTTTAAACAGATCTATTTGACAGATGAGACCCTAACAAGTACTACCTCTCTGGGTCAGAGTGGACCTAGAAGTAATGGCAATGCAGGTATACTCAACACTCTCCAGAACTGGAGCCTCACTATCAATTACATTTGGATTTAATGGACTTTGAGCATTAACAGACCTTTTTCTATAACTATTCCATTACTAATGAAGGGTTTACTGTAATTTGAAAAAATATTTTTCAAATATAAAAAGATTGAGAGATAATACAGTCAGCTCTACCACAATTACAGAGGTTAAAGCAGACGTCCTTCATACAAAAATGTGAACAACTGCTAATGTCTCCAATTCACTTAAACCTTAACTCTTAATATTTTTTTTTCCATATTACATGTATACACACAAAAAGTAAAACAACTGCAATAGTAGGGCTTACAAGAAAGGTGCTGAAAAGTTCTCAACCTCACCAAAAAATGATTGGCTGTGGGTTTTATTCTAATGTCAAATCCTGTTTAAAGGTTAGGTTATTTGGTTTAATAGCCTAACAACTGGTTATTTAATGCCAAATCCTAAATAAAAAAATTCTAAGTAAATAGTTTATAGGTAACTTTATTTTTAAACAAGTTAGACTTCATTTGTTTGCACACAGTTAAATGGTTTCAAGTACTGCTATCTAACACAAATAACAGCGAAATGGTTTCTGTGAATATTTCTATTTGACTCATAAAAAGGACCCTAACAGGTACTAATCACTCCAGGGTCAGAGTGTACCTAGGAGTGATGACAATGAAGGGGTACTCCACATTCCCTAAAGTTCTAAGACTGGTGCCTCAACACCAGACAGTTTAGTGTCATACCAGAGCACTTGTTGAGAAAGAAAGTCTTAGCCTGCTGCAGAGGTGCAGTTAGTGTATTCTATAGTCCCAGCCAATAAGGCTGGACCAATAAAGGTATGTTGAATAGCATATATATGCCATAACTTGCTTCTTGTTTGATTGAAACCTTTTTCAACACTCCATATAAATTTTAAATTACAGTATCATATATATATATATATATATATATATATATATATATATATACACACATTATGTAGGTAGGTAATACAGTACATATAGTCTGATGCATGTAGAGTACATATATTTACTATCATAAAGGATAAAATAGATTAATAATACTCATAATTATGAAATTTCTTTTTTCATAATAGACCAAAAATCTAAAAATAAAATCCTATTCAATTATTTATGATGAATAAAACAAATATAGCAGATTGGGCTCTTTTTCACAGCAATCATCAGGCAGAAAAAGCTTTTTCTGCTTGATGATTGCCATGTAAAGACAGCATGAAACCAGTGGTCACAGATAAGCACCCATGCTACATATAACTAATATATTTATTATTATATTACATAATAGCTCTATCACAAATATTGAGCACTCTCCAAATTATACTGCATTTGGTCTACCACTAACCTATCAAGTTGAGATAATAAACAGTTTATGGTTGTCTCTATATGAAACAAAAGAAATACAAAAGAGTTTGTATGTCAGAGCAGGTGTAAAACCTAAAATAATCAAATTATAAACTCCTTAAAGTTCATTATTTTAAGTTTCATGTGAATCACAATCATAAGATTGTGTATGTGTGTGTGTATATATATATATTACACAATATATATATTTAAACTATAAAATAAGATAAAAACTCATGACTCACCAGATCAATAATGAGAAACTGAGTAGTGAGTTATAATCCCGTTTTATTATCTAATGATTTACATATAGTAATATTGCTCAGCGGTTATGAGCAATGTAAAGATTCTAGGGATTAAAAATGCTTTTAGCATATACATAGGCTGCAGATAGTATTTTCATTTACAATTTTCAACTAATTTTATACTTTCATTATCAGCCTTTGTTTTTTGGGGCTAGATAACACCAACCCTTTTTGCATTCTTTTCTTACAGATTAATTAACAATGGAAAATTTTGAAACTCAAAATTTGTGGAAGTGGTATGGATCACTCATTGCATTCCATACTAAAAGGATGAACAAGGAGACTTCAGACTTGGATGGTGGAAAATGTCAGAAAGAAGCTGAGATTATGGATTTGACTACAAAGTGACAGTAGTGAGGAAAACCCATGCTCAATGATCTGATGCCATCAGGACACCAAAGTTATCACAGAAAGACTATGCATGCCATTGCCAGGGAGTAAAGGGTGGATGAAAAGATCAGGTTAATGATGCATGAAGATACTACCTTTCATATAAGATGAGGAAGAGACTATTTCTGTCCAAGGTGATGTAGTAAAAGCAACTCAAGACCATCAAGAAAATGGCCAACAAGTTGAAACATCTGCGAAACCCAGCATGCTGTGGTTCTTCAACAAGAGCTTCTGCCAAGACCAGAAGTAAGACATGTGGCTCTTTGCCTCAACCATGGCAAGTTACCCAAGTTGTCATCAGACTGGTTGCTTTTACCAAGGTTAGAGAACCCAGTCTATCCTATTTACTCATAGGGGCTGGATTCATGCTTTTTTCCAAGGGTATTAACTCAATGAAATGCAAAATCTTTACCAAAATTTTAAATTTAACTTCTAGAGTCCACTTTCTATGAAGATAACCAGTGATACCTACTTTCATGTCTATGCAATAGCCATTTAATATTGGAATTGAAGTAAAATTAAGTAATAAGATTAATAATTTTGAAAGACATAAAAGGGTATTTAAGAAAATTTCATTTGAGATGTATAAGTTGTTCAGAAAAAAAAAAAAAAAACCTATATCAATTCATACTTAAGTAATTAAAATTGATTAGGGGTCATTCAAATAAACAAGTTTGTGTTGAAACAACTCAAAATTAGGTGTTTAATATCTAAACACCTTTTTAAGTGAATAGCATTTTTATACCTGAAAAGGAAAGAACAAGAAACATTAAAACAGAATTTTTAGTTGTTTCTACACATGTTAAAATTTGAGATCATTTGATGATATTAGATTACAAAATGATAGATTTGTCTTAAATTCTGTATGTGTTGTATACTTTCTGCTATTGTTTTAAGCTTACAGGAATTTGGAGCTAAAAGGTTTCTTTGGATAAAACTAATTTACATTCCCTATTACAAGAAGATGCAGCATATCATAGAAACCCCTATACAATACTGGTTACTTTTGACCAAATCCAGTTCTTGACTCTTAATTCTACAAGAGTCTTGTTTTTCTTTTATGAGTATGCAATAATATTTAAAAAGAAACTAGTACAAAGTTAAATCTAAGATTATGGATAAGAATTCTAATTCAATGGGCCATGAAGTGATAGATTTTGCTGTGTGACATCCAGTGGTATTTACTCCAAGTTAAAAGAACAGCAAGGGTAACCTGAGGCCAAACATTTTTAAGCCTTATTTTTTCAAAGCAAGTATCATTGTGTGACAAGAAAAGTTTTGGTAAACAGTCCAAAGTTTTGTCCATTTACAAAAAAAGCTTTTATTGCCCAATGGTATCTGTATCTGAAAAATAATGCCTATAAAAGTTTACCTTCAGGTTACCTTTGCTAACCTTAACTTATGAAATGCAATGTTTGTTTGATGTCACTTCTTCGTTGTGGATAGTTGCAAAAGATCAAAAGGAAAACACCAGCTAAAAATCAAATTTTATTCAACCTATTCTTTATACACACACACACAAACACTAGTCTAGCATAAATACCCAGTCCATGACTCGTCTAAAAGGATTTTAGAATACCAGTGAGGGAAATGGTTCACTCGTCTTCTATTTCAAAATTAAAGATTTTTTGGCTTATAAAAAGGGGGCGGGCTCTCATTTGGAACATTTTCATCTTTTAGTTATTCAAAATTATTCATACATACATACATACATACATACACACACACACTTAATATAATTAGTTCTAAGTTACAAAACAATTCTTATAAAAAGCATTAATTCAAATTTCACAAATGGAACCCGTGTGACGTAAGTCTTAAGAACAGAAGAGTTGCAAGTTCTTTTTTGTACTTACCCTAAAAACTGAAGAATTCCTTAAATCAACTTATTTTTAATTATTGAATTATATCATTTAATCAGAAAAATTAAAAGTAAAAAATTTGGAATTTTCCTTATAAACATTTTAAGTGAATGTCTGATTTCAATGCTCACTGAAAATCTTTTGAATAAAAACAAAAGAAATGTATCTCTGAGTAAGAAAAAAGTCTCACAAGTACTCACCAGCCATATCTATTTTGTTCCTGTGGTACCATTTCATGTTCATTACTACTGAACAAGAGTATATGGATTTTCACTAACTAATCCAAGGATTGAACCTGGTAATTGCAACACTTAACTGACCATCAGCTCAAAAGAATATCAGTTGATATAATTTTAGGGCTTTGTTAGATGGTTTGATATACATTATTGAATTAGATTTATAGTTGTCAAGTTTTCATTTTTTTTTTAGATGGGAAATTATCAAATTAGCACCCAATCATACTTTGGTACTGTTCTTTTGTTATGAAAAACAGATATAAACATTGCTTTAAGAATTCAATTATTCTTTTTTTCTTAAATCAAGAGAAAAAATGCTTGCAACTAGTTATAATAAAAAAATAAATAAATAAATAAAATCAGATAGTAATTATCAACCAAAAACAAGTGTTGTAATCATTTTTTAAAAAACAAAAAAATTTTAGAAGTGGAATAATAAAAGTACTTTTTCTCTAAAAGAATTTCTTAACTGTGTAGTTACCTACAGGAAAAAAATTATGCTATCCAGTAAATATTTTATACCATGCACAACTATTCATATAAAAAAAGGGTAGGAAAAGGAGAACAAAGGGAAAAAAAAGTTCAGTAATAAAATTGGGCAAAAGAAATAATTATATCACACCTGCTCTCATCTTTGTCTCAAACTTTATTTTTTAAAATTTATAATTTAAAAAAGAAATTTTTTAAAAACTGATCATTTCACAAAAGTAAAAAACTTTTTCTTAGTTTTTGGTCCCATGATCTTTTGCAGCCCAGGAAAAAAAAATTTTTTAAATATAAAAATTAGAATATTGACTAAGCCTTGGACAACTTGAATCCATAAAGATACCTTCATATAAACAATGTCAGATAACCGTTAATATAAATTCTCAAATACTTTATCAAGTCCATGGTCATATATAAAGATACTTAATTTTTTTTTTTGAAAAAACTTTAAAACTAATGACTATGTTAGTTTCATGATTAAGATCTTAAACATCAGAAGTTAAGATTGAATATAAAATATCAATACATTAAAATTCTTAATGAGGAGAGAGTAAAACAAAGATAACAGAAAATATTTGCACATTTTTTATTCACATATCAAAATAATCAATATCTATAAGATTTAGATAAAATGGGATAAGGAAGAAAATGAGAAGATACAGGCAAAGAGTGATAAGAGAACAAAAACTTGTCAACACCTATGGAATATTGTTGCATTATTACTAGTAATCATACTAGGAAATACCATGATTTAATTAGAAATAACCACCAAAAAGCAAAGAACAATGAATGACATTTTTAATGTTTATTTGTAAGATATCCAAATTATATATATATATATTATATACACACACAATACTTACATATAAACAATACAAAAAATTAAACAGATAAACAACTGAAAAGATTATTGTACTCATTTACAACTTCATAATATTTTTAACAAGATTCTTTTAGAGACCAGGCTTTCTTCAGTGTTGGATTGCACAATTTTCACTGTAACATTATGGTGTGCTTGAGTTTCCTGAAAATATAAATATTACTAATTGCTAATTCAATTTCCATTCAACTCACTAAGGAAAAAAAGATTCTTTTTAGTAAAAAAATAAGTAAATAAAAAGTAAAAATGAAAATAAATGAGGAAATGCAAGCATTAACCTGAAAGAAAAATCAGTGAAGTTGGGTCAAATTGCAAGCAAGAGAGGATTCATGTGAAAGTACAGTGAGTTGGGGGAACAGGCAGGGTTGGTTTAAAGAGAGAAAAAGTCTTACAGACAATAATAATTAAAAATAAATAAATAAATAAGATTAAGTGCTGTCAGCCTGCTTTTCTTTTTATGGAAATTAATATATCAAGATGTGAAATCATGCACACCATGTACATAGGTAGATATTGATATCAATATTTAAAAATTACACATTTTTATCATATGTTGGGTTCTTCAAATTCACTTTTAAGATCAAAATAACATTTAGATGCAATTGCATCAATGTAAATCTAGCAGATTCTCCAAGTTTCTAAAAATTAACCACAATAGCCCGATAAAAGCTAATGAGATTGATTTTTTTTTTTTTTTTTGGTAACTAGTAATGATGATAGGAAAGAAATTTAACTTTTTCCTTTCACCACTGTCTAATAGAAGTGGCTTTATATCCAACAGTTGTCAAATAAAAATAACTCAGTGAACACAACTGATGCTCTTTGTAATCAATCCTAAGCAGAAGTATAAAGGATGCTCTGAAAGTAACGCCTCTAATTTATTTCCACAAACAACTGATACGGAAAGAATTGGATAGAACGAATTTTCAGCTAAAAAACACTTTCCATGTGGTTAATGCCATTAGCTATGCGTTTTTGTAAGTGGGGAATATGTGGAAGAGTTAAATTTCTTTGTAAATTTTTCTTGCCTTCATTTGTAGTTTAAACAAATTTATAATCATAAAAAAATAAATAATTGGAAAAAATAAAGAAAAATACAAGAAAAAAATTAAAATTTAACAACTTATGAAAAGTTAACTCTAATCCCCTCAGACAATTTATACCTGAACTTCCAAAATTTACAAAAAACAACCAAGTACAAAACACATTCAAATTTTGCAACAGCAAAGATGTCCTTTCCATGATTAAAAAAAAAAAAAAAAAAGTAATTTCTTTCCAAAGAACAAAACATTCTACATACAATGTTTAGCAAAATAAGCTTGCACTTAGAAATATCAGTCTAATGAATTCAAAGGATTAAGTCCCCACCCCTTTTTTTATATGGGTGTGTGAGGAGTATGTTAAATTATATTAAAAAATTACTCCAAAAATCCACTACATTTCCCTATATGATACAAGCAAAACAAAAGGTATTGTGACTTGAGAACCTTTACAAAAGACATTTTTAAAACAACTTAAAAAATAAATGATCAAACTTATGCAATCATGTAGCATCAGTTACTTGGTCAATTTTCATGTGCCTCCAAAATTGATCTTTAAAGATCAATTTGTTTTCCTATTGACTTTTTAAATATCAAAATAATGCTGACATTTCCCCCACCCCAAGCATCTTTACATTGAACCAAACAATACATACATATAAACTGAAAACAGTTACTAACTTCCACTGAATACTGTTTTTTGATTTCTTTTCTATTAACCCAATTCCTTCCAAAACATTGGTAATGTCATATATCCTACGTTTCTGTCGCACAGCCAATTGATCAGCAGCCTGAAAGATAGGAAGAAAAAAAATTTAAATGTAAACACACCAATACAAAGAAACAAATAAAGATTAACAAATTTTACAAGTAGACAAATGCATCACTATCATTGGTTATGCCTCCTTGGACATCGCCACTTTAACCTCACAACAATTTTACTATTTATAATTATTAGTTTAAAAAAGTGTTAGTTTTATCATTAGAAGTTTAAGATTTAACTGACTACATTGAAAAAGATCATTTTAGATTATCTGTCATATGAGCACACTTAGAAATTTTCTAAACTGGTGAATTTTTACTTGACTAACATGAAAGAAAAACATTTTTTGTAGAAAGTTAAAAATCCAACTCAAACAAAGAGGGGAAAAAATTGTGCAGTCTAAAGAGAAATTACTGTGAATGATTAAAAATGTATCAATTATTTTGCTAAGTTCAATTGAAATTTACAGAATCCAATGATCCATTTAATTATTGTGTATCTTTTTTTTTTTTAATTATTAGGAATGTCAGAAATTTAAACAAATACCAAATCTGAATGATTTCTGGAAAGTGAACTGAAAATCTAGCAGGTCATGACAAACCTAGATAAGAAAAGACAAACATTTCAGGAAGTGTATTACCCAACAATGACAGGTTCCTCTAATTCCAAAACCGTTACTAAGAAAAATTCAGTTTATTCATAACTTAGGAATCTAAGTGAGGTAGGAAGGTTCCCGAATGCAATTTTAACCTGATCAGTTTGTTAAATTTGTTTACCAAGTTGACGGGGGGTCCCCCCCCCAAGCATAATCTTATAAGATTGCAGAAAGCACCTAATAGTCATTATTTGCTGAGAAAGAAAAAGTTCTAAGCAGGTGGATTTTATTAAGTTATCTGAAGCAATAGAAGATAGCAAAACAAAATGGTAAATATGTTGGCATTTACCTAACCCCTCTAACAAGCAGGACATGATACAAGACCAATTCAGCATTTTTCTAAACTGGTTACCTTAAAGTTAAAAGGACCCAGTCTACCCTATATTTGGTAAATATGTTGTTCAATAAAGTTTGAGCCAAAAAATAAAGATGGCTTATGGTCAAGTCATATTGAAAGCACCAGTTCTCAGATCAGCTAAGTTAAGAAACAATGAGCTAGCTTAGTACTCAGATGGGCAACCATTTATAAAAAATGGGTTAAGTAAGCCTGTGAAACTTAAAGTTTAATAAATAAGAAAAACCTTTTTTCAAAGTTGGGGCAAATTAAGAGAACTAAGTCTTTTTTTAAATTTTTTTCACATCTAGATAAAAGAAATATGTCAAATCAAAGATATCAAGGAATTATCCTTAATTCTCCACTTTTATGAGAGTTATCACATGGCAAACAGATCCATGGAACTGAAGCAATTTTATTACTTAGCCAAGTTAATTCAGTTGTCAGGTAAATACAAGATAAAATTCTAAAAACATGACTAAGTAACTAGTGGAACACACACACCTTATGGGCAGGATTCTATTAAGCCAGTCTTAGAAATACAATTCAATAGACCTAAAATTTATCTATCTCAAAAAAAGATTTTATAATACACCATTTAGCATTACATGTTACATCATGATGGATTAATATCTAAATATTTCATTATTTTTCTTTTGTTTTAGTTTTGTTTCCTCCCCACCTCCCAAGGCAAAACGGATTATTTCTTTCTCACTTGGATGACTTCATTATGGAGGAAGCAACTGAACCATGCACATACTGATGTTTTTAGCAATATTTCATAACCCATTCCAAATGGAACAAAAACTATTATTTGCATTTGAAAGAAATGGTTATGTACTACTGGGAAAATACCCAAACAAATGAGGTTACTCCATGTGTAATTTCCCATCAAAATGAAAAGTTCTTAAATTGTAAATTACATCACCTGAAGATAAATCATTTTTTTCCTTTCTTATTTATTTAGTTAGTTATTAAATTATATACCTTGTTACACACTCGTAAATAAATGTATGGATTTACCCAACCCCTCCATATGCAGAGGATATGACAAGAGGTCAATTTTTAAGCAGAGTACAGCTGGTTTGAATTCAGTTTTCCTTTTAGACTAGTTGCCTTACCAAGGCTAAAGAGCCCAGTGTGCCTTACTATGTACCCATAGTCGGGAGAGGAATGGATGAATTCATGCTTTTCCCAAAGACATTAGCACAAAATGCAACACAATCAGCCTGATTGCAGATTTGAACTCAGGTCACCAATTCTATGATAACCATTGCACTAAGAGCACCTCTAGATTGTATTGACCCAACCCCTCTACCAAAGAGCAGGATGTGACTGTCAACCTTAAAGCTGAGTAAAGCTGGTTTGAATTCAGAGTTTTCCTTCTCCTAAACTAGTTGCCTTACCAAGGCTAAAAATCTCAACCTGCTCTATATCTTATCCATAGTTGGAAGAATAAATGGATTCATGCTTTTCCCAAAGGCATTAGCATGAAGTGAAATACTGTCAGCCACACTCAGGATTTGAATTTGGGTTGCAGATTCCATTTCCTACAATAATAACCATTACACTAACAATGCCACCAACTGGGAGCAATGGCAATGAAAGAGTACTCTGCATTCCCCAAAGCTCCAGAATTACTGAAGCCTCACAATCAGATTGTTTAATGTCATATCCAGGACACTCTTACTTCTCTGCAGAGATCCAGTTGATGGGTTCTACAGCCCCAGCCAACTGGGTCATATCCTTGTAGAAGAACAATAGTGGTGCTATTTAACTCATACCTTTTCCTAAGGGTATGGGTCTGAAAGTGAACATTATAGTATGACTGGAGTTCAAACTTGCTTACTATGACGATCACTGTTCAGGATGTTAGCCACTGCACCAAAGGGACTCTTCTCCATGTTATTGTTTGAATTAAATTAGATTGTTGCTTCATAAACTTTTCCCATGAAAAAAATTCATATTTTAAAAGATAACTATGCATATTTTCTGTGAAACTTTCAGATAGATGTCTATTTTATACAGTTAAACAAGATAAAAACAGTTTAGTTAACCTGATCCAGTTTAGTATGAAGAGAAAAAAAAGTTACACAATAAATCAAGAAGTTAAGTTTTAGAATTTTCACTATTAAAATCATGTTGAGAATCACATAAATGACAGAAAATTTGGTGACCATAGCTCTAGTGATCTTTGAGTGATAAAAGAAAGATACACCAACAAAAAGATGATTTGGAAAGATCTTATCTTTCCCTTATCCTTTCCAACATTCATTATCACCAATGATAAATATTAGTCACAATTCCCCCCACTCCCCAAACACAACCAACCAAAGAAAATCAAATTTAAGAGTAGTGTAAACATAGAAAAAAAAAAAAAAAAAGAGGCAACATTTTTTTTAACAATATTACTTTTCATTAAGTTCTAAATTATATTTTTATGAAGATTATAAATATGGTATTAGAAGTAATATTGCCACTGTCCCATAATAGCTATTACATTTAATGTATGAAATATATGTGCAAATGTAGCAACAATTATGAGGATACTGTTGTTTGTTTTGATAATGTATAAACTACTTAGCATTCAATTCCTAACTTGCAAAGAAATATAATAAAATTTTTGCAAGTCTTGTTAGCAACACTTTCAGATTTGGATCAACACCTTAATTTTATTGTAAAGTACTTTAAACATTTAAATTTCTTGTGTTACAAAGACAAAAATGTCATTTATATATTGTATACAATGAGCAATGGTGAATAAACACAAAAATGTTTAACTGACAATAAATTCACTTATGCTTACATCTTTGATGAAACAAAGTTAAAATTGAGGAAAAAAAACTTAGCTACACTGAATCAATAGAAAAGAACAATGCAAAGAATAAGAAATAAAAAGAGAATATGGATCAGAGAGCAGACTATGGACAAAAGATATAGAAATGATTAAAACAAATGAAATTGGTCAAGAACACATAGAGGAGTAAAGATAACAGATAGTGCAGAAGGTTAATAGAATGGTTCCCAAGAAATAAGTGTAGTAGGAAAATTTGACAAACGACAGAAAAATGAGATCATCAAGATTAGTGGTAAGACATGCCAGAGGCATCAAGGATGAAATTGGAGGGGAGGGAAAAAAAAAGCATTTGTTTAACAGTGGATTCAATATAGCAAAGTTATATTACAGGTACGGAAAATTTTCCCTTGAAAGCATAAATTCACTTTTCCCTAGACTTTGTACCATCACCATATATATTAATGAACATTTCAGTTGACAGATGAAAGTGAATGACTGAGAATGAGGTCAAACCATTATCCCATCAATTACCTTACTCTTCTCTTCCCAACTTTAATAGTAAAAAAGAAAACTGTCACATTCATTGCCAACCTTAACATAGGGATTAAGGAGATTTGGATCAAATTTGAAGATTAAGCAATTTCTACCTCATTGGTGTTGTAAGTTTTTCTTCATATGAGGTGTAATCACAAATGTTTTTATTGCCTTATTGGCTATCTTTCTTTCATTTATTGTAATCTCTACATTCTTGGATGAAGTTTAACTATAGATGGATTCAGAAAGTGGGCAAAGTGTTGCTTTGTTAGTTTAAAAACAGAGCAGAGAAAATGGAATTAAAAAATTCGAAAAATTTATTTAGCAATAAATTCATTTATATTCTGAAGACACTAGGCCACTAGTGAAACATGTCAATCTGATTTTCCAAACTGTATATATAACTCACACACACAAATTAGAATAACAGTCAACTGCACTTAGTGACTGCCATTTTCTTGCTTATGCAATCATTGGGCCAAGTGCCATTGACTGTGTCTATGTGATCCTAACACACATATACATGGTGAATTCAATAAGTTTCCAGACTTTTTTGTACAGGCATTTAAAATTGTCACAGACTCTTGAAAATTCAGTATGTTATTGCTATACATCTTATGAGATGACTGACCAATTTTTATGATTTCAGCTTCAAATGAACAACTACAGCAGCAATTGGAATACACCCTGATTGTCATAGCTGGTGAGTTTCAAAAATGCAATCTGGATGCGAGAAGAACGATATGCAATAAAATTCTGTTTTAAACTTGGAAAAAAATGCTACAGAAACGTATGGAATGCTTCAGACTGCTTTTGGACCATCTTGCATGAATCGAGCATCAGTTTTTGAGTGGCATAAGAGATTCAAGGAAGGCAGGGAGTCTGTGAGGGATGATGAGAGGTGTGGCAGGAGTAAGGAAGTCAATACACCAGAGTTGATTGGCCAAAGGGTTAGGGTTACTATGTTGAGGTTTTAAGGGAGTTCAGGAAGAGATTCCGTCGGGAGAGGCCAGCACTCTTCAAATCGGCTCAGTGACATTTCCACCAGGACAATGTACCAGTCCACAACTCCATCCTTGTCACAGAGTATTTAACCAAGATGGGTATCAAGATAGTTGCTCAGCCTCCCTACAGTCCAGAACTTGCTCCCTGTGACTTTTGGTTATTCCCTAAGCTCAGAGGCTATCATTATGAGACAATTGAGGAGATGAAAGAGGCTGTGACGAAGGTCATTGACACGCTCACACAAGAGGACTTCCATGGGGCGTTCCAGAAGTTGTTGGAACAGTACAACAAGTGCATTGCAGCGAGAGGAGATTACTTCGAAAAGACTGGAGTTTCATGTGTATACTATCAATAAAAGTGCCCATACGAAAAAAATCTGGAAACTTATTTAATGATCCTCGTATATGATCTATCACCAATATTAAATATACTCTATGAATATAGCAAACTATCTTATATAATTCAGGTAGGTTTCATTAAAAACAGAAAAGAATCTTTTGTATTCATTCATTCATTTTTTAAATAAACTATATCACTGGGTCATAGGTATAACAGAATTGTCCAAAGTTTGTTCTATTTTCAATCAAGTATTTTTGAGTAGCATTACTCATTATCAAGACCTGTTTGGCTTTGATGAAAAATAAACTCAAGAATTTGTAATCTTTTCTTGCAAAGTTAAAGATTTTCATATTTAAAGAACTTAACTGTCCTTCATCAGGTATTGGCTATGTTAATAACAATGTTAATTCAGGTATTGGCTATGTTAACAACAATGTTAATTCATGTTTTAAGTTACTTAAAAAAAAAAAAAAAAGTGACTGCTGAACAACCCTGTCACATCTGGCTACCACAGAAAGTAAATATGTGTGTATGTGTACGCACATGTATACATAAGCCCTTCTTCACTATAGAAGTTAGTATAACTTGTACAACCCAGTTATAAGCAAGCCCAATTATTTCTTTTCCCTTCAACCCTTTTGATTCTTCCTTTATGATGGGCTTACTGCTTCAATATCTGCCTGTTAATTTTCTCCCTATTTATACAATATAAAATGCTTTTGATTAAATTACAATGGATAATCCAGTAAAGAATTGGCTTTTTTATGAAAGGTTTTTTCATTTATGGGTCAATCACTCAGAATAAGTGACTAAGTTCTAATTAAGGGTCAGAAAATTCTAGGCTTTCCCCTCACATAGACCAACACACCATCAATACACCTTAGTTTATATCCACTCCTTATTCTAAAAGGGACTATTATAATTTCTGGTGAATGTGAGTGGGTGGGTAACAATTTAGTACTTGACCTAAGCCTAGAAATAACCATCTGATGAATTACCTTAATTAAGGGGAAACCAGGAATTAATTTTATAGATGACAGTAATCAAAGGAGTTAAAAGAAAATAAAAATTGGAAGTCAGCAATTTAAAAAGTAAATCCAAATATTTTTTACTTAATTTCTTTTGATATCAAAAGCAGCAAAAATAAATAAAATAAAAAGAATTTATTGCTATCATCATCCTCATCATCACAGATACAGTCACTATTATTATCTCACAAACAAAAGGTAATATTTAGATGAAAATTTTTAGATCACTGAGAAAAAAGAAAGAAAAAAAAAAGATTAGATTTCAAAAGAGATAAAGAGAATTTTATTTTTCATCAAGCTACTCATTATTATAAATTTAATTAGCTCACTTATTTTGAGATTTAAAACACTCCTAAAATGGTACAATGGGTTTAATTAAAAAGAAAAGAGTTAATAAATTTTCTACATAATTATTAATTTCCTTTATATTATAAAAGAATAATTACAATATCAATTTCACAAAAAAAAAATTAGTTGGCGTAAATGATAAAAAAATACAGTTTGAAATCAAGGTTTTGCCAAATTAATTATCCCAACACATATTTGAGTGAAATTTCCTGGGACAATAAGACCTCTTTGTGTTTTTGATGTTTCAGTTCATTTCTCTGGTCCTCCTCTGGTGTAATGTCTGGATAAAAACAGTTTTATTGTAATGGCATGTCACCATCTCTGGTTATTTTATGCCTAGCATAATTGAATACATTTATATTTACATTTTTTTGGTGTAGCTTAAAAGTTTTTTTGCACAGTGATATGATAAGAGGTAATTTATCTAATACAAAATTTTTCACATCTATTTGACCTATAGATGGCATCCTAACAGGTACTACCACTCAAGGTCAGAATAGACACCTGGGAGTAATGGCAATGAAGGAGTACTTCACTATGTTTGGTTTAGTTTTATGGCAAATCAACCATTGTACATTATTTAATGCCAAATCCATTTTTATACATGTAAGCAATTTTATTTCAACCAATTCAGTACACAGTTTAAATGTCAAAACTGTTCTATTTTGAACAATTTAGTTGAGCTTAAGTACACATTTTAGTTCTATTTAACCCATAGATAGGATCCTATCAGGTGCTACTACTCCAGGTCAGAGTGGACCTGTGAACAATGGCAATAAAGGGGTACTCTGCATTCCCCAAAGCTCCAGCATTACTGGAGCCTCACCATCAGATGGTTTAGCGTCATATCCAAGATACTTGTTGGGGGAATCTTATCCCTCTGCAGAGATGCAGTCGGTGTATTCTCTAGCCCCAGCCTTTATATTCCGACAACTGATCAACCATCAAGTCATCACCTATGGTAATACAGAAAGAAAATTATCAATCCCAACCAATACTCATTCTTTCAATGTCTTTCTTTATAGCAGGAATGCCTTGTGTATTTTATATTACAATTTGATCTTCCCTTTGTTATAAAAAAAAAAAAAATTTTTTTAAATTAGTTTTTCCTATCTCTCCCCCACCTCTCAGTTGCTAAACTGATTTTTTTTTTTTTTTTTTTTTTTTTAAGTCTGCATTCAATTCATTGAACCCTTTCAAAGTTGATTGATGACTGTGGGTACTGCAAGGGGGAGGAATTTGGCAAAGTACTCACTCCCTTTTTAACCACTGAAGCAGGCATTTTATCAAGATATATAACTAATGAAGAAAGCAAGGTTTGTCTTTCTAAAGAACATTAATAGAAATTAAGTTGCAACCAGTTAGAATTTAAATTCTGTCAATTCCTTTTACAATAATGCTTAGTCCAATTCCCACTTTCTCACCTCTGTATTATTATTATTATTAAAAACCAAAAATATAAATTTTGTATCCCAATTTTCTTTTTATTATAGCAATTAACATGTATATAACAACTGAACTGTGTTTTAGGGAGGATTTATTAAGCCAATAAACATAGGAAGTTTAAAGTTTTATGGTTCCTGTTGGTCATTCCTTTTATGGTGTGAGAGAAAGAGTCAAGGGGGTAAAAAAATTTTTTTCAAGAACATCTAACAAAGCTTTTACTAAATTTTAGAGAAATCAGAAGAATCAACATAAAAACAAAAAAAAATTCTTTCTCTATTATTCTTTTACTTTCTATTTTGGAGATCTAGAGTGTGGATTCACCCCTTCATTACCATCACTCTAAGGTCTACTGACCCAGAGTGGTGGTACCTGTTAGGGTTCCATTTATGCATCAAACAGATCTTTTTGAAAATTATCCTCTATTTTACACAAGTTAAAAACTGTCTCCTTAAAATAAAAACCTTGATTAACTGATGTTTCATGACAAAAACACAAAATAGACCAAAATAAATACTTAATTTTCCAAACAGTTTAATAATGTTTTTATTATGCTACTAACAACTATAGATGACTAAAAGAAAAAAATTGATTTCGAGAATTTAAAATTATTTCGGAGACAGTAGTAAAAAGAAGTTAGTTTAGAGTCCTGACGACTACTAACTACAATGGTCAGACAGTATAACAAGTGTTTCACTGCATTTTACAATCTTAGAAAAAATACTATGATAGGCTGACATTGTTTATTCAAGAAATCTCAATGAATCAATCCTGTTTAATAATAGGATGCCTATTTTTAAACTAAAAGTAGTACAGTAAACATGAAAACTTTTGAGTTTAAATGAGCATTCTCTTCAATCAAAATGTATGATTTTGAGAAGAGATTAAATTTTAGAAGAGATTAAAAATGTAAATCTTCTCTTGGAGAGCCAGCTACTCTTATATCCAATAAACTGCAATTTGATTCCTTTAAAGTTTTAAATCCTTAGATGAAAACTCCACTTATCAGAGTCACTGTGGTCAACATTTCAGTGTTATACTAAAAGAAAAAATATATAGGGCAGAAGACACTCTCATATATATATATATATATATATATATATATACACACACACACTCTGTCTGTGTTGGCATACCATATCCATTGATCTAATGAAGAATGTTTTCAGAACAAAGTGTCTCTAATTGGTCTTTATATATATATATATATATATAAAATGTAGTAAAGGTATCTGGTTAATGTGTTTTCATAAGGTTTGAGAGGAGTACACTAAAATTTTTCCCAAAACCTTTTTGCTGACAATGATCTTAGACAAACTAATTGAGAAAAAAAAACAAACAAAAAAACCAGGCAACATGAGGGGGATGAGGTGTGTGTGTGTGTGTGTGCGTGCGTGTGCCCCCATATACCTGAAAAGCATCTAATGAATAGTCGATACAAAAAGATTTTATATAATGAACAGTGGTGGGTATCAGTGCCCCCAGCTTAGGATCAAAATGTCACTCCTCAGCAATCTTGCCTAATACTAGATTGTAGTGTCTACCCATAAATTCTAATTAAATAAATTTTTAAAATCATGATTTAAATTCAATGCTAAAAATATTCAATACATAAAATTTTTAGTGCTCTAGGCATGAAAACTTAGAGCAGTATTACTATATATTTTCTATAGTTTTAGAATTTTTTTTTTAATTAAATACTAGAATTTATTCTCTCCCTCGTGTGTGTGTGAATATATATATGAGAGTGTAATATAATAATAGAAAATGGACTATGAGCCAAATTCTAAACCTGAACAAGACTTTTCACATGATACCAATGCCCTTTAACAGTCTTAAAGAAAAAACTAGTGGGTGTGGGGTTAAAGAAAAACCTTGTCACCTACAACCATACTACCATCACAAGGAGTCTATTATCACCACCACCATTTTCCATTTATACATATTTTATATAGTAGTTTTTACAATAACCATGGGATTTTCATTATCTCAGAATAGTAGCATTACATGACATTGACCTTGTGCAGAAGTATCAGTGTGCAGCACTGTCTCTAAGCAAAGTATACGGATACTACACTTTGATCTGAGGTAAAAAGTGTCAATCCTCACATAAATAATCCTATCATTTTTACAAGTAATATACTAGTTATCCATTAAAAAAGATCACAGTAGTAATTACTAGTTTGCTAGTATAGATATATACCTTTTATAATTATGACTGATTATAGGTGTGCCTGCTTACATAAAATCTATTGCAATTGAAATATTCAGGTTCAATGTTAGTCAATGTGGATTCAAAAGAAAGAAAAAAATCCTTCACAACATTAAACCAAAAAACCACCAGCAAAATGGCGGGAAAATAAAACATTTGCTTATATCAAAAGAAGAAAGACCAACAGGAAAATTTCTCACAGAAAATATGGATTTTTTGCAGTATACTGATATATTGAATCATTAAAGACAAAATGAAAAAAGTCCTTTTATAAACTTTAAATAAATTGAGCTTTTTTAAATCAGATTTATTTTGAAAATGAATCATCTTTTCCCAAACCATTAATTTGGTCATATTTCTTAATTATTTCCTTATTATGAGTTAATTATTTTAAAGAATTATTTTATGCAAGAGTAACTAATTTTTAAAGTTTTCTTATTGAATATTTTATGTAATAGATAAACACTTTAATCAGTATAATATATCAATTTTAAGAAGTATTTTCCTATATTTATATTAACAAGTTTACAAAATGGGGAGTTGACACCCCCCCCCGCACACACACACTGACTTTGTTTATCAGTTGTGTAATCTGGTCACATTACAAAAAGAGTAATGGGATTCCATTGTTATAAAGCAATATTAGATACTTGCATGTTGGTTTTTCTAAACACAGAATCACAGACATCTCTACAGTGTATTTGCAACCTGGTCTACTGAGTAATAAAAAATTCTGTTATAAGTGTGTGTGTGTGTGTGTGTGATTATTATTATTCAGTTCAAATTTTGTACATTTGTTCAATTTAAAAAAAAAAATTTTAATTTGGAATGGTGTTCATGAGAAGGTTCCATTCACCAAAGATCTATTAACTGTCATTCAGGAATGTTTGAACCACTTTGATAAAGAATATTGCTTGATAAAGAAGTATATAAGATATTTTAATGTTAGTATCAACATGTCAGCTTAACCACAACAATTTAGCTGTTCAGAACTTGGGGGGGGGGGTCAATAAAATTTGTTGATAGTAAATGACATTCAGAGGATTGATCTTGTGTCAAGTCCTGTCTGGTGAGAGGCAGTGACAAATATTAGATTATAGAACCAACCAGATAAACATCTAGGATAAAAGCAACAATGATAAACACATTAATAAAAAGAAATTATCAAGTGACAATATCAAATCTCAGAATTTCCAGCTATTTTGAATTAACCCTTCATAATATCTTGACAATAACAAAACAATCCTTACCAAGAAAATACTGTTTTTTTTTTTTGGGGGGGGAATATTTTTTTTAATAAGGATGGCAAAGGATAAGAGATGAATTGTACCTTTTATTTACTAAGCTTTGCTTAGTCTAGCATACAGACATATTGCTTATAATACCTACTATTTCTAAATGATCACTCATCTAAATACTGAGCTAGCTTATTGATACTTAACTTCAGGGATCAATCAGGAACCAGTACTTTCAGTGTGGTTTGCCCAGAATTGAAGTGATGAACTAACTGAACTTATTTAACAATCAAATTTTGCTCTTACAGCAATTTACGAGTATTTCAATAATGTTTTAGGCATTTGCTAATTCTGAAGCAAAGAAAGCAACAGTACAGCCTAACATATCTGTCCAATTTCATATTACAGAATTACATGTCTGGATTAAATGGTGAACATGGTCACGGAAAGCCAATGACTACAGAATATGCCAGTTTTGTTTGTTTTTTGTTAGGTAGTGATTCATCCTGAATCACCAAAGAAAAGAAGGAAAGAAAAACTTTCATGACTGATTTTCATGGCAGTTCAGTCTGTTTAGGGTTATTCTATACCTACAGGTTAGGGAATCATTCATTGTAGATTCATATTTACATTTTTTCAGGTGTTTGCAGGAGGGGGGACAAAAAAGTCCTATCAAATACTTATGATTTTAAAAATCTAATTGATCCATAGGTAGGACAGATTTAAATTCAGTGTTTCCATCTTCTATGTCAAGTAATACAATATATTTTCAAACTCCAGTGTTTTATTGTTAAGGAATTGAAATAGAGAATTCTTATTAATCTCATTGACGCTTTTTTTTTTGGGGGGGGTAACTTTCTTAAAAGTCAGTCAACTATATTTTTAACAGAATAAAATATTGAAAATTTTTATTTTGTTTAATTCTATTCATGAATTTAAAGATAGAAAAGGTTTTATTTGGTGGGTTGCACTGGTAAAGAGGTTTATCATATATATATATATATATATATATATATACACACACACACTATTCTCACCAAGGGTCATTAATTTTGAAATTTTAGCTTTCAGTGACAATGTCCACAACAACTCAGGTTCAGAGTGAACCTAGAAGTAATGAAGAGATATTCCACAGAACTGAAAGAGAAAACTTTTGATTTGGTTATAAAATAATTAAGTAAACAGTTCAGTATTCAAAAAAATAATTTTAAAAACTAAAATACTAAACCCTTATGTGTGGATTGATTTATCAAAATCAGCCTACACAGAAAGCTTCCACTTCCTTCCAGCTGAACCTTTAAGTTCACACAATATCTTAACATTGTCAACTTGTCAGTTAAGTCAAATCTTGCATCATCATTAAATTAACACTTTTCATTGCTGGGTTAATGTGGTACATTGACTGGAAAAATTGGAATACAGCAAAGAATTACAAGAGACCATGTTTTCAACTGGCATTCCTACAATGTGTGAAAAATTCAACAAACTCAAGTGGCATCATAAGTACCACTGTGTTACCCAGTGTTAATTGTAATTATGCCTGACCTGAGATACCCTCTGATGAAGGATTTGTTGATGACACAGTTGTACTCTTACAGCAACATGTGTGTGAAATTTCAAAATTAACGACCCTTGAGTGAGGACAGTTAGAAAAAAGAAAAAAGAAAAAGAAAAAATTTTCAGGACACGTATCTTTCCCAGTACCCTCCACCGAATGAAACCTTTCTTTTTAAATTCATGAATAAAACCAAATGAAATTTTCAATAACTTGTGTTGTTAAAAATATAGTTGGCCTACTTTTAAGAAAACCAATAACGTCTCCAAATTTATGTTAATAAGGTTAACAAGAATTCTTTAATTTAACTCTTTAGCAATACATCTACAAAGTTATTTTTTTGGGTGATAGGGTGTATGAAAATATATTGTACAGGGTGTCTAAAACTAGATACAACCCATGGATATGATAATTTATTACCAAGATGAATGCAATAGTGGTCATTTGAAACATCCTATAAAAAATGCATCCATTGAGCCAGAGGCATCAAATCAATGTTTTTTAATTGTTATTATATCAGCTTCCAGGACATGTAATCTTCTTTTGAGTTTCTTGACTCAGTAATAAATTATTGTCATTGATGGGTTGCATCTATTTTGAGAGTTTTGAATGATTTTGTCTCCAAATAAGTAGTGACACAAAATATTTTTTCCTCTCTTGTCCAAAGCATTATGATTAAGGATTAATAGTTGTTATAGTATACTATTTTCAAATCTGAATCAAAATTAGATTTATCAGCGGTCACATGTATACTGAGAATCTATATTACTTGACAAATTAGTTTTACTCTACTTAAAAACTGACCTTGTGTCACATCCTGCCCATGGCATAGAGGTTGATTAATTACATACAAGACCAAGACATTTTGTAAACTAACTAAAAACATGCATTTATTTTCATTAATTTTATTTCTGATTAAAAACATTTAATTATACATTGAAAAAATTTTTTTAATTCTTTTCGAATGCTTGTATTCATTAATTTTTGTCTAATAGCAATTATTAGGGACTATTTAACACCAAAGTTATCCTTGTAGAAGAACAGTAGTGGTGTTATCTAACCCATAGCTGGAAGGATAAGGGGGAGGGGGTTCATAGTTTTCCCTAAAGATATTAGTCCAAAAACGAACATAGTTACAAGACTAGAGTCTGAACTTGTTTACTACAATGTCACAGTCCAGCACTAAATGCTTGTATGACTTCAAAAAAATTTATATGCTGGTTAAACACTCTCATAGGTTCACATGTATATTTTTCAGTTAGTATATAGAATTGTCTCAAATTCTATCTAGAATTATGTAGATTTTCATGGGATTCATCAAGAAAAATGTGTAGATATTTTATATTTAAAAAATTTTTTTTTTTTTAAATGAATGTTAACAGAAAAATTTTAGGTACTCCTACAAACTTTTGAAAACAAGCAACAAGTTTTTAAATGGCAAAATTTAAATATATTTTTTAATGTTTTAATCTTAGTTTTAATCGCCAGAAACAGCATAATATCAGGTTTAGATTTATTAAGTATTTTTCAGTTAACTCATGAAGATGTCACATTACAAAGCAAATAGTTTTCCTTGACTGATTTTAACAGCATGTCAACCCCTCTAGGGTTTTTTTTCTCTTCATGCTTACAGGTTAAGAAATCACATTCATTGTATGTTCATATTTTTTGTGCAGTTTCTGGAGAGGGTGGAGTGCACATGGTCCTATCAAATACAAATAATTTTTAAACTAATCTATTTGACTCATAAATGGAAACCTTATAGGTACTACCACTCCAAGCCACTGGACCTGAAAGTAATAGCAATGAAAGGTTGAATCCACACACATCCCCTCCCCCCAGATCTTTAGAAGTATCAAATGCAATTTAATGTCATACTAAGGACACTATTTTAAAGGGAGAGGATCTGCAGCGAATATAGTCAATGTATTCTAATCATTTAATTTGGAATAGGTTGGCTATTAATCTAAACTATTTTATCCAAATATGAAGCACAATCCAGTGAGAAATCTCCAGCATCAAATTTTACAAACAATTTTTGACATATTTAATTATTTACGATACTTTTTACAATGATCTGTATAAATCTTATGTTTAAGTTGTTGGTTTTACCTTTCTTAAAACAATATGCCAAAAAATGTTGCTTATTTTTTTTCTATATTCAAATGTTAATAATACATCAGTATTGACAATTATTTTAAAAAATGCATGATCTAACAGCTATCACAATACATTTAAAAGTTTTGATTTTTCCCCTCCAATAAAATTGGTCAGTATTGCACTCAATATCATCTAGAAACAACCACTTTCTAGTTAACCAAAATCATTCTTTTTTCTGAATAGAAATTTAGAAAGAAAAAAAAAATCAGTTGCACAAAAATGAACTTCTATATTAATGGCTAAGTATCAGCTTGTATGTCATACTTTACTGTTATATGTCCCAAAGGGCTAGTGTTGGCAAGAAAACAATTCTCATTTTACAAAGAAACTTTAAAAGTAGAGAAGGGAAAGAGAAAAATAGTACAATTGCTGCTAGTCATCAAAAGTCCTGAAAATTTCTAAGTACTTAGTGAACTTAAAAAAGGGGATATATATATATATATATATATATATATATATATATATATATATATATATATATATAACGCACACCCAACAACACACAGGTGTTACAGAAAAATTGATCTAATAACTTGTCAAATTTTAATTCAAATGATTTCAAATTCTATGTTTAACATTTCCCTTCCCCAGATAGAAATGCCATACACAAGAAACAAAAAGGCATTTAAACATTAAATAGAATTTTAAATCATTCTTGAACATGTTCTTAAAATTCTTTGAACAAGAATTGGCCAAGTTATTAGATTATGAAATATCATTTTTTCTGGTACACTCTGTACATATCAAGTGATACAATTTTTAAAACTTTATGTGTGCATGCTCATAACTAATAATGTAATAATAATCAACGGTACTTGGTAACTCAGTTTCTCACCTATGAGATCATTGGCTCAAGTCCTGTTGACTGTATGCTAATCTTCTCATTTTATATATATATATATATATATATATATATATATATATATATATATAAGTAGAGAATATGAATATAGAACATTTAATTAAGCTCCCTCCACCACAATTCATAAGTTTTATTGAAGCATGTAATACATATCAAAATTAGTAATAATATTTTTATCAAACATTTATTACATCTCATCACAATCTTTTTAGAGGAAAACTTAAAACTTGCCTTTACACACACAAAACAATGTATACATATTTGATCCATAAATGTGAACAGGTACTATCACTCTGGGTCAGAGTGAGCCAGGGAGTAAGGGCAATGAAAGAGTAACTCCACATTCCAGAACGCCAAAACTCACCACCTAATGCAGTTTACTGTCATACCCAAGCCACTCTCTTTAGGAGGGACTCTTACACCTTCTGCTGGAGAAACAGCTGGCAAGTTCAAAGCTCTGTAAACAAGGTGAACATTACAGACATCTCTTACTTTACAGTACTTTGATTTTTTTTAAGTTGTATTTTATACACACAAAGAATTATTTACTATAATATAAAAATATGGTATTAGTTTATATATAATTTAAATAAACAAACCTAACAGTTTAATTCTTGGCACTCATCTCCAAATAAGTATTTTTTTTTATCATTTACTTTAATCCCATTCACCTAATGTCAGCTCACATCCTATTTATAAAATTTATAGTTATTTACAAAATCCAAATTATCACAATTTATCATCAAAGTATCTTTATTATGACTATGGCTGGTGGAGAAGAGTGTAGACAAGTCAAAGGGGAATGTCTAATTAGCAGTTTATAGACCATAGGACAATTTTTGTCAATGATAAATAAAAGTAGTGGCCAAATTGGAGTGAAAATTTATTCATTCTCCAAGAGTAGAGTATTTAAATGGTATTGCACTAACAAAAATTGTGCTATTTCTCTTTGATAAATCTGAAGGTGAAAACATTTTATAACTGGGAGCTGTTGGAAGAAAATAATACCTCAAATGTGAGTATTAAAAAATGTTTTAAGAGCTTTTAATATTGATTTAATAGAAAAATGTTCCGTATCAATGTGTTCTACTCAAAAAGAGGGAGGGGGCATTAAGCTTGCATTAGATTTCATTGGACTTTTTTCAGAGACTAAAATCTAAATAAGTTACATAAAAAAATTATTTTTACTAATCAAAAGATAAATTCAAAGTAAGAAAGTGGGAACAGTTTTTTTTTTTTAATTTATTTCTTTGTATATAAAAATATTAGATGAAAAAGTATGGAAATCTACAGTAACAATTATTTAAGTACTTTCCAGTTTTTTTCTTTGTATTAAGGTTGAATATTCAAGTAAAACAAAATCTTGTTATAGAAGATAGGAAATTAAATAAAAGTTTAAAAAAATAGTACTTTGGGGCAATGAAACATTTGTAATTACCAGGTAAAACATTAAAAAGGGAATTCAAAAGTATCATTTCACTATTTCAAAAATTAAAAATTGAGTTTTCTTAATTGCACACTCAAAAACAATGTTAACATTTTTTTTCTTTTTCAAGATTAAATACAAAAAGTAAACTATTGCCAATACAATTTTGAAGGGGGGGGGGCTGTATTGTAACATGACACAGAAAATTTCATTAATTTTACCTACTACTTAGGTTTAAACACCATAGTAATATAGTTATCAATGTGTAAGTAATATTTTTTTTTTTACATGAATTGATTTATTAATGATTGTAGTAACTAATTTAATTCCAAAAACTTTCAGTATTCTAAAATTTTAATTACACTAATTTATATAATCTTGAGTTGGGTAAGATCATCAACTTTTGGTGAATTTAAATCTTTAACATGTATTGAAAATTAAGTGGATTAGTTTTTATGGCATATCAATCCTTGTAGGTTATTTAATAACAAATCCTGTTTATACGTATATCAAATATTATTTGTATACATAGTGTGAAGGTGATATTTTTAAATGAGCCAAAGCTCATTTGTTTCCATAGAGTTTTAAAAAATTAAAAAAAAAAAAAATAGTTTCAGGTATTGCTATCTTACACAAACGATTCTATTTAAAAATTAGAAATTGTTCGCACTGAATTAAATAGTTTTAAGCATTCTTATCTAACATGAATATTCCCAATATTATTTGATAAAATCTTGTTTATACCTACATATGTTATAATGAATATGATTTGTAAGTGAATAGTTTGTTGGTAATTCCATTTTTCAAAAGTTAGAGCTAATTTGTTGGCAAGTATTGCTATTGTTTGCACACAGTTAAATGGTTTCAAGTATTGCTATCTAACATTAATAATTCTATTCAACATTACTTATTCGTTTGCACACAGTTAAATGGTATATATGATTTGTAAACAAAGTTTTTAGGTAACATTTTTAAAAGCCAGAGATCATTTGTTTGCTTAGAGTTAAATGGTCAATATGATCTATAGTTGGGACCCTATCAGGTACTACCACTCCAGGTCAGAGTGAACCTGGGAGTAATGGCAATGAAGGAGTACTCCACATTCCCCAAAGCTACATCACTAAAGTCTCACAATCAGATTGTTTAGTGCCATATCCAAGACACATGAGAAGGGAGGCATATCTCTTTGCAGGGCTGAGGACATAGCCCACAGCCAATTGGACGGAAAAATTAATTAGATATGTTATTTGTATTTAATACTGATAATTAATAACTTTAATTCAAATAAAACCAAAATTTAATCTCAATAACTTATTTTTTAATTTGTTCTAATAAATAAACAAAGAATTTGAAGGGAAAAAAAGACCAAAATATTTTTAGTGCCTATATTTTTAACTATTGTTGGATAATTTTGTTTCATCTTTTCTAGAGTTTGGAGAGAAAGAGAAAGGTAAAGTACTGTTGAACCATTATCAAGTTTGCCATCAATAATCCATTAGGAATTTTTGGGAGTTGTGCAATCTATGCAAAATTGCAAATAAAATAATAAAAATAAATTTTTTTTTAATTGCTTTGGTTTCTTTGTTTAATGGCATATCAACCTTCATGTGATATTTAATGCCTAAGTTAACCTTGTAGAAGAAAATTAGTGGTATCGTTTAAGGGAATAGGGGTTCCTACCTTCCCCCAAAGGTACGAGTCCAAAAGGGAACATAAAATAAGTGAAGCTTAAATTCATTACAATGTCACAGTTCAGCATGTTTACTACTCCATGGAGACTCCTTGTTTTTTGTTGTTTTTAAGTTGATGTCATAAATGAATAAAATCTGTATCATTAATCTATTTTACTAATATACTGTCCTTGATTGGTTGGTTATATTTCATGGCATAACAACCATTGTGAATTATTTTATGCCTAATCCTTTTTATACAAATGTATATTGAATATATATGATTTGTAAGTGAATAGTTTGTAGTTAATGTTATTTTTAAATGAGTCAGGGCTCCTTTGTTTGCATATCGTTAAATGGTTTCAGGTATTGCTATGTAATAATGATAATTTATTTATCAGTCCTTAGTTTGTACACAGTTGAATGGTTTTATGAATAGCAATTTAACACTAATAATTTTATTTGACCTATACATGGGACCCTAATAGGGTACTCCTACTCCAGGTCAGAGTGGATCAAGAAGTAATGACAATAAAAAGAGTACTTCAGGACTGGAGCCTCATCATTAGATGCAGTTAGCATCATATCCAGGACACTTGTTAGTAAGGATTTGTGCATTCTACGGCCCCAGCTAACTAAGCTTGCACCACAGTGTACATGTAACTCGCCTCTCATTTTGTCCATGCTGACTGTATTCTCTACAGAGGTAAGGCACCATCCCCCGCAAAAAAGATGTCCTGGGAATGACATTAAACTGATGTTAAGATTCCAGTTCTAGAGATCTGGGGAAGTGTGGAGTATCCCTTCATTGCCATTACTCCCAGCTCTACTCTGACCCAGAGTGGTAGTATTTATTAGAGTCCAAACATTAAAACAGACCTTGTGTCACATTTTTGCTGGAGAGTTCTGAATACTTGAGATAACTAAAGCAACATACCTCAAAGAGGAAAATAAGTAAAGTTGGTAACCGTAGTTGAGGGCGACCCGAAGGCTCCCCTTTTAATAGCTACTTCACCAAGGTGTAGGGGAGGGCGCTACTCCATTCCCTGGATTGCTCCACTTTACTCTTCATCCATACCTTATAATGCTGAGCATTAAGGTGGCATCAAGTACCATTTTTTGAGTCTTTGGTATGACTCGACCTGGGATCAAACCCTGGTCTCCTGGACCATTGGCGAACACTACAACCATTATGCCAAATAAATAAAATATGACATCTATATTCACCCAATACCTCCACTATGTGCAGGATGTGACACAAAGTTTCTGATTTTTAAGTGGAATAAAGTTAGTTTGAATTCAGAGTTTTCCTTCAATTAGACTGGTTGCTTAACTAAAAAAGCCAGTCTGTCTTACTATTTACCTATAGCTGAGGAAAGAAGAGATGGATTCATGCCTTTCCCAAGGCCATTTGCATGACGCAAATAGCCTAATTATATTAACACTAATCCATTCAATTACATCAAATCACCAATACCCAAATTTCCAGACAATTACCAAAGTGAAATATGTTGTATTTCAGCAACATTTAGAATACTGCTAGTCTCAAAACACTATTTAGTTGAGAATTGTTTTTTTAGCCACATACTCAAAATCATATCTTTCCCAAAGGTATTAGTGCTATGCAAAATCCCAACAGCCTTCTTCAGGATTTCAACTCAGGTCACCGATTCTATTTCCTATGGACCATAGCCATTTCACTAAGTACGCCACAGGTATCTAAATACCCAAAACCCAAAGACTGATTAAAAAAAAACAAAAAAAAACTATCAGGCAGTTCAAATTTTCGCTAAGATTTCAAAACATTTTTCAGTTTTCTTCTAGATATCCTGACAAAATATCTAGTCAGTTGAATGTCATGATAGTTCAGAATGAAATGAAGTGGGTGGGTGAGTGAGTGAGTGAGACCCAGAGCAAACCACTCTCCCATATCTTACTAATAATACTAGCAGTGAAAATGTTACTCCCATGTACAGAACAGTGTGTGTATATGAGAAAGAAAAAAAGAAATTAACTTGTCACATGACAATTTTATGTCTTAAGTGCATACGCTGTGGTCACATCATCTAAGTATTATCAGATTCTCTTAACAAAGAATGTGACTAAAAGAGAGTAAAAGAGATTAAGTAGCATCAATTAAACATCCTCTGGAGCAAAGAAACCACAATAATCTGCTCTAGTTTTGAGCCATTTTTGGTCAAAGGGTAACACTGACAAAAGGATGAATGAATGAAGGGAAAAACAGCTTCTTTAAATCTAGCTGAATGAAAAAAAAAGATTAAGGATTCTTAAAGAAGAAAAAAAAAAATTTTTTTAAATAAATGAATAAATAAAAAAATACTAACCTCATTCAAATAGAAAGAAACAAGAACATCAGCATAAAACTAACAATGTACCTAACAATCAGTCAATCTCGACTGTTTAAGTGACATACTGTAATAAAAGTAGCTGAAAACCTTTAATAAATAAATAAAATGAATAAATAAATAAAGATGGCAACCCCTTGGGCATTTGGTTGCCTCTCTTGTCAGTCAATTTATTAGCTTTTTACACAAATGTCTGTTACAAGATTTAAAGTAGCAAAATTATGAGAATAGCTAAGTAACATCAGGGAGTCTTTATTCTCTTTCCTTACTTTTTCCTCTTGCTGTTCTTTCACTGCTACTCATTTTAGTTCTCACTGACCCCTTCCCACTTATCTTCTGACCCACCTCCATCACTCAGCATACAAAACAAGCCAGAAAGAAATGACAGGGACTACTCAATGTGAGGTGGGGACATGTTGGGGTGGGATGACAAGCATAGTAATTCCCAGGAATTAAGGAAAAAAAAAAAAAAAAAAAAAAACAAAACAAAGAAAAGTAGTGTGGGAAAAGACCTGTTTAGAATGGAAGAAAGAATGGTTTATTTAAAAAGGGGGAAAGCCCCACCCACCAACACTGATTCTTCCTAAATGTTTACATCAGGTCAATTTTTGCACTTTTATTAAGTTAAACATTTAATATAGAACTCATGTAAACCCCACCCCAAAGTTAGGTGTATATTAAAGAAAAAGAAAAAAAAACAGTTGATCTAAAAACAAACTTAGTTTCAATTCTCCCTTGTATTATCTTAAAAGGGGGGGGTGAAAAATAGAAATTCCTCTTTGTCAATCAGACCACTGTCTATTATGTCTCCATACCCTCTTCACCCAGCCATTAAAATAACCCCCGCCTCTCATCATGCTTTATTTCATTATAACAATTTATTTCCAATTTTCTCCCACCACATTCAAATACTCACTAGAAGTTGGTTCCTCATACCCCAGTTAAAGAAGCCCTGTCAAAAATATTGGAAAAATTATTTAGTATTACAAAGCTTGAATAAACCCACTTTAAAGTGTGTGGACATATGCGTCTTCTTTTTTGTCCATCATAATCAACGAGGACCATCTGATCAACCTTATGATTGGGGAAGGCATGTCTGAGTGCGCAGATGGCTAATGAGACCAATCTATGCGCAGAAGAGTCTTGAGCAGTGAAGATAAAGAGTGGCAGTGGCAGTGCCTTTTCTAAGTTTCCTGTGCAGTTCACTTGCTGCGTTTCTTCTGGTTTCACAGATTTTTGCTTTATGTTTGACAACTTCATGCCACTTCTGTCCTGCGCCAGATATTCCAGGCAATTAGGAGCGATACAGAAAGATTTCATGGAGACCTTCAGTGTGTCTTTAAAATACTTTTTCTGGCCTCCTTGAGAGTGCTTGCCCTGAGACAGTTCGCCATGGAGCAGTTTCTTCGGGAGGCAGTGATCTTTCATGCAGACAGCATGACCAGCCCAACAAAGCTGTGATTGCATCAAGATGGTGTAAATGTTGGGAAGAGAAGCCCAAGTTAAAACTTCAGTGTTGGGGATGTGTTTTGGGCATGTGATGCTAAGAGTCTTCCTCAGACAGGTCATGTGAAAGTGGTTTAGCTTCTTTATATGCCGTTGATAAGTTGTCCACATTTCACAGCCATAGAGGAGGGTGATGATAACAGCTCAATATGCCTTGATTTTGGTTGCCTCCAAGATGTCTCTCCGATTCCACACATTCCTGTTGTGTCGGCCAAAGGCTGCACATGCTTTTGTAAGTCTGGTGTTCAATATCATCCATGACGATAGACTTAGAGAAGGTGCTGCCGAGGTAGGTGAACTTTTCTAACAACTTCTTTTGGGCTTGACATGGTTTTCCAGATGCTGGCAGGTGCATCACTTGTCTTTTTTGTGCTGATGGTTAGGCCAAAATTGTCACAGGTCATTGAGAACTTGTCAACACCTTTTTGCATGTTGGCTTTGGCAGTAGCATTCAGAGCACAGTCGTCAGCAAACAGAAACTCGTTGACAATATCAGTCTTCACCTTGGTCTTTGCTTGAAGCCTTCTGAGGTTGAAGACAAAGCTGTCAGTGCAGTGTCAAATGCTGATTCCATTATCCAAGCCACTAAATGTGCCAAACAGCATTGCAGGAAACATGACACTGAAAAGAGTGGGGGTCAGGATACATCCCTGCTTAACCCCATTCATGACGAGAAAGGCTATAGAGTTTTTCCAATTGTTTTGCACCCTTGCATGCATGACGTCATGAAATTGTCAAACAATGGTGACAGATTTCTCAAGGCAGCTGTATTTTACCATGAGTCTCCAAAGGCTGTGTGCTGACCATGTCAAGTGCCTTGGTCAGATCAACCTAAGTCGAGTAAAGGTCAGTGTTCTATTCCTGACACTTATCTCACAACTGTCTTGCAGCAAACATCATGTCAACAGTCCCACATTCCTTACTGAAGCCGCATTGACTCTCCGGTAAGAGTCCATGTTTAAGACTGTTGTTGAGGCAATCCAGAAAGATTCTGGCTAGGCTCTTGCCTGAAATTGTCAGTAAGGAGATTCCGCAGTGATTATCACATGCCTGTCGGTTCCTTTTCCGTTTGTAAAATGGATGATGGTGGCATCTTTGGAGTCCTGTGGTAGTTGTTCTTTCATACACATCAGCTGAATGAGGGTCAGAAGTTTACCCATCAGCACTGATCCAACCTCCTCAGAGATTTCTGCAGGAATTGAGTCAGATTCGGGTGCTTTGCAACAGGATAGTTGATAGATAGCTTTCTGAACTTCCCCCAGGATTGGGGTGACATCAAGTGACTTGTTTACCAGGACTTGCAGCAGTCGTTCAATGGCCTGTTTAGTACACCATTGAAATGCTCAGCCCACCTCTTCAAGATCTTGTTCTTCTGATATGAGCTTGGTTCCATCTGCACTCAGAAGTGGAGATGAAGACCTCCTTCAGACTGCTGTAAAAGTTTTCCTGTCATTCTTGTCTGTGTAACCTTGGATTTCATCAGCTCTAGCGCTATGAGGTCCATGATCTCGGCATGGTGTTATATTGTCATCTACATCATCATTCAGCACCACAACGACACAATATCAAAGACAGACACACGAATAAAGACACACGAAGGAAGACGCATGAAGGAAGACGCATGAAGGAAGACGCAGGAAGGAAGACGCAGGAAGGAAGACGCAGGAAGGAAGACGCAGGAAGGAAGACGCAGGAAGGAAGACGCAAGAAGAAACGACAGGAAGACTTCTTTAACAACATATATACCTCTCACTTTATTGCAAGGGTTCAAAAAGGTTGTTCAAGGGTTGCATGTGAGAGGGTGCTGGAGACCGAACATAAACTTCATATTTTGACCCCACTGTTATGACCGTCACGTTGTGTCTTTATTGTTCTCCTGATGTTGGGGTCTACTCCATCGGGGCTTTCCGAGGGCCCCCCTTGGTCGGGTGTGGCCTTCCCTACCACATCTGGTCTCTACTGTCTGGAAGTCTACTGGCAACTGCTCTGGGACCCAAACTCAACCGAGTTAAATAATAACTCAACGCCCACACGATCACCTACTGGATCTTTGAAATCGAATGTTTAATCGTCATCAAGTGGAAATAACTGTCATGCAGTTCAGAGGTTACTCTCTTCCGGTGCATCACTGTAGTGGCACAATGGAACCTTCACCTTATCCCACCTCATAAGCCTTAATCCACCCACGCGATCTCTTTCGATTACTGGCCATTGGAATGTGTCACTTCCTTCCGGTGTATCACCTTGGAATAGTATTTTTGGGCTGGGTCGAAGGGTCAAAACATAACAATGGTTCTCATCAAACCAGTCTGTGTCTTCTGGTAGATGGTCATAAACATTCCATAGCTGTACTATATACAGTGTCCTAGAGAGTGATCCACACTGCTTCTACATCTGGCTCATCTCTCTCTCTCACACATTATATATATATATATATATATATATATATATATATATATATATATATATACACACACACACATACATGATCAAACTCAAGGTTAATTTTTAACCGGAGTAAAAGCTGGTTTGAATTCTTCTAGACTGACCAAGGCTAAAGAACCCTAGATGCTCTACTACTCACCCATAGAAGAGAAGGGCAGATGGATTCATGTCTTTTCCAAGTGCTTTAGCATGAAATGAAAAAACAAAACCTCATAGAGGATTTGAACCCTGGTCGTCAATTTCATTCATATTGAATATATTAAAGAAAATGAAATAGAGAAATGATTTGGTGTATCATTAAATCCATAGCTTAATATGTAGTTATTTTATCTGAAATTTTCATTGTATAATGTTCAATATTCACTAGTGAATTAAGTACACCTCCACACACACAAAAAGAAAAAGAAATTATGTTGAAAATATTTATGCAAAAGAAAGTTTGACAAGTAAATAAAAGCTTAAAAGAGATTAAAAAAAATAAATGTTTTATAATAATAGAGTCCATATTTTTTGGCCAGGGGTTACAGTTCAATCCTCAGTGTCCCAGATGTTTTTCATATCAAATTTTGTAAAAACATCAATCTAATCTATAAAAGAATTTATAATTGGTATTATAAACTTAATAAAAACAAAAAGAATCCATGAACACGGCAGGTTATAAAAAGATGGATAATGTGCTCAAACTAGAAAAATGAAATGACTTTTGATATCCAGAAATATTGCTACAAGTTTGTTGCATGATACCATTTATCACAATTGTAGGTGTTTACCCAACTCTCCATCACTAGCAGAATGTGGCACAAGGTCAATTTTAAGTGAGTAAAGCCAGTTTGAATTCAGACTTTTCTTTCTAGACTGTTCACCAAACCAAGGCTAAAGATCCCCACTGCTCAATTTTAAATTATCAATACATAAAATAATAATTAAAATAAAATAAAACAAAAAGATGAGTACCGAGTTTATAAAATACAGAAACAAAATCCTTACTTTGATCTTGATAAAGATTGCATAATCCAAAAAGTACAAAACCATTCAATGTATTCTACCTTTCAAAGATGCTCTTCAAAAGAACTTGATGACATAACACCGAAATAAATTGTGAACAATTAAAAATTATGTATTTACCTAACCGTTCTGTCATGAGCAGGATTTGACAAAAGGTCAATTTTTAAGTGGCATAAAGCTGACTTAAATTCACTTTTCCTGCTAAGCTGATTGCCTCACCAAGGTTAAAGAACCCAGTTACTCTATTTTAGATTATAAAATTATCAATAAAAAAAAAAAAAAAAAAAAAAAAAAAAAATTTTTAAATAAAAGAATATATGAACACAACAAACAAACTATCAAAGATGTGTAATGAGCTCAAAGTATGGAAAGAATAAAGCCAGCATAATTTTAAAAAATAAAGATGTAAATATAAAGGAGAGAGGAACCCATTTATTTTTAGTAAAATGTTGATTATGTAGAGCAAAAACCTTTTTATTAATCTAGAAAAAAAAGTTTATAATTCAGAAGAGTTCTTGTAGATAGAGAAACTGCCTACCAGTTGAAATATCTGCAAATTGAGACGCAGTAGAGCAATTAATGCGTTTATTTTGCAGTAAATGCCAATAGAGAAATTGTGTTGACATAATCAGGTTTTGATTAACAGAAATATTCATTCTGACTAATTCCAGGAAAAAAAAAAAAAAAAAAAAAACTCAAGTAAAAATATATACATCCACTTAATAGACCTCCAGTCAATTCAGAAATGAAAAAGAAATGGATTATTGCTATCCAATGTCTTTAATTAATGACAGTGTAAAGGCAAACACAACTAATGACCATTACAGAGATTTTCTCCCAGAAAGAAAATAGGCGACACTATTTTTCAAGCCATTCAATTTTGTTCTTGAAATGTTACAACACTAAAATTGTAATAGTCTTAATATTAAACATTTTAGATGAGTGACTATATCATCCACAAGTTCTTACCATTGAAAAATAAAAACACACAATACAATCATTTGTATGGGGGAAAGAGAAGCAAATTTTGACCATATTGACAAATGGTATATGCACTAATAAGAATCTGCCCAAGAAAATTAGTCACATAAAATTCAAGAACTTTGAGATACAAACGGATCACCCAATCTTGGCCAAGAGACCAGACGTGGTATTAATTTCGAAAAAAAAAAATTGCCATAGAATGTATTTTGTAATTCCAGGAAATTACAGAATGAAAATGAAAGTGAAAAGAGACATATTTGAGATTTTCCTCGGGAGCTAAATAAAAATGTGGAACATAAAAATAACAGTGATACCTATTGTAGTTGGTGTACTTGGAACCATCCCCAAAGGCTTGTTAAAAAAAAAAAAAACTGGGGTAACTGAAGATTAAAGGAAGAATCGAAACCCATCCCGAAACTTAAGATTAGCGAGAATATTTAAAGTTCAGGAGACTTTGTTTTCACTGATTCCAGTTTTTAAAAAAAAATAGTTAAAACAATTGTCAAGAATTCTTTTAGTTCAAATATGTAAATTATTTTTCAAATTTATCACAAATTAGCAAATTGGATTTTTTTTATTTTTTTATTTTTCTTTCAAATAGATTGCACAATTAAAATCTAGTCTATATAACAAATCTTTACTTGCCTTGGAATAACATCATCTCAACAGACTTTTACCAAATTTGACACAGAAGCCCAGATGCACCCCCGGAATAAAGATGAACAAAGAAAACCAGAATCAGGACTCCCACAGAGTCACTCTGGGGAAGTGTTTGTAGAATACCGATATGTTTTAATCCTAGTGCAAATTTATGCCCCAAGAGGACCTTTTACAGAAAATAAATATAAAAAAAAAAAAGAGAGTTCACACAAATGAGAGTGAGAAAAATTAAACCGGCCTAGAACCGTTCTAACTCTTGGATAATCAAAATAAGGATTGGGTCTATACACATGATCATCACTTTCCTTTGAATGATAAAAAATACTGTAAAATAAATAAATAAAATAAAAATATTTTCTGTATATAATTGAAATTTAAAAAAAAAAAATTTTATACAGGAAATATCAACTCCACAGCTCTTATTAATACAAGACATTTGTTAGAATTGCTTCATATCAATTTAGAATATTTTTTTCAATTGCCAATTTTAAAATTATTAAATAGTCTCAAAAGTTTTGCATATCATTACAGTCTGAAAAGAATTCAACTGTACAGATTATATATAATTTAAGTTTATATTTAAAAAAGGAAAAAAAAAAGCTTCTAAATATTTCAGTATCCATCAATGTCAGATACCCCTGTAAATTAGTTTTATTATATTTGTTTTTCAATGCAAAGACAAAAGGGACACAGAATAAATTAGAATTACTAATTCCAAAAGAGTGTTTTAGTTAATTTAATAAGAGCAAATAAAATAAAATGTGTAATGCTTAGGAAAATAATTGTCTATTGCAGCAGACAATAATTGGTTGAGATTAAATGAGCTATAAACATTTAGAATTTTATTTACATCTCATGAAAGTATGAGAACTTTTTCCTCTCAAAAATTAAATAAGTTTAAATCTGCTATAAGAGAGATTATAAACAATTCATCCCTTGATATCAATTGATCCCAAAATCTGAGAGTGCTGATTGTTGTCAGTTGTTTGGGTTTTATGGCATATCAACTTTTGTAGGTTATTTAATGCCAAATCCATTTTTATACAAATAATCAGTTCTACTTCAACCAATTCAGATAGTATGAATACAGATGGTCAAAAACATTTCTATTTCAAGCTATTCAGTTTAGTCAAAGTTGTAATTCAACCAATTCAGTTTAATATAAGTATAGATTTTGTTTACACAGAGTTAAATGTCAAAACAGTTCCATTTCAAAGAATTCAGTTTAGCATAAGTACGCAGTTTAGTTCTATTTGACCCATAGATGTAGCACCTGATAAGGTCCTACCACTTCAGACCAGAATGGACCTGGGAGCAATGGCAATGAAGGGGTGCTCTGAATTCCCTAAACCTCCAGCATTACTGGAACTTCAACATCAGATTGTTTAGTGTCATATCAGGACACTCATCTTTTTTTGGGGGGTAGGCCTCAACAGAGGTGTAGTCAGTGTATTCTACAGCCCCAGCTGACTGGACAATGTGGACGTTGAAGTCTCTCCTATGAAATGTTATATCTACATATAATCTATACATATCTTCTGATATACTTTAAATCAGGAACGGAAATTTTTTTTTAGAGAAGCAGATCCCATGAGACATGGTTCATTATCAAGTGCACTGCATTACTATTAAAAAAAAAAAAAAAAAAAAAAAAAAAAAAAAAAATTCAAAGTAAACATTTTTACTACAGAAGACTATGCACATAAGCATTTGCCTTAGAGATGGGGAAAAGTGGGGGGGGGGCTTTTCTATGATGAAAATCTTAGTTGGGCCATTCAGAAAGTACAACTGGCCAGCCTGCCTATTACTGCTTTAAATCATCTTTACTTTCAATATCACACAAATGCTATACACACACCGACCCATTTACCAAGTGGTTAAAGTGTTCGGCAATGGCCTGGGAGTCCAAGATTCAATCTCAGGTTGAATCACCTCCCACCCAAAAAAAAAAGATGGTACTTGATGTGGCCTTAACACTCAGCAATAGATAGATAGATAGATAGATAGATGCACTAGAGATAAGTGTAAAAAAGTTGTTTACTGCTTTTAAAATAATCTGCATTAGAAAATTTTGACAATCTACTAAAAATCAACTAAAAGAATTTTTTTAAGATTTCCAAAACAAATTTTGGGGGTTTAAAAAGATGGGGGTGTACGCACAACACAAATAGCAAACAAGATAAGAGATGAACAATGCTCAAACAACAAGTGCATGAGAGCAGTGATCCAATGAAGTGGAAGGTACCATCCATATATGCTTACACATTATTTGCATGGATCAAACAGTTTTCAGTGTGTGGTGAATGTAAGTTTTGTTTTTTGGGGATTTTTTTAAAACTTGATATTTTTAGAATATATTTTCAATCTAAGATTGCTGAGCCTGAAAAAGCAAAGCCCCAAAATCTGATGTATGTATGTATAAGAATGTGAATAAGACAGACAAATGCACACAACAGTTATTGTCTCAGCAACTAGAGTTCAAATTCTGGGCAGAGCAAAAATCTTTCCCTCTTGTACAACAGATTGGTCTCTTTAGCTTTGGTTTGATAATTAGTATAATAGAAAGAAAATCGAATTCAAACCAGCTTAATTCTGCTTAAAAATTGACCTTGTGTCACATCCTGCTTATAGTAGAGGAGTTCAGTAAATATACACACACACACTTAAATATAAAGGATCAACATTTTTAAACATACTTTTAAATATTTCTTTAGCCAACAAAAGTGTGATTAATTTTTATCTAAGGAGATAAATCTTTGAAAAATTTTAAAATGAGAGCTTAAATCCTAAATCACTTGAAAAAGTCAATTCAATATTAGCATTCACATTCATTTAGTAGAAAATGCACTTGCCTGGTAAAATTTCAGTATTTTTTTCCTCTAACATTTCCAGAAGCCATAAGAAAGCAAATTTATACAATATCAAAGCATCTTACAAAGTCTAAAAGAAAAATTAAGAAAAATGATCCAAGCAAAATAATTGTACACACTCACATTTTCTTGGTCCTTTGTTTTAACAGGATCAAATCTCATAAGTTAAAATTTGGCACTTGACTCCTCCTCCTCCTCCTTTTCCCACCACTTAACCAGCCTTTGTCTTGTGCAGTGCAAATTTAAACATGATATGCTGTTGCATATATACAACAAAACAAAGGCTTTGTTTTAAAAACCTGATGAAATAGGTAACTTTTTTTTAAAACTTAAGTAGATGAAAAAGAAAAAAAAAAAGAAAACCTACAGTCAGCCATTATAATTTTTTTTTTAGTTCTATTTTTAAGAATCCTATGTCCCTTAAAGTTTCAATTTAATGATTTTGAGTTTTAGTCATAAAAATCAAGATTTGTAATTACCAACTAAACCTAATAACAATCTACATTATAAGTGATCTGATTTTTGCATTTTATAACACAGCAAAAATGGTACATCATAGCAAGATTTTTGCTACCACAATTATTAAAATGTTTTAACTGAATATTAATTTATTAAAATATATTCTAACTAGTTTAATATATTTAACAGCATACCAACACCTTATAGGGCATTTAATGCTGAAATTTGATTTTAGTTTTATGGTTTCAAGTATCTAATATTATTAATTCATACACAATTTTATATAAAATCATATTCCTATCTACAATAATTTATATACAACTATATGGTTTAAACTATTCCTCCTTAATCATTTTACAAGAGCAAAATATTTCAGGTTTCAACTATTCCGATCTAACACCAATAAGCAAGCAATTATATGGTTTCAAATATCCAATAATGATAATAATCCTAAGTAAACAATTGTAGTTTCAATAACTATTTTCAATACAAATAAATTACATAGATAAAAATACTTGAAACCATTGGACTAGCAGTAAAACTAATAATCATTTGTTTGCACAATTATATGGTTTTACATATTCTTATTGAATACAAATAATTTTCAAACAGACTTATTTGAACAATAGATGAAACTTTAACTGTTACTATCATTCCAATTCCGAGTGGACTGGCGATGAAGTAGTACTTCACACTCCTCAGATCTCTCAAACTGGAGCCTCACCATCAGATACAGTTTAATGTTATAATCCAAACACCTTTTTGGGGGGGGGTCTTACCTCTCTGCAGGGGATACAGTTAGCATTTTCTAGGCACCACTGGCAGGGCTGTTTTATTAACTAATTAGTAAAACCTACAAGATTTTTGCCAATGATTTAATAAACAGATCAATAAATTCATTCACAAACATTTTAATGTGTTCTATTTTGCACCTGTAACTTTTATTAATATCAAACTAGTAAAACATTTAAATTTACTAACTTCATCTTAGTTAAATCCAGTAAAAGTAGCTCTATATTATCATAATCAGTATATTTTGTTTTCTAAAAGTGTGCATGCATGTGTATTTTTGTTTACCCAAAACTAACATAAAAACCAGTACTAACCAATATTTATCAAACCAATTTTTTCTTACATCATTAAAACCTCTTAATATACATGAGCAAATAATCAAAACATCCAATTTACTGTGGCATATGTTTAGCTTTAATCTAGACACTAATTAGTCAAGATATTCTTTTTGGTGAGTTTGCTTTCTTTTTAGGAGCTTGTTGGTTGCTTTACAACATATCAACCCTTGTAGGTTATTTAATGCTAAATCTTGTTTGTACATATTAAATATATAATTTGTAAACAAATAGTTGGTAGGTAACAATTTTTAAACAAACCCTAGCTCATTTGTTAGCACATAGTTTAACAGGTTTGAATTCAGAGTTTTCCTTCTCCTAGACTAGTTGCTTCACCAAGGCTGAAGAACCTAGTCTGCCTTACTATTTACCCATAGCTGGAGGGAGAATAATTGGATTCATACCTTTCCCAAGGGTATTAGCGCTATGTGAAATGCTATGTCTCGTCCAGGATTTGAACTCGTGTTGTTGTGTCCATTTCCTACGACAATAACCATTACACCACGGGCCCCTCCCACATGTTAGCACATAGTTAAATTGTTTCAAGTACTGCTGTCTAACAATTCTATTCAACATTATTTATTCATTTGCACACAGTTAACTGGTTTTAAGTATTGCTATGTAATACAAATAATTCAATTAAGTCATTTGTTTGCACACAGTTAAATGGTTTCAGTATAGAAAATGATTAAATAGTTCTATTTGACCCATACATGGGTCTCTAGCTGGTACTACTACTCCAGGTCAGAGTGGACCTGGAAGTAATGGCAATGAAGAGATACTTAATATTTCCTAAAGCTCCAGGACTGAAGTCTTACTGTCAGATGGTTTGTCATATTCAGAATGCTCGTTGGGAAGTGGGGTATCTTACCCCTCTGCAGAAATGTGGACATTCTACAGACCCAGCTGACAGTACTAGGAGGTGCTTATGCCATAACAATCATCATCATCATTGGAACTTAACTTGGCTATCCAAGTTCAAATCCTGAACTAGGCTGTGTGCATTTCCCCTGTAACTAATACTCTTGAGAGTTATGAATCGAGTTATTCTCCCTCAAGCTATGAGCAGATAGTAAGGCAGAATGGGCTCTTTAACCTTGGTAAAGCAACTGGTCTAGGAGAAGAAAAATTGAATTTAGGCCTGGAGAAGGATAGGTTCCACCAGGCTATTCCTGCTAATGACAAGCTATATAAGTAGTGCCCCCACAACCACACTGGATGACAAAACAAGTGAGAAGTAGTATTTTCATATCAAAACTTTTGGTAAATTATAGAAATAAAATCTTAAAGTGCTATGGCTGAGTGTAGAAATTTGTTTAATAGAAAATATTTTATCAGGTGTATGAAAAAGTTAAATTTTTTAAAATTAAAACTAATGTATGTGTGTGTGTAAAGTAAATATATAGGGAAAAAAAATTCAAAGGCTATATTTATTTATATATGATAATATACCCATACTTAACACTTCATTTTTTTTAAAAAAATCTTTAGGGTGATTTTAGAATGCAATCCTATAATGCATCATCTTAAAATTATTCTTAAATGGGTGAGAAAGAGAGAGAGAGAATTCTTAGCATTGATTCAAACTGTTCTGAAGGAGTTAGTGTTCAAAAATATATACATATCTCAAAGTTAGAATAGTTTAGACAGAGTCAACAGTACCATTGATGGTGTCTATGCTATCCTAACTTTGAGAATATATAGTAAGTGGGGCAACCTGAAGTCCCTTTTCAATACCTATAACACCGAGGTGTAAGGGAGGGTGCTATTCCTTCCCAAGCATTGCTCCACATCCTTGATCTGTACCCTATAATGCTAAGTATTAAGCAAAGAGGCATCAAGTACTATTTTTTTTGAGTCTTTGGTATGAACTGACCTTGGACAGAACCTTGGTCTCCTGAGTTTAATGAGTTTGAATTCAGTTTTCCTTTTTAGACCAGTTGGCATACAAAGGTTAAAGAGTCCAATCTGCCCATAGCTGAATTCATATTAATCCCAAGGAGAGAGACAGACAAATAAGTTTAGATGTCTTAAAACACTGTGGTTTTCAACCAAACATGCTTAAATATATAAAAAACACATGAAAATATTTTTTACTTTCTATGACTACACACCAACATTCTAGATGTTTTTGAATTTTGTCTTTAAAATCTTTAGTAAAATTCAACATAAAAGACATCTTTATATTTCCGACTAGATAATCCTTTCACTGATCAAAACAAATGATCAATCTGATAAAATGTGTTCCATGTGGAAAAAAATTCCATCCCAACTCAATTGTTTTTTTTGTTTTTTTTTTTGAAGAAAAAAAAAAAAAAAAAAGCCACACGTAAATAATCACAACCATGCACAGCAATATAACTTTCTGGCTTCTTCCTATAAATGACAGCACTCAAACTTTAAGTGAAGAGGGTAACACTGTAGTAACAGCTTCCCCAAAACTCCAGAAATTCACAATCGAGTATGCCTTTCATATAGGCATCAAAAACAGAATTACTTCTTCCTCAAAAAGTTAGGTTTGGCTGTCCTGGATCTACCGAGTATATCTTTTTTAATGCTACCAATTATCTTAGCAAAATTACTTTTCATCTCTAGTGATAATCTTCTGAAAAATTTTTTTTTTCTTTCTTCAAAATATTTGGCAAGTAAAATGCAGTTTTGTGAATGTCCATTAATATGGATCCCATTTTTCTACTTTTTGAATCTCTACATTTGCAAATATCTTACGAATATTGAATAATCAATGCCAATGTTTACCAAGTTGAGGGTATCATCCAAAAGAGATTGCAAGTCATTCTTTCCAAGTTCTTAAAGTGCATCACAGCATGATCATTCACTTTTCCTCAAGTTTGCAAATAATTCATAACATGTACCACTTCCAACCAAACTATCTTCCCATGTTTTAATCATTAACTTTTTCACTACTGCTTTGAACTTTAAAAAGAACAAGATGCCATGTTACCCAAGAATACATTTACTAAGCTTAGCCAAGTTATGACGCATAGCCAGAAGTACAAGGTACCTAGTGATAATCAAACTCATAAACAATGATCTGCTTATCTTGCTTGTTAACCATAACACTACGTGAGGTGCCCAAGTAATGTAACCCATATATCTTCTTTACCATCATTTATTCATTTTATTCTCAAGACATAACACACAGAACCAGTTTTCACTTATGTATTTATCAGTTGCTAGTATTTTCTTTTAAGCAAAGAGAGAAAAACTGCTAACTCTTGCACACACCTCAGAAAGATTTTTTTTAAATAAATGCCAAAAAATTATTCTATAAATTAACTAAGTAATCAATTTTTTCCAGGTCAACGGTTAAAACCATTTGATTCACATAGACAAAAAACATTTGTATTTATATACCCAACAAAAAGATTTCATTTATGAAAAAAAAAAAGAAAAAAGAAAAAAAGTTCTTTAAAGGAGCCAAGCAAGTTATAAGGGTGATAACAAGAATTAAAGTGTGTTATCTCCCACAATGCTTGGCCCCTTGAAGTATATTCTTTGCTATTTTTGACAAACAATAACACTTCCTGCCAAGAAGTTGAGCGCCCTTATCACAGAAAAGATTTTTTTTTTTCACAGTCTTGTTCTCCTAGGTCAGCCTTTAAGTACCCTAAAAGCCAAAAACCAAATTAAAGAGTCATTCAAGCTAAAATGAATTGGCCAACTTATTTTTAGACAATTTCTATTATTTCATCAATAATCTCCTTGAAGATAACAATCTGAAGTAATATAAAAAAAACAGTTAAAGCAACTGGATATAAATGGACCATATGGAGGGTTGTGCATTTAAAAAGCATTTCAACTATTAATAAATTGTTAAATTAACTTTAACAAAATTTTCAAAATTCGAGAAAAAAAAATTTAATATTAACTGAGAAAAATAAAATATTAAAAAAACAGAAAATGAAGCCATTAGAGACTATCAATAATCACCAAATGTTTCATGGATTTTGTTTTTAATACAAGAAAAGGTTTTGAATTACATGATTAATTTATTTATAATTTTTTTTTTTTTTAAATTACTTTCCAACAATAAGTTCTTCATTATTAAAATGTTATCTGTGAAAGCATTCATTTTTCCTAGGCTTTAAAACTTCCAAGGATATTTCTTTTGGTTGGTTGGGTTTATGGCATATCAACCCTTGCAGGTTATTTAATGCCAAATCCATTTTTATACAAATAGTTCTATTTCAAACAATTCAGTTTAGCATGAATACACAGTTTAATCATCAAAAACATTTCTATTTCAAGTTATTCAGTTTAGTATAAGTATAGATTTTCTCCATATAGAGTTAAATATCAAAACAGTTGAATTTCAAACAATTCAGTTTAGAATGAGTACAATGTCAAAAGTTCTATTTCAAGCAGCTCAGTTTAGCATAAGAACAGTTTAATTGTCAAAAATATTTCTATTTCAAATTTATTTCAGTTTAGTCAAAAAGTTCTAATTCAAACAATTCACTTTAGTATAAGTATAGATTTTGTTTACACACAGTCAAATGTCAAAACAGTTCTATATTAAACAATTCAGTTTAGCGTAAGTACAGTTCCATTTCAAACAATTCAGTTTAGTATAAGTACGAAGTTTAAATATAAGTACAGTTTGTCAAAATAATTTTTATTTCAAGCTATTCAGTTTAGTCTTACCCCACTGCAGAGGTGCAGTCTGTGTATTCTACAGCCCCAGCTGACTGGGCAAATATTTCTTTTAGTTATACATTAACAATCACATCTATGAAACTTGTTAAATTTTGTTTACCAACTGTTTACAAAATCTATAAATTTGTGGCCATTTTAAAAATGAAAGAAATTAAGCTGTCTTAAAAAAAGCTATTTTACAAGTCAAATTTAAACAGTCCCAATCTTCAAGAGTCATTCAAGTATATATTTACCTAACCCCTCCACTACTAGCAGGATGAAATACAAGGTTTAGACAAAGTAGACCCAGTTTGAATTCAGTTTTCCATCTCGATTAGTTGCCATAGCAAGGCTAAAGAGCCTAGTTTATCCAACTATAACTCACACAGAATCATTTAGTTTTCACTGATTACTTTCAATAATTTAAATATCTTTCTATTTTTATTCATCTACCTTTTATCACATAACTTAAGAACACTTAACCACTAAGTTTTCCGGGGGGGGGGTGTAATGGAACTCCAGGAGCATGTGCCTATTAGGTTTGGTTTCTTGGTTTAATGGAATATCAAACTGTTAGTTATTTAATGCCAAAGCCATTCTTGTAGAAGAACAATAATGAAACTATTTAACTGAGATGCCTATTAGTTTTTGAAAATTCCAAAACTTTCAGACTCTTTAGTACCAAGTCCCATTTACAGTGCTAAACTAGACCCTTATTTTGTGTCCATGAGCTCAACTAAAGTGAATCTTCGTCTGTTTAACCATATAAAGTAGACATCTAGCTGAAAATTTAACCAGAAATTAAAGTTATGACTTCTTTATAAATATAATAATATAAAAAATAAAAAAAGTGGTTTACATTTATGATTTGAGCATATTGACAATCAGATTAAACATTAATCTCTTAATCACATTAACTTTATCATCTAATGCCTGTTTTAGCTGCAATAAAAAAAAATCCATGGTCAGTTAACAGAAATTAATACCCCACTTGAAAGGCAGGTTTTCAGCTAGTGATATAAGATCAACTTTTGTTGGCTTTGTCATTTTAATGCTTAAAAATCCAATTTATACCAACCACCAAATTTTTCTACATAAAAAGAAAAAAAAAAAAGACAGTACACAATTTAACTTTACACCAGGACTTAAAGTGGCCAAAATAGACCCCCCACCCCACCCAGGAGAGGATGGGCATAGTGGTTCACAATGTGAAGAATTTACTAGCTTACATTTATAAATCCCTTTATAATAGAACAAAAATCACTGTACACTAGTTACCAGATATCATACAGCAAGCAAAATGCCTAATTGGGTGTGATGGAAATGACTAACAATTTACTGAAATGACTTGATCTTGAAACAAAGTCTATTTACACATTTGTTTATTTGGTTTAATAAACATCAACTCTCATGGGTTATTTAATGCTAAATCCTGTTTTTACATATGATTTGTAAGCAAATAGTTTGCAAATAACTTTATTTTCAAATGAGTTCGAGCTCATTTGTTTTTTTTTACAGTTAAATGGTTTTTAAGTATTGCCAACACTAAATTTTATTTAGGGCACCTCACATGGTCTAATGAGTTAGGTTGGTAGAACATTGTTAATGGATTAGAGTCTCACTGGGTGCCCCATTTTTCTGGCCTTGGGCCACAACTAAGCAAAGATTAGTAAATAACTAATAATTCTATTTAATATTAATCATTTGTTTGCACATAGCAATATTTGAACCCATTTAAAATATCTCAGCACAATGGTCCATCAGCTAGCACCTTATGTACACATTTAAATAAACTGAATATTAATGGATGAATAAGAAAAAAAAATGTAGCAAAATATCCCAAGCTTTATGCAACTGTTGAGTTCACTTCACTAGCTTTTCCAAGTTCATTTATATAATGGAATCTGAGTTTAGCCATGTGCATTATTTACTAAGCAAACAATGAATCACATAGAATGTGTTGATTTGCCGCTCAAACTCAAACCTGCAACCTGATTTTTCTGATCTCCTCCATGCCTACCCAACTCATTTTTCTTATAAAAAATAATTTGATAATTAAAATAGGTGTTTGCATTTATAGTTTACTAATTTTTTTGGTGAAAATTGCATTAAATACTGGTAAATTAGTTATGTTTTATTTAAAATTCAATTTTTTTTTAGGAGAGAATGAAAATTAAATTTAGTTGCACAGTACAGCATCAAATAAAATTTTTTGAAAAAACTGCTTTACACCATCAATTTTCAAAACAACTTGACAATTATACAAGTACAAAAAAGTAAAATAAATCAACTACACCTTACATATAACTTTAGGAAATGTCCTTAAACTCTAAAAGTACCATATAACAGGAATAAGTTATGTTTTAATAAGAATTACTTTAATATCTTATCAGACTTCACTGATTTAACCAAGATCAGGGTTACCAGATCTGATTTACTAAAAACAAAATAGTGAATTTTAAATTAAGATGGCATTTCTTACTGATCTACTTTTTAGAGTAATATATTTTAATACATGAAGTACACAAAATTTTGATGGTTTGATTAGATAAATGAAAACTTTCCAATATTCATCTTCAAATGTTTTTCAAAAAGGTAATCATCTTTATATTACTAAAATTCTCATGTCTATAACTGCAACTCGGCAAAAATGATTACATCATAGCAAAATTTTTATTAGAGCAATAGGTTTTAAAATACTTAGAAATTAAAGCTATATTTCAGGCCTATTTGCAAATGAACGATTGGGGGGGGTCTGATTTAGTGCTGAACATAAAGTCACCCAAATTTAATAATTAACTAGAAAAATAAAAATCTTTGATTTCTTCCTAAATAGAAGTATCAATATCATCATGGACAATTGTTACAATAGAAACTCAATAGTATCATAGGCCATCAAATATTACATTATAAAAGCATAAGAAATAGCTTAAGTTGTACTTATTTTTAAAGTAGTCCTAAAAATGTTCCAAATATCAATTAGGCTTTTAAAAATCATCCAATTCATTACTTATGGTTCACAATTGACAAACCTTAGAATTAGAAATAATTTTAGATGATACAAGATTAAAACAAAGGGACATAACTGTTTTTGTAACTCGAATTTCATCTATAAATTACAGACTGAAGTAACCAATTTTTTTTTAACTGAACTTAACCATGTCTATTAAAATCCTAACCTACTTCATAGAATTAAGGCTAACAAAACCAAAAGACTTAACCAACTGTTTCTTTCACTGATTTTTCTTTTGTCAAAAGTATTTTAGCAAAAATCAATTTAAAAAAAAAAAAAAAAAAAAAAAAAAAACTTTCATAATAGTCACACTGGAGGGAGAGAGGAGGTTATTTAAAAATCTTGAACCTAACTTATAACACCTTGAAATTTTATGAAAACATGAAAAATAGTTAAGAACTGTTGCTAAAAATTAACTTCTCCCTATTATAAAAACAAAACCAATTCAATTAAGACAAATAGTTCTAGTCAGGTGAAATTTGTGTGTGTTGAAAAAATAGCTTTGTAGTCAATCTGACAGTGTGAGAAATATATGGATAGTTGGATAAATCAAACACTCAATTCTAATTTAGATGTGTGATATTTCATCTTCACACATCTAAATTTGAGTTAAATGTTTGATTTATCCAACTTTCCACATATTTCTATTATATATATATATATATATATATATATATATATATAAAAACTGATAACAACGATCCAAGAGGAAGGAATGATTTATTAACGGGTTGACACTATAGCGTTTCGGTTCTACTGAACCATCATCAGGACCATGAGGGGTGATATTAATAATTTTAAGTTAACGATGGATGATTAGAAATGTGAAATACAAAAACCTAGAGGAAAATATGTATAGTAAGAAAAAGTTAGCCGTTTAACTAGCAAATCAGTGTTTGATGTTTAAATTATGTCATTTGACTTATTAGGAATATTGTATAGAATTTATGTACGTTGTTTAACGCGAAAGATTTCGAGACAGAAGGAAGAAAAGAAAGAACCAAAGGAGAATAAAAAGCATGGAAATTATGAGATACAGAAAATATCAGTTACAAAAACACAGATGGCTAGCGATATCTACCTGGAAGAGGCATTTTTTTCTATATCAGTTGCTAGAGAAGGTTTGGCAACCAAGAGAGCTCCCGTTTTCTCTTCAGTTCTGTTGCTTGCTTTGAAAAAGTCAGTTGCCGAGTAGCTCTATGTCCTCTTATCGGCAGCTTCCGTTGTTCGCTGAGAGTAATTGATACCACAGAAAATGAAGGCCCTCTTGAAGGACTCGGCTCTTTTGAGACATTCTTATTCTACTGGCCAGAAAGACACAGGCAACAAACATTGACTAAGATTTAACATTTGGTCTGCTTTATTTGTTGGACAGTACATCAACTCCTAATGGGTATTTAATGCCAAAATTTATTTTATTTGTAAATGATTGTAATAAATATATCTTAAGTGTTCCATTCAATTTTTTTTCTTTTTATTTGCCTATAATCATTTGCACAGTTATATGAAGTACTATCTAAAGTAATTTGCACAATTGTATGTCTTAAAAGTATTCCTATCTAATACTAATTAATACACAATTATTATTCCAACTCTTCCTATTTAATAATTGTTTGGATACAGTTATATGGTTTCAAGCATTCCTATCCAATACAAATAATTTTCAAACAGATCTGTTTGACCCATAGATGGGACCCTGTCATGTACAACTACCCCAGGTCAGAGTGGATCTGAAAGTAATTCTCTGCTATCGTCAGAACTCCCAAACTGGAGCTTCACCACCAAATGTAGGCTAGTGATATACCCAGGACATGTCTGAAAAGGGTTGTTTCTTTCATTTTTTGCTTGGGGTTTTATGGCATATCAACCTTTGTATGTTATTTAATGCCAAAAGGGGTTGTTAGTTTAATGACATCAACTCTTGCAGGTTTTTAATGTCAAATCATTTTATATATATATATATAAGCTGTAAGTGAATAGTTTGTAGGTAAATATAATTGTTAGAGCTGGAGACAAAAAGACAAATTTGGGTTCCGGTGCACACTTTGTAAATAGTTGTGTGTGTGTGTATATATATATATATATATATATATATATATATATATACACACACACACACACACACACACACACACTAGGCCATGGGCCAAATGAGTAGAGTTTGCCAATGGTCCGGGAGACTGAGGTTCAATCCCAGGTTTAGTCATACCAAAGACTGAAAAAAAAAAAGAAAAAAAAAGGTACTTGATGTCACCTTGCTAAGTATTCAGCACTACAAGGTGAGGATCAAGGGTAAAGTGGAGCAATCCTGAGAATGGAGTAGCACCCTCCCTTACACCTCAGTGTAGTAGCTTTTGAAAAAGGAGCCTTCGGGTCACCCTTGACTAAGGTCACCAACTTACACACACACAAAGGGTTGGGTTTTATTAACTTTAACATTAAATAATGCCAAATGCTCTATATAGATATATATTAAATATATAATTTGTAAATACATTTTGTTCAAAACATTTTTAAATGAGCCTGAGCTGTTTCGTTGCTTTTTGTTTTTTTTCAGTCAGATGGTTTCAACCATTTCTATCAAACATGAATAATTCAATCTACTATTAATCATTTCTTTGTGCACAGTATTGCTATTTAATACTAATTATTCTATTCAACATTACTCGTTCATTCATACGGTAAAATGGTTCCAAGTATTGCTATGTATAACTAACAATTCAATTAAATGTCATTTGTTCAAACATAGTTAAATGATCAAACAGTTCTATTTGACTCATAGATAGATTAGGTGCTACCACTTCGGGTCATAGTGGACCTGGGAGCAATGGCAATGAAGAGGTACTCTACATTCCCCAAAGCTCCAAGTTGTTTAACGTCATATCCAGGATACTTATTTGGGGAAGTCTTACCCCCTCTGCAGAGATGCAGTCGGTATATTCTACAGCCCCAGCTGACTCGGCTAGATAGATTGAGGTTTGTAATTGTTAGTTTCAATGTCCATACTTTCTACATGATAGGATCTAATTAGGGTTTTGGTTGATCCTTGGGTGCTGCATCCCTTTTGTCTGGTCTTGTTTAATAATTTTGGGAGGCAATTGCAATGAAAAGGTACTCCACATTCCCCAAAGCTGCGAGACTGGAGTCTCACCATCAGATTGTTTAATGTCATATCCAAGATAATCGTTGAGGGTGTCTTACCTCTCTGCAGAAGATGCAGTATATTGTAAACCATGTGAACAGGGCTAGATTTAATTGAAGAAAGTAAACTGAGCAACAACTTTTGTTTTAAACTAAATCAAGTATGCTAATTTCAAATCTCTGCTTAGGATTATTCTAACACATCAAGACTTTATACAATTATGATGTAATTCATTAATTCATTCTACTCATCCACAAATGACTTAACACTGACAAATCTTCATTTAAATTTCAGGTCAGTAAAACAAGTGTTACAAACTCAATACTGAACATCTGTTGTGGACTCAAAAAAAAAAAAAAAATCACCCCCTTATATACACACACACACACACACACACACTTTAAAAGAAATATGACAGTTGACAGAGCAGCTAACAACAGGTTAATCCCACACCTCAACTTAATTCTTAAATTTATCCTTTTAGTTTCAAACTTGTATTTTATTTTGTGAGGTGACTTGAATCCTTTGATTTGGATAGTTCTGCATTTCTCGTTTTCATGTACTATTATTAGTGACTTAAAAACTTTCTTGATCTATTTCTAAATCATATCCCTTTTAAGGGAACTCAAATTTCAATCTATATAGTATGTATGTTATTAGATTTGTCTTCAAAGAAAAGTGTTCAGACAGCCAGATCTGGTTTGTTGATCTGAAAATGGTTAAGAGAGTGTAGAGGTTTAAAAAAAAAAAAAAAAAAAAAAAAAAGCATTTCAAGAACATATCAACTAATCTAAGGTCAACTTTATGTCAAACAATCACATTCACTGTATGTTCATATTTGTATTTTTTTGTAGTTTAAGGTTTTTTATAGTCCTATTGAATAGAAATAATCAAAATATTTGAACCATAGATGGGACCCGAGCAGGTACGAACACTCCCAGTCAGAGTGAACCTGGGAATAATTGCAACAAAGGGATGAACCCCCACACTCTGCAAATCTGGAGCTTCACCATCAGATGCAGTTTACAGTCATATCCAAGATGACTGGGGGGGGGGCTACCCTTCTGCAGGGAATACAGTAGGATATATTCTAAGCCCTATCAACAGAGTGGGTAGAGCAAAAAAGCCACTTTAAAATAATTTCTTTTATTACTAGATATATACACCATTTTCCTTTTTTATAATTTATAAAGAAAAGGTTCCTAACCCTAATCAAATGTTTTTTTTTCTCCTCCCAGGTCAAGTCATACCAAAGACTCAAAAACTGGTACTTGATGCCACCTTGTTTTTCATTCAGCATTATTAGGTATGGATCAAGGGTAAAGTAGAGTAATCCAGGGAAAGGAGTAGTGCCCTCCCTACCCCTCAGTGTAGTAGCTATTGAAAAGGGAGCCTTCAGGCCACACTCGACTATGGTCGCCAACTTTACTTATTACATAGAACCAAATTAAAAGTATTAGAGTGCATCCAGTTACCTGGCATTCATGAGTTTAATCTTTAGGTCAGATAGTGCATAAAAGTCATATACTGTTTCAGTGGAAGAGAGACTAGTGACATGTCAAAGAAGAATTAACTCATGCAAGACATCTCAAAGCAGTGTTTTTTTTGGGGGGGGAGGGTTTCATTAGTGAGGCAACCAGTCTATAAGAATGATTCTGAATTCTTGGAGGTGCCCATGGTGTAATGGTTATCGTCGCAGGAAATGGACACGGCGACACGAGTTCAAATCTTGGACGAGACTGATTGCATTTCACATAGCACTAATACCCTTGGGAAAGGTATAAATCCAATTATTCTCCCTCCAGCTATGGGTAAATAGTAGGGCAGACCAAGTTCTTAAGCCTTGGTGAGGCAACTAGTCTAGAAGGAAAACTCTGATTTCAAACCTGTTAAGCTCCACTTAAAAATTGACCTTGTGTCATATCCTGCCCAAGCAGAGGGGTTGGTAAATATGATAAGAATAATTCTGAATTCAAACCAGCTTTACTCCACTTAAGAAAATTGGGTCACATCCTATGAGTGATAGAGTGGTTGGGTAAATACATACAAGAGATCAAAGTATGGACAACAGAATGAGAACATTCTATTCTTGTAAAGTGAATTTTGGTTTAAAATTTACAAACATTTGCCATGAAAAACATCTAAAGGCAACCAAGAGATACAAGTTAAAACTTTGTGATTATAATAACCAAGATACTAATTTGAGAACAAATAATTCCTTAAATCAAAAATTGTTGAGTGGCATTAAGCAAAATTCCTAAAATTTTAGACAGAATACAATACAGTTGGCAATGCTCAACCGTAATCAAACACAATTTTTTTTTTTTTTAGATGACATTCCCAATTCCTCACCCCAATCTTAATTCGTTTTTAGTCCTAACTTTTACCAAACTATTTTACATAGCATTTATTATAAAAAAATTGAAAATTCCTGAGAAACTAAGATTCTGATTGGCTAAAAGTTTTTTGTATTTTTTTTAATAATAATAAAAAACAAAAAAAACATTCAAACATGGGAATTTGAAGCAAGAAAAACCTCATTAGAACCAAAATGAACTATTTTCATACACTTTATAATTTCAAGTGAAATAAAAACATTTTGCCTTTTGTAGTTCCCTCTCCTCTGCTTGCTTCCAGATATGCAAAGTTAGCAAAGGCAATTTTTACAGTAATGCATTTAGGAATTCAGTACCCAAATTTCCAAAATGGTTCTTCCTTACATTATTTCATGAAATCAGAGACAAAATGAAGAAACTATCTTTTGAAATTGTTCTACCTTTGTAATATAATGGCCGAGGGATTTTGTTTGATGCCTCTGGGTTTAGTTAGGCTGAGAACCTTTCGGCTCAGTGCATGGGTTACTTAGGTGCAACATTAACACAGGTGTTCGTGCGCGGTCAAAGCAGACATGTCACTCAGAGATGTCACAATAGCCCGAGATGGGAAATGGGGCTACACAGTGTGAATGACATTACACACCGGAACCGCACGGAGGATTTTGGGAGATTTTGAAAAAGTCAGTAAAGTTGAGACTAGACACCGGACGAGACGGTTGACTTTCGCTTGCTCACAGAGGCCTTGGGCAGGTGTCGCACGAGATGGGGGGGGGGGGCAGATGGGAAGGCCGGAATAGAAAGATTGTGCCTCTCTCTCCTTATGTTGAAAAACCTTTAAACTCAAAAGGTAATAAGTTTCATACCTGAACTGAGAAGTCGTGTTTTTCATGTTTCGAGATTCCTATGTTCTGTGTTTTTTATTTATATATATATATATATATATATATATATATATATATATATATATATATATACACACATATTATATAAACATCATATGTCCATTTCATACATGGCCGTATCGGGCTATGGTACACCTTTACTTCATCAGGAACATTAGCTTCAATCACTGACCACTTACAACTTCTTTATATATTCAAGGCACAACACAAATTGAATAATGAAAGCCATTTTAGCAAAGATATTGCAAAAATATATACAAAATTTAGCCATGAATATATAGATTATTTTATTTAGTGGGGATAATATATTTCCAAAAGTGCAGATATTACACTCACTTCCAAGCAAGAATTATGTACAAAGTTGTAAATAGAAAATATATATATATATATATATATGCCTGTATGTGTGAGAGAGAGAAAGGGGGAGACAAAATAGAGTGGAAGGAGAGGGATGAAAAGGAGAGGATATAAGAGAAAGGAGTAGTGATAAAGAGAAGGAGAATGATAGAGAAGGGTGTTAAAGGGAAAGTTTTGACATTTGTTTAATAAATTTTATTCATGATATAACATAAGTTATATAAACAGTTATTTTTACAATTAGAAACTGGAAAGATATATACAAAACTGAAATGTGACCACACACAAAAAAAAAGTAAGGTAGAACCACAAACTAAAGCTTTAAAATACATTACTGTATTAGCAGAATACTATATATATATATATATATATATATATATATATATATATATATATATATATATGAGCACGAGAGAGTCTCAGTAGCTAGTGGCTTGCATGTTGGATTGCGGCATCGTAATAAGCGCCTTCGAACTCAAAAGGTCAGTATTTTAGCTAGTGAAGCATGTATACAGAGACAACCATTAGAATGCAGTGGGTGGCTAATTCACAAAAAGAGATAAGGTGGTGCGTACCAATCCAAAGAAAAAAAAAAAATGTAGATCATTTTTCTACAGTAGAATGCAAAGCAAGTAGACACAGCCATTTAAAACAGCTGTTACAAGGAGAAAGAAGTCTGAGAAATTGACAAAATAATCCCCTACCCTTTTTTAACTATGATGGATATGACTATAAGCATCTTTATGTAAAAGCTGGATTAAGTGACCTGTTAACTATAAAGTAATCAAACCCTCCTAAGTCTTAAAAATGAATTGAGGCTGTAAATATTTTTTTAGTAGACAGGCTGGTGCCATTTTTATGATATGTGTCAACCATAAATTTTCATTATAAACTTATAGATTGAATAGAAAAAAAAAAACTTATTAAATGATACACAAGCCACTTGTAACCTGTTAATATTTATAGGGCCAAATTCAAGTATATTACATAATATATGATAAACTTAATCCCTATATTAATCCCGATTTCTCAAATTCATTCAAGTTTTGTATTCACTAAGAATTGTTGAAGAATGAGGGGGGGCATCCTATCAAATACAAAATTTTTCAATGGAACTATTTGACCTATACATGGGAGCCTAACAGGTACTATCATTTCAGGCCAGAGTGAGCCTGGGAGTAATAGCAACGAAAGGGTACTCCACAAAACCTGAGCCTCACCATCAGAAGCAGTTTCATGTCATACCCAAAACACCTGGGGGGGGTCTTACCCTCTCTGTAGCAGATACAATCAGCATATTCTAAGCCCTGCTGACAGGAGACAGGTAACTCATCAAAAGGAAGTGCTCATCATCATAGGAAATGGATACAGCAACAAGAGTTCAAATCCTGGATAAACCAGTTTGCATTTCACATAGCGCTAATATCCTTGGGAAATGTATGCATCCAACTAATCACCCTCCAGCTATAGGTAAATAGTAGAGCTCACTGGGTTCTTGGTATGGTGACCAGTCTACAGGTAAAACTGAATCCAAACTAGATGTACCCCTCTTAAAATCTGACCGTGTGTCGCATCCTGCTTGTGCGGAGGGGTTGGGTAAATACATAGTTCATGTTTGTGTGATGACCATTGCAGTAAAACCATACATGCATAGGTATGCAGAGAAAGGGGGGTTAGGTTTCACTTGGTTTACCTGCCACTCTCACTTTACTGTGATGAATGCCAAATCAAAGAACAAAAGGTAGGTTGATAGTTACAATATTTAAATAGATTTCGCGTCATGAATTTTCATAACTTTTAAATTAAAATTTGATACATTTTGCATTAAAATATTTCAGAAATTAACAGATTGAGTAATATACAAATGTTATGATATGAAGTTAAAGGTAATTTGATAATTTTCAGATATATTTTTATAGAGATGAGAAAATAATGATAGATTTTTACATGTAAATGTATATTTAAAATCAGCCATTATTTTCTCAAAAACCCATTATCTGTCCTATAATTGTAGTCGGTATTTACCCAACATTTTTATCACAGGCAGGATGCAACACAAGGTCAGTTTTTAAGTAGAGTAGAATTGGTCTGAATTCAGAGTTATTCGTCTATATTGATTGTTATACCTAGGTTAAAAAAAAACCTAGCTTGGGAGGTACAAATGGATTCATGCCTTTCAAAATACAAAGTGAGCACCAACTGCATTGTCTAGTATTTCAAATCAGGTTACCAATTACTATGACATTAATCGTGTCTTTTAAATTGTTACATTTGCATATAAAGTTAATACAGTAAATGAAAAACTTTATGGGATAGATGTAGTTTTAGTCTATGTCCCATAATAGTATTACATTTGTATATAAATTTTAAGCACTATATGTAACTATTATGGAATAGAGATATTAACATTACCACATCTGTCCCATAAAAATTGTTACATTTGTATATAAAGTTTGTAGAGTAAATGAAACAACTACTATGGGACAGAGGTATCAAGTTTTATTAGGAAAGGAGAAAAGAAAATGAAAACCAATTGAAATATCAACATTGAAAACCTAGCATGTTCTATTGATAATCTGCTCTACTAAATAGATACAATACTGCATATAGAATTAAGTCACTTTTTTTTGTATCAATATCAATTTGATTATAAAATAAAATATTCATTTCTTCTGGTACCATAAATTTTGTCCAAACTTTAATTTCAACCAACTGTCACTAGCGTGTGAAGAGGTAGGGAAGGCTTCTTTTTTTTCCCCCTCTTTAATTCATACTTGCTTAAAAGTTATCTTGAGTAGTGATTAAGCTTAATGTTACCTGACATCTTCGTGCAAGTTCATAATTAATTGCAAATAAGTACTCATAATTAGCATTTCATCATTTTCCTTGAGAAATTATGATATGGTGAGCACGAACACGGGCCTCCACTGACCCAACTCTTAAAAAGCCCTAAATTATTAACTGAACTGGAAATTGTTTTATTCTAAGCCAGAGCATTGTATGCATGTACCCAACCCCTCCACCACAAGCAGAAGGTGATACAAGGTCAATTCTTAAGTGAAGTAAAGCTGGTTTGAATTCACCATTTTCTGGCTAGTTGCCTAATTAAAAGATAAGGAACCCATAGCTGGTGCAGAACAGATGGATTCCTGCTTTTCCTAAAGGAAACGAAGTAAAATGCAAACAGCCTCATTCAGGATTTTTAGCCGATTACTAATTCCATTTCCCATGACAATAACCATCATGCAACAATGTACCATCTTGGTTGTATAGCGGTAATATGCAAAAATGGTGTTATAATACAGATACGAAAAGCTTGTTAAACAAAAAAAAAACAAAAAAAAAAAAAAAAAACGAAACACCATTATTTAATTAACTACTTGTAATATAGTAAGTAAACTTTAGAGATATATTGTTACATCCCTCATTTTTCTTCACTAGTTTTTCTCCCTCCACTTTTTTTTTTTTTTTAACACTGATCAAAAATATACTTCAGCTCATTTTCTTTCATTCATAATTATTTTTTTATAAGTAATAAACAATAAAATTTGAGAGTATGTGCATATGTAAAGGGTAGAAAATATCTTTCAAATAGTTATAAAGATTTGTCACATAATTTTACACTAACAAACATGCCACTGGGGTATCCAATTCTAATGAAATTTTTAGTGTTCATTTATTAATGAATGAATTTTATAATGTATTAGTAATTTCATTAAAAACCAAGCAGATTTTTTCCTGTTACTTAACTTTTACTCCCCAACCATGGGGAAAGGGAGCACCATCTAATCAGTAGAGATATAAGATATGCCATATACTATCTGTATAAGACAAAAGTCTGAAGGAGCGTATGGAATAAAGAAAATTGGGAGACAAAAAAAAAAAAAGTACTCTTAATGTGAAATCAAATTTAAAAGAAAATTTTGAGAGTTTTAATGATATAATTTATAAATTAAAAAATATTTTCTTTTAAGATTTTAGGAAAATGTTTGCTCTGCTCAAAAAGAGGGAGAGGACCTTAAGTTTGCATTAGATTTTGCCAGACTTTTTTTCTCCAATCACTGGCTAAATCTCAAATTATATGACAAAAAAAAAATTGTTTAAAGTGCAATCAAATATTTGTAGATTATTACCAAGTAAAAGATTCAATATTAAAAAGCCAATTAAAAAGTATTATTATTTTGCCAAATTTTTTTTAAATTATTTTAAAAATTTTCTTAATTGTATGTTCAAAAACCATGTTAACATGCTCGTTTTTGCTTATTTTCCTTTCTTAAAATTCAATACAAAAAATAGGCTATTACTGATACAATTTTCTATATTACTACTAAAAGAATGTTTTTGCTTTGTTTTTCATGGTTGGCAGTTCTAGCCTTCTGTACCCTTAATTTTTAGCAGGAAACTCAGGCTCAACTTATTAACTGTATTGTAAAATGACACAGAAAATCTCAGTAATTTTAACCCCCTACTTGCATTTAAATACCATAGACATAATGTAGTTATCAACATGTAATATTTTTACATCAAAAAAAGTTTAAAATGTTCCTAGTTACTAATTTCAAAGAACTTATTTTAAAAATTTCAACACTTTAATTTACATAGCTTCGAATTGGTAAAGATTATAAACTTGTGGTGAATTATGTATTAAAATTAATTAAATATGTAATGTTATTTTGTGTTTAATACTAGTAACTATGATGCTATCTACCAAAAAATAAAATTCATTCTTAAATAAAAAAAATTTTAAATTAAAATAAACAAGGAGTAAAAAAAATAAAAAATATTAAAAAAAGAGAATCAAAGAAAGAAAAATATTGTTAGTACAATATACTGTATATACTTGTATCACATACAACTTTTTAAGACCTACATTTTAGCCAAATATGGGGGGGGACACCAGAAACAAGACAAACTTTGCGAGTATAAATAGCGGTACAGCTACAATTTCCAAAGCTGCAAAAGTCAAATATTCTCAGGTAGCATCAAATGATACTGAAGTAAATACAGTATCTATATAGGGGGGGGATCTTTTAAAATAAAAATCTAAAAAAATTTTTGAAATAAAAATTTCTGTAATTATGACTTTCAAATATTTCACTTGGTACTTATAATCAATTATCTATATTAACAAAGAAATTATGTGCCCTCCTCCTCTTCAAGGTTGCATTCTGACACAAGGTTGAGTTTAGTTTATAACCTGTCACATATACCTGTGGGTAGTTCCAGATAGTGTCCAGTTTCATTGATATTTCCATTTTGGAGATGCCTCATATCAAAGAGCATCTCCTTTGAGTGGAACATAGAGAAATGGACTTAAGGGTTGATTTGACCAGAAAGATTTTTTAAAAGTCAATATTTGAGATCCTCCTCACAGATTCAAGTTATTTATGCTGTGTATATCTTAAGCTGGAAATGGATATCCAACTTTATTATTCTTTTGCAAATGGTGTAGATGAAACAAAAGGACATCATCTGTTTAAGTATGCTAAATCTTGATACATTGTTAGACTATCCTAACAAACCTAAAGGTTCTAACTTATACAAAGATCAAATGATATCTGCTTTGCCATGAGAGCAAATATAACAAGATTAGTTCAATGTTCAACTCTTTGAATCATCTCAAAAAACTTTATGTATTTACCTAACATCTCCAACATGAATAGGATGCAACATAAAGTCAATCTAAGAAAAGTAAACCTGGTTTGAATTCAGTTTTACTTCTAGATTGGTTGCTTTACCAAAGCTTAAGAATCCAGTATGCCCTACTATTTACCCATAGCTGAGGAGAGAACATATGGGTTCATGCCTTTCCTAAGAGCATTAAAGCAAAGTGAAATGCATACAGCCTTATCCAGGATTTGAACTCAGGCCACCGACTCCATTTCCTACAATAATCATTGTCCTAATTGCGATTCCTATTCTATACATATATGTAGAAGAAAAACAACCCAGTTCCTATAGTCTGTGATACAAAGGCATCAGAAAAGTCTACAACCCTTCCATTTTAATTCGGTGAAAAGGTACTGCTCTAGAAATGGAGTCAACTCAAAAGGATGAAAGCAATAGTTAACAAGCCAGTCTGGTAGACCATTCCTAATAGATAGAATTCAATTGTTATTCATTTCTGCAGACTTTTCAAGAAACATATGGCTGTAACCACATCATACCAGTAATGTTACTGTGCTTTCAGTAGCAAGTAAGTAGAGACATTAACCTCACACCCAACTTTTTTTTTTTTTTTTTTTAATAATTACCGATAGCTGAGGAAGTAATGCACTCATACCTTTTCGAAAGGTATTTCAAATGGCACTACTTTAGGTTTTAAATTCAATTTTGCCCTTTTCCAAGACTAGTTGCGAACCAATGCTAGAAAACCTAATCTGCCCTGATATTTTACCTACAATTCAGAAGGCAGAGAGGGACTCAATTTTTAGTTTGAATTCAGTTTTATTTCAAAGTTATTATGCCTAACTAAGGCTACAGAACCCAGTTTGCTCTATTTACTCATAGTTTGGGACAAGAGTAGATGGATTCATGCCTTTTTCAAGAGTATGATTACAAGGTGAACATAAAACCATCTCAATACTTGAATTTTGTTTGCAAATTTTCTGTACTGTTAAGCATTAAGCTACCTGCATCACCACTGCAATCCCAAATGCCTCACTATTGTGGCCTTGTGTCTTACTGTGTTAGAACTGATGAATTTTTGTACAAAAGAAAAATTGTGGATTTTATATGAAAGTATAGACATAATTTAAGACCATTGTAATACAACAACTGAACATAGTAGTGAGTTCAAGATAAACATTAAGAGAAAATAGGTCAATAGCAATGTCACATCTATTCAGGTTTAGTCTTCTGACAAGCACAATTGACAAAGGTTGACAAAGCAAATAGGGGAAAAAAAAGGGAGAAAGTTGGCTCAAATCAGAAAAAAGGCTGGCATCTTTATCAACTGAAAGATGAATGTAAGAAAACAAGCATATTCCTCTACCCTTTAAGAGCACCTCATGGTAGTGTAGTGGTTAACAAGCTTGCCTTTCAGACCAATTACTATTGAATTGAATAGCGAGTTTAATCCCTATTAGATGCCTTAAGTCAAATCTAAGCTGCACTTAATTTTTAAGGTTACTTGGCATGATGTAGTGAGCTTGGCGAGCAGAATCTTACTAGCAAGTTCGATTCTCACTGGCTGCTTCATATTTTCATCTTTGTAACAACTCAAGATATGTGAATTATGACTTTTTCTGATTTTACTGATTTAAGATTAAAAAAGAAAAAATTAACTTCTGTTTTTTTTTTTTCCTTGTAAATTTTAGCATTTAAAATCTTTTCTTTCATTTAGAATAAATAGATTTACCTACAAACAAATATTAAACCGATATTGGTATTGCAACCTTGTACCAAGCAACTTTTCAGTGATTTAGTTGGAGAGAAAGTAGAATCAGGGAACTTAAATTTCTTTAGAGGTTACAACAAAATGCCTCTTCTAATACCAACTCTAGTTTATTTAAAAGTGTCACAGTGACCTAGCTAACTTCTAAAATAAATCCCCAACATAATATAACAAAAAGAACATTTAAAAAATCCTAAAGAGACTCGAAGACCTAGAGATCGGAGGAAGGATTGAGACAGTCCAGACCATGGTACTACGAGGATCACCAGAAATAGTTTAAAAAGTACAGGGGAGCTGAGGAAACTTACTGTCACCTGACCTTTAAGGAAGATCACTAGTTAGAGATAGTGCGACAAACTCAAAAAGATAAAAATTACACATTAGAGTCAATTATAGATCTAATTTGACATCAGTTGTTCAAGAGAAAATAAACAGCCAAATTTGTTTAAGTTACAGATATGAAAAAACAAAATTGACATTTTCATTTGGAATAATGTTTCACAACCAATGAGTTCGATCCACACTGAATGCCGTACCAAGTTGATCAAAATGGACCTGATAAATATTGTGATAATTTCAGGAAAATAAACGCATAAAAAGTTTAATTTGAACCCTGGTTATAAAATATTTCTGAAAGGCAGGCTACAAAATAGAGGTCAGATTAAAGAGGGGAGAGAGCAGAAAAATGAAAGCATTGGATTTTAAATAAGCGAGCAATGCAAGAAAAATCGAACATTTAGTTTTTTGCGGTTATCTCGAACACTTTATCAGGTAAGTACTGGTTTGAAAAAAAAAAAGAAAAAATTAAGGAATTAAACTTCTAAAACCTAAGATCTATCTAGATTATTTTAGAGGATAAACTTTTCGTATTCGCACTCGTTCTGTGGAGGAAGGGGCGTGGTAAGTAGTGAAGTGGTTAAAAACAGTTTCCATACCCCCCGACCTAAAGTTTGGACGTGGGGCTTTGACAAACATCTCGTAGTTGTACATTTGTCTTTATAAAAATTCACGGTGTGGAAGAGTAGTTAGTAGAGGATGAGTGTCTACGCTTTGTCAAACAAATCTTTCTTATCCCCTTGCTACTTATAGTAGCAAGGGGATAAGAAAGAGATATGTATGTAGAAAAATAAATCAAGTGTTGGCTACCCAAGAAAAAGAAGGTTAGCCTGATAGAGAGGCGAGGAAAGAGAGATGTGGATTGTTGCATCATGATCAACACGAGTTCCATATACCTCATTTTCTTCTTTGCATTTCATGACCAGCCAGTGAACCACTTCACAACCACCTTCAAGGGAAAGAAAAAGGATTTGATTTGACCCCACTTTCCAAATCCTTTCTTACCCGAAACAAGTATTTTCTTTCTTGAATTCGCTCAATACAAGTCTTTCAGTTATTTAAAGTTTTAAATTATTTCTTGGATCACACAGCAAACATGTCATTAATTTTATACATGCATTGTATGTAACTATTATTGAGATAGAAGTATGAGGAGGGGCTCGTTTTCATGAGAAAACTCTAAACTGAAATTTTTAAAGAACGGTTATGAAAACTCTTTCAGTGATTCTCGCTGAATTTTTAAAAGCGGAATTGCTCTTACAAAAAAAAAGTTATTTGAATTGATAACGGTTTGATTTGTGCAATGAAAAACAAGATTTGAATTTGGAAAAACACACTGAAATGAAAGCTGTTACACACCCACCCACACAAAAAAAAAACTGTTGACCATTTTAAATTCTCAATGCATTAAACCCTTAAAGTTTGCGAGGTTGCTGAATAAAGAAAGAAAACATGCAAATGAAGTATCAAACTTTAGTTTTACAAGAGTATGATCTTAAAAAGTTAATAATTTTCTCTGCATTTGTGACCACCGAAAACGATCACAAGTAACTCATGAGAGAATTTACAGGTTTTCTCTTGTTATTAAAATTTAGTGTTTGAATATTTGTTTTGTTTTTACCAACTTTTGAAAATGTGACTTGCTGTTGAAAATTAAAATACACTGGACTTGGGAGAAAAAAAAAAATGACCCCTAGTAGCAAGACATTTGCTTAAACCAACACTTACTTGCATACCTCCACCCAACACAACTGTCAATTTTTATGGTTTTCCTACAATTTCTATTCTCCTCTTCCCCGGAGAAGAGACGGGGAAGGTTTTCAAAGAAAAAAAAAGACGACGTTAATAGGATATCCAAAAACCACTTTTTTCATATAATTTTAATCTTGGGGAAAAAAATGATTGGCAGTTATATATGTACCACGATATAGATTTTGAATTTTTGTATCTACGAGAGACTGACCACTGAAAAAGACATTTTTGTTCTAATTTCTAAAGGAAGAAGAAAAATCAAAATTCTTCTGATAGCTATGCTAACGAGATTTGGGGATAAGATCTTTCATATTTGTACTTAACTAATATCTCTTTATCTCTACCAACCAAGCAAAAGGGGACAAACTGGAATAAACCACCACGTGCGAATCCACGAGTTTCCTTCTTAAAAGAAAAAAAAAGGGAAGAGATGATGAAAGTAGAGGGGGAAGAGTAACAAACTAAACTTTTTATTCCTAATTTTCTTCTTTAAATCAAACCATAAACTAACTTTACTTGTAATTTTTTTTAATACGAAAAATATAACTTTCTTAGAATTTTACTGGAAAAAAAAGGATTAAACTCAAAATGTTGCCTTTTTCCTTTCTATAAATTCATAAATGTTTAGAGTAAAAAAACTGAATTGAATAGTATACAATATCATATTTTAAAACCAATTTCACTGCATTCTAACATAAATAAAAACTTAACCTGATGTTTTTAAAACATTTATACTTAATTGTATTGAAGAAATCTAAAGTAAAACAAATCTTTTACATTTCATCAATTAAATTTTTAAAACAAATATTAAATTCATTTTTTCATTCATTTATTTACATTTGAATGCAATGAAATGGCTTTTAAATATGATACAGTGTACTCTTCAATTCAATTTTCTTTCACTAAGTATTTAGAAAGAAATAGCCGTTTCTTCTAAAGCCTCAAAAATAAGAAACAGGGCAATAAGTACAAAAAATGTCAGTTATCAACGGCCGACTTGAGTTTTTTCTTAAATCTATGCCAAAACAAAACTAGTTCAGTTGGTTTGCATCATAAATGAAAATTGAAAAATATGCTTGCATGATTATATCTTAGTATTTTTTTTTCCAAGCGAGGATAGAAGTCTCTTTCCATAGACACTAAATAAATCCCCAGCTGATATTTTTAAAATTGGCAACTACCCGAAATATTAACTTATAATCCAACAAAAATAATGAATGCTTTTCTTTTTTTCGGTTAGATAACATTTACATTAGTGAAGATTTGATATTTAATCAAATGAATAAAAAACTTAAAGCAAAGAGAATTATTTCCTTTTCAAGAAAAACTAAAATTACTTATTTTTCTCACCCAAATAATGTATAACAAACCATTCTATTTTGTTTGTTTCAAAGAAAAATGACAGAACATTAGGGTGGAATTAAACTAAAATCAATTGTCATGACAAACAGGTACTTAAACCTCAATTTATTTCTACTTTTCTTTCATAAAACAACGATCGAATTTGGCCTATCGAAAATCAGAAGTATGAACATTCTGCAAGCCGCCATGTGCACTATTTTCCTCCCCCCTATCTGATGTATGTATGAATTAAACGACAACTATCTTCTCATACACCGATATCTATATGGGTCATATAGTAGTAGCAACATCATTTTTTTTTTTTTTTTTTATTTCAGCCAAAAGAATGGCGGACAAGACTGTTCTTTCGTTGTCTCCAGAAGAGCTTGGAGGCATGAACAGGAAAATAAGTCTGCATGAAGGTGAAGTGGTTTACTATCGGAAGAAAAAACTAGTGAATGTGAGAAAATTATTTAACTTGGAGTGACTGAAGATTTTTAAACTGATCCAGTAAGAAGGGTATAAAGCAACAACAAAAAAATTTTTTTTTTTTTTTTAATAGATATAAAAATACAGGTTCAAGCCCCATACAAGTTACTCAAGTCAAAAGCTAAGCACTTAATACACATTAGTACGATGCACTACAGAAAAAGAAAAACAATTTAGCAAAAAAAAAAAATGTGATCATTTTCTGTACAAGACGTTTAAAATTTTTTTAATTAAATTAAATTTAAATCAACTCAAGAACTTCTTAAAAATCTAAGTGGAAAACGGAGGAAAAAAAAAAAAAAAAAAAAAAAAAAAAAGAGAAAAAAAATGAAAACTATATATATATATATTTTTAAACTTGTTACAGTCAACTCAACTTAATTTTGAAATAAGATAATATAAAGTTTGCCGGTAAAATGAAAAGTTTTCTTTCAGAATTAAAATCATGTGTTTTCATAATATCATAAGAGAAAATATCGATTTATAAATATCAAAAATTAATTCATACGGACTAAGAAAAACTTTTTTCTGACTTTTTGCGTGAAGAAAAATAAAGTTAAGGAAGAAAAATATCTCAGTGCTAACGGAGAAACAACCACTGAGAAAGATTAATACTGAAAAAAAAAAAAAAAAAAAAAAAAAAAAAAAAAATAGAAAAAAAATAATTTACCAAAGTTTAAAACAGAATCTAGAACAAACGACAATTAGATTTTATTATTTATTTTATCATTTTATCATTTTTTTTTTTCTTCTTTTTAATCAAGTTTAAAGTCAAGCTCACTCAAGGGAAAACACTATGCTTTTCGATAGACGAAAGGTGAGTGACTGAGTGAAGAGAATGAGAGAGAGTGACAGATACTAAAATTATAAAGACGGGGTATTGAGAGACAAGAGGGAGTTGATCATGCGAACAACCTGACAGTAACAGGAAAAGAGATGGATCACAAATAAACTAAAGATGCCGATTTGAAAATCTGGCAGAGAAAAGCAAGTTAAGAGATAAAGGTATAGAACAGGAAAGAAAAATATACGCTGAAGTGCTTAGATGTACATATAAAAATTAAAAGACTTCACGTACGTGAAGCTGTCTTGGTACAGTAGAAGCAGAGCTAAAAGGCTTCTATAGAGAGGGATTAGTGAGCAGAACGTAACAAGGTATAGAGAGGGTGTATAAGGTAAAACGAAAGAGTAACGAAGAGAGAATGTGTGAGACCGTCATCATCCGTGTCAACTACTCAACCGGGCTGGTTCCGACGAAAGAAGCCTAGTGTCGATTTGCAAGCAGGATCAGTTAGGAAAAAAGGCATTCAGTATGCTCACCACTTTGAGATCGAGTACTCCATCCGGGGCCTCTTGTAGCAAGGACACAAACTTTGTGGTCAAAAGACCGAGGCTTTTTTCGTGCCTGCTAGGCGTGTGGTCGGCGGCGGCCATCATACAGCCAGCAGCAGCAACGGTTCACTCGCACTGCATGCTGGGTAAAACTTGGTACTGCTGCTGCTAGATCGTACTTCATCTCCTCCTCCTCCCACTTCCGCTGCTATTACCACCTCACTGTCATCATTCCCCTCACTCTTATTTCATATAGGACCTTTTCTTCATAGGAGGGGGTTCTCCAATCTTCAAAATAACTGTGGCAGGAAAATATATACAAAGTTTTATTTATATAATTAATTTTTTTTCAGAGATCATTCAAAATATTTAAACTAACTCTCTTCCTGGTTAACTTAGAGATCAGATAGGGTTTTAAAGTAAACCTTTTTGGGTTTTTTGTTATTGTTGTTTTTTTTTACTTATTCCAACAGGTGAAGAACTTATATAAATGAATGGAAATGATTTAAATATTGTGAACTAAAGAAAAAATTTTTTATTTTTCGTCCGTTTCCTAAATGTTTGGTCACTTAAAATAATAACTTCAGAAATTTAATAATATGAACATATATTAAGCATGTATTCTTCATATTCTCAAAATTAAGTTATTTTGTGTGTGTGTGTGTGTGTGTGTGTGTGGAGAAACAAGTTTCTGGTACTTTTCCTACGTTTTTTTTTTTTCTTTGTCTAACCTTGACTTGCACATGGTTAAAGGACCTCTCTTTCTTCCACATTCTTATAGGAGCCAAATTTCTATAATAGAATTTAAACTATTTATAAATAATGCATACAAAAATAAAATTTTAAAAGAAGAAAACATTTAATGGAAGCACTACAATGACTCCGATTGTTACTATGAGATATATATATATATATAGTACTTCTGCTTATTATCTTGAAAGTAAAATTTTAAAAACTTAAAAAAAACTTTTGTGATAGGATCTCTATAAATTACCAAACATGAATACAAGAAAAAGAATGCAGTCAAATTTCTTTTATAGACTGGTGTTAAATAACTGACGGATCATTTTTAATAAAGTACAGAAAAATATTTACTGAATTTGATTATATCTCACCAACTTGAAGTTAAACTACACTTGTCTTAAACTTACCTACTTTCGGGTGAGTAAATGAGGTAAGAAAATTATTCACTTGAATCCTTAGAGACCTTTCACCTAGGCAGTACCTGCCTAGCAGGGCTGGGTTTATCAGTTGGTACATGAAGTGTCCAAAAGAAGAATGCCGGGAGGGATCAAGGATTTTTGTGACGGCCTCACATGAGTCTTGGTTCGTGCATGCCCCCCCCACACATACACACACATTATAAAATGACTTCAGGTCAAATCTGACTTAGGAAGTCAGCTAAATCCATACCTTTTCTCAAACTGGTGAGACATGAGCATTTTTTACAATAGAAATGAAAATGCTTATAAACAATGTTCCCTCTAATATTTTCATGTCTTTCGAGGGACTTTTTGGTCCCTTAAAAATTTGTAAAAAACTGAAAAAGAGGAATAATACAGGAATCTAAAAAAAAAAACCTGAAACAATCACTAATTTTTTTCTCTCAAAAATTTATAAAACTAAGATCAGAGCAAAAGTCATATGACAATTGCTTGTTTGACCAGAGAGTTTTGATAGTGAACCTTTTTTTCTCTATCTAAAACTTTCAAAATTTTTTGATTAAATTATATTTTTCCAGCATGGCATAATTTTTTCTTGTGTGCAGCCAACAGGACTGGTTTAACCATTAAGCAGTGATGCCTCCTCTTTCTTTGATGCCCAAAACAAATGCTTAGGGCATCAAGGAAAGAGGAAGGCATCACTGAGATTTTCTTTTGATGGATTTACATTGGAGTATATAGTGCAGCTGAACTAATGTCTGCAAAAGGGTGCTGACATATATATATATATATATATATATATATATATATATATATATATATATATATATGTGTGTATGTATAATCACTATTTTTGCATTTATGTAATAAATTTTATTCAAATTAAATATCTTTGTGTTGAAAAAAACTTCTGCAGTCTTTATATGTAGGAAGCACCATAATCTTTTAAGTACTTAGGTCCTTTATATGACTTAATCTGGTCCTTGCAGCCACGCAACTTACAAGTAATACTGCTTATAAAAGCTATGAAAAAGCAAAACCAAATAAGAAAAAAAAAGTTCACTTTAGCAGGAAGTATTGAAGATCTTTTTAGATAAAATTTCCCAAATAATCCTAAATATGAATGAATGTTGATAATCTTATGATAAAGAAAAATCTATGAATATTCATGATATCATTGTAATTACTAAACACAGTCATCAGATTTTTTAAACTGTCAACCCCTTCATGGAATCTTTGATCTCTCATTGACCCCACCAAGCATGTATGTATTTACCCAACCCCTCTGCCAAGATCAATTTTAAGTGGTGTACTGCTGGTTTGAATTCAGAGTTTTCCTTTTCCTAGACTAGTTGCTTTCTAGTCTGCCTTATAATTTACCCATAGTTGAGGGAGAAGAATGGATGGTATCATATCTTTCCAAAGGGATTTTCGCATGAAATGAAATGCAAACAACCCTGTCCAACATTTGTACAACTAATAAATAAATATATAGAAAAGCAATTTCCATGTGTATTTGCGGAAAAAACTGATTATCAAATTCTGTAAGAATGTTGTGAATATCACTCTTTAAATGAGGAGACACAAAAAGGAAAAAACTGTTTCATGTTGCAGAAATCATGAAAAATATCTAAAACACTTTATATAATTCTAGAATTTAACATCAAGTTAGGTTTGGTTTGGTTTGTTTTTTGTTTAATGGCATATCAACCTTCGTGGGTTATTTAATGTCAAAGCCATTCTTGTAGAAGAACAGTATGGTACTATTTAACCCTTAGCTTGGAGAATAAGTGAGTTCATACCTTTCCTAAGCCTATTAATCAAAGAGTGAACATAAAAGTGTGACTGGAATTCAAACCTGCTTACTTCGAGGTTGCAGTCCAGCACTTTAATCACTTCACCACAGGGTCTCCCCAATTTAACATTAAACTGTTCAATCTTATCAAAATATGTGGAAATACACGATGATGAATGAATATGCTGTATGAAATATATGAAAATAACCAGATTGTATGAATTTATGCAATCTCTCCACTAGGACACAAGGTCAATTTTTAAGTGAAATCAATTTTTCTTTTCCTAGACTGGTTTCCTAACCTAGGCTAAAGAACTTAGTCTGCCCTACTATTTACCCATAGCTGAGAGAAGAACAAATGGATTCATGCTTTTCACAAAGGGCATTGACGCAAAGGGAGGCATAAACAGCCTCATCCAAGACTTGAACTCAGGTTGTTGATTCCATTTCCTTCAACGATAACTGTCACACTCAGTACACCTCCTATATAACTAAAGTTAGTATCAGTTTGTAGGCATAGGTTGAGTAATGAGTCTATTTTTGTTTCTTAATATCAGATTTTGATCAATAAAATTCAGCTTTTGACCCCACTGTGCTTATTCACTCCCTTCTGACCTCCCCAGGTATTTTATTGACCCCCTTCAATAGTCCTATCAACCACTCTGGGGATCTTCAACCTAACTTGTATGCACAATGAATTTTACAAGATATTGATAAACCACTAAATGAATAAATATGTAGCCTTTGTTTGACATCTGTTTCACTCGAGTTTCATCTATTGGAAATAATTCAACAGTCTCAAGTTTTCAGTCATCTCCTTCACAGCTTGAACAAGTTATACTTTTAACTTCTGTTTTGTACCTTTGATGGTCACCAGACTAACTTGAATTGACAGTTCCTCTCCAGATTTGGTTTGATAAAGTTTCTTTGTTTAATGGCATATCAACTTTCATGGGTTATTTAATGCCAAAGCTATCCTTGTAAAAGAACAGTAATGGTACTATTTAACCCATTGCTGGGGTGATATGGTTTGGTTTGGTTTCTTTGTTTCATGACATATCAACCTTTATGGGTTATTTAATACCAACACCACCCTTGTAGAAGAACTGTAGTGGTACTATTTAACCCATAGTTTGGGGGATTAAAGGTTCATACCTTTCCCAAGGGTATTATTCCAAAAGTGGACATTATAGCTTAACTGGAGTTTAAACTTGCTTACCACAATATCACTGTCTAGCACATTAGCCACTACTTCATAGGGAGTTCCCTCTCTCCAGATTTTACAATCAAACATTATTGTTATTTGACCAACTGAATGCAACCCACTATCTTTTCTGAAGCAGATTATTTAAGTGTTTACAATCTTATTCTATTTCCCTATTATCAGGGCTTAAAATACACTGACTGCATCCTCCTGCAAATTGGTAACCCCACCCCCACCCCACCAAAAAAATGGGTGTCCTGAGTATGACACTAAGCTGTATCTGATAATGAGGATCTAGTTCTTAAGCTTTGTGAAATGCAGAGTATCTCTTCATTACCGTTATTCCCTGATTCACTCTGACCTGAAGTGAAAATGTCTATTAGGATCCTATCTATTGATCAAATTGATGTTTGAAAATTAATATTGGATAGGAATACTTGAAACCATACAAGTGTGTACAAACAAATGATTAAAGACAAAAAGTGTAGTTTTAAAAAATGCAATGGAACATTGAAAATATAGTATTACAATGAACCAAATAGATTGGTTTGAAAATTATTAATATTGGATTGGAGTGCTTAAAACCTTATAACTGTGTGCAAACAAATGATTATTGCTATTAAGTAGTACTTAAAAAACCATAAATTATTAGTATAGGAGATAGGAAAAAGTAAGTAAACTGTCCCATTGGCACAATGGTAGAGTGTTTGTCAATGGTCCAAGAAACCTGGGTTCAATCCCAGGTCATATCATACCAAAGAATCAAAAATGCCTTCTTGTTTAACACAGCATTATAAGGTACAATCTAGGATAAGTGGAGCAATCCAGGGAAAGGAACAGTGCCTTCCTCTACACCTCAGTTTAATAGCTATTGAAAAGAGAGCCTTTGGGTTGCCCTCAACTCGTTAGCCAACTTATTTGCTAGATAGGTATACTTGCTATCATATATCTGTGGAAATTATTTGTAATTGAAAGGAATACTTGATATAATTTATCTATTTATCCAACTCTTCAGCATGAGCTGGATGCAACACAAGGTCAATTTTTTAAGTAGAGTTTAACAAGTTTGAAGTCAGAGTTTTCCTTCTTCTAGACCAGTTGCCATACCAAGATTAAAGAATCCAGACTGCCCTACTATTTACATATAGCTTAAGGAGAATAGCTGGATTCATACTTTTCCCAAGGGTATTAGTGCTATGTGAAATGCAAACAGTCTCATCCAGGATTTGAACTTGTGTCACCATGTCCATTCCCTACATGTCTATTTCCTATGACAATAACCATTACATGACAAGTGCTTCCACTTACTTGATATGATACAACTGTGTGCAAATAAAGGATTGCAAACAAAAAATGCAGTTTTAAAAAATGCAATAGAACATTGAAAATATAGTTATGATTACAATTAAGCATTTACAAATGAATCAAATTTGAGCATAAGGAGTTGATATGCTATTAAACAAACAAACCTTCTTCAGCAGACTTTCCTGAAGTTGGTCATCAAAACACTAATTTAGAAGCTGCATTCAATTTTTATGCTTTTTCACTTAAATTTGCTGATATTTTTGAGAGGCTTTCATAAGGCACTACATTGATCAGTTGGTCCCTCCAAGAAATGTCTGTAGCTATTCATGACATTCATATGCATGCTCCATCCAGCTAGATTTCCTTGATTTTCCTGATGGTCTATATGATGCTTTCATACAACAGTATCACTTTTATTTTCCTGGGTATGGCACTAAACTACAGCCAGAGGTGAGGCTCTTCTAGAGCTCTGGAGAGTGTGGAGTCTTTCCTTTGTTGCCATTCCCAGGGCCACTCTAACCTGGACAAATAGTACCTGTTAGGGTCCCATCCATGAGTCAAACAGATCTGTTTGAGGTAATGTTTAAAATTATTTTGAATAATGTTAACACATTGGCTCTTAAAACATTGCTATTAGAACTAAGTATGAAGTGTTTACCTGTTTAAAATGATTGTGATGATACATTTTTGTACTATATATAATTGGAGCTATAATTGTTAAACTGATTCTGGCATAGAATAACCCAACATACAATAAAACCAACCAATTGATCATACTATTGTCCATAAATTATTAGTATTTGATAGGAATACTTGAAATCATATGTGTACAAATTGTTATAACTATTAAATGAGAATTCTTGAAACCATACAACTTTGTACAAATTATTTGTATTAAGAATAGTGAGTTGAAGCAATAATTGTTTTCTGAAGATTATTATTATTATCATTATTATTTGAGATTTTTCACAACAGCATTAGCGAATGATTTTTTAATGGAGTTTGAAAGATAGCAAGTCTCCTCAAATCTTCATGACTCTTCTCAGTATTCTGGCCGATCTCAATAATGCTGTAGTCTGGAGGGTCTCCACTTGTCCTTTTATTTCCAAGTCTTCCGGTCCTTTTACCAATCTTTTGGGGATTGTTCCAAGCACACCAATTACAATTGGTATTACTGTCACCTTCACGTTCTATAGCTTCTTTAGCTTTTTTTTTTCTGTGGTCTGCTGGGATGGTAAAGTCCATAATTTGGAAGGTTCTCTTTTTTTCTTGACTATCACTAGGTCTGGTCAACTAGCCGAGATTAGATGATCTGTTTGTATATCAAAATCCCAGAGAACTTTGTGCATCCCATTCTCCAGGATGGATTCTGGTTTGTGTTTATACCACTTGTTTGTATGGTCATATTTAAATTTCTAACACAATTCCCAGTGGATCACCTTCCTTACCTTGTAATGTCTAGTCTTAAACTCTTTTGGCTCAATTTGCTGCATTCGCTTATTATATGAATTTCGTCTCTGTCACCACATAACCTAACATTTGTTATTTTGTTGGGTCTTATCTATTTTTGCTTTAACATAGTTTGTCCTTATGGTGTTGTTTTGTGCTGCTATTTGAAGGGATTTAGTTTTTCTCTTGAAGTTTCCCTTTCTTAGCTATGTCCAAGTCTTCTCATGTGAGATTTCATTTGTTTGTTGCTTAAAATATCCATATAGTTGTTTTTCTCCCCATTTTTGTTTTCAAGTTATTGTTGTTCTGTTGATCCTTGTGTTGTTTGTGTTCGCAGTAATTTGTCTTTCTTTGCTTTTTTTATGTGGTCTTTAAGTCGTCGCATTGATGTATCAACACTATCTTCAATGCTGGTGAGTCCTCTTCCTCCTTTTTTCCTTGACACATATAGTCTATGTCAACACTAGGATGTAAGGCCTTATGTATCTTCATTAGTTTTGTTGATCTCTGGTCCATTTGTTGAAGTTCTTCCCTTGTCCACTTCAAGAATAGTTCCAAATAGCTTACAAGGAGGACAACCCAGGTGTTTATCTCTTTGATGAGATTTCTGCAATATAGTTTGGTTTCGAGAAGTTTTCTCATTCTCCTGAGATATTCTTTTTTAATTTTTCTTTTTCATCTTCGATTGTTTGATAGTGTCCACTTCCAATATTCCGAAGTACTTTTCTCTGAGGGTTTTGATTTCTTTTTGATTTAGTAATTCTATTCCTTCCGTCATTTGTCATTTTCTGCTTCTTATTATTAGCATGGCACATTTTTCTATGTCAAATTCCCTCTATATATCCTGACTGTATATTCTCACTGCTTTTACGAGGGTTTCCAGTTCTTTTTTATTTTTGGAAAACAGTTTGATGTCATCCATGAACACAACTACCACTACTATTATTATTATTAGTATTAGTAGTAGTAGTAGTAGTAATTGTTGTTGTAGTTAATTGAAACCATATAATTGCTTGCAAATTATTGATGGTAAGAACACTTGGAAATATATAAATGTGTGCAAACAAATGATTATTATTAAATAGGAATAATTACTTTAAACCATATAATTGTGTACAGATTATTAATATTAGATATGAATACTTGAAACCACATAATTTTCTGAAAGTTATTTGTAATAAGAATAGTTACTTGAAGCTATAATTGTTTACAAATGATTACTGATATTGGTCACTTGAAACCATAAAACTGCTGCCAAAAAAGAAAAAAAATTGATTTCAACACAAAATAATCTCACAAGGGTTGACATTCCATAAAACCAACCAACCAACCAACCAATCAACCAACCAAAGAAATACTGATTGACTAATAGATTTAGTTTGGTTGGTTGGGTTTTATGGCACATCAACCATTGCTGGTTATTTAATGCAAAATTATGTTTATACATATATACAAAATATATATGATTTTCAAACATATTTTGTTGATAACATCTTTAAACAAGCATGCACTCACTTTTTGGTGAGAGATAGATACCATCTAAAAACTAATCTGAGCCAGATCTCCTGGTCTAGGGGAAGAAAGGATGGATTCATGCCTTTCCCAAAGACATCAAAACAAAGTAAACATAAACAGCCTAGGCTAGAATTTGAACTTGGCTCACCATTTCCACTTTTTGGTACGTCACTGAATTTTGTATGATTTTGTATGCAATAGTAGCATAATACCCATAAAAAATGACAGGATTATTGGTATTAAGAATAGTGAGTTGAAGCTATAATTGTTTGCAAAATAATGATTATTATTAGTCACTTGAAACTATATAATTGCTTGAAAAAATAAAGACTGACTTCAGGATAAAATAACCCAACCTGCCATAAAACCAACCATCCAACCAACACTTGTTTTTCTGTTTCTTTATTTCTCCTTCACTAATTATTTCCTTTCCTTCTCCACTAAAGGCAGTATGTGACACAAGGCCAAGTTTTAAATGGAGGACCTCATGCACAAATGGTAGTGCCAAAAATAGTTCAACTTTGTCAACATTCCCTTTTTAGGGTGCCTCAGGCATCAGACCATACCCCTTTTAGATGTTTGGGTAGCAGGTGGTGGCTGGAGGATGAACCCCTGAAGCTTAGCTTATTGATTATATTTCACCTGATATGTTTTATACCAGAAAATATCTTTTTTTTTTCCAGTAAGTGCAAAATATACAGTTAAGCAGAAAACAGCAAAAGATAACAATAAGAAAGATTTTAAGATAAAGAAAAATCTATATAACGAACAGTTTGACCTTTTGGTTTTTTTGTTTGTTTCTTCCTTTATCTGTATTATTTGCTAGGATGAGAGTGTAGAATCTGTTTTGACCTAGGGAATCTATATCTACATTCAGCTTAAAGTCTGGATACTGAATTGGATTATTTATGGATTAGCAAATCAGTCTTGGATCAGAATAGTAGTATCTGTAAGCTCAGCTGGATCAAAAATACACTCAGATACTTCTGTTTAGGATCAGAGTGTTGCAACACAGCTTTGGGGTTAGGAACAAGGTGATACCAAGTAAAGGCTTGATAACTATTCAACTGCATCTTTGACTGTAGGCAGATATATGTGGATGTTTTTGATAGAACATACTACTACTGCTAATCTACAATTATTGAAAAATATTTTAGCAAGGGACTCATTAATTATATCCAATAATTAGTTACTATACTCATCACAAGGAATCAGTTATTATTATTTCTTAAAATTTTTCAGTTGAAAGTTGATGTTAAAGAATATCACTTTGATTCAAGATGTCCTCATCACCAGGATATCAACATTATCATCATCAAGGCATACCAACAGCATGGATTCCTTTGAGTCTCACCATTCTGTCTCTAGTAGCTTTGATACATGGTGCATTCAATAAGTTTCCAGACTTTTTTTGTACAGGCATTTAAAATTGTTGCAGACTCTTAAAGATTTAGTATGTTATTGCTATACATCTTATGAGATGACTGATCAATTTTTATTTCAGCTTCAAATGAACAACTACAGCAGCAATTGGAATACACCCTACTAAAGCCTGATTATCACTGCTGGTGAATTTCAAAAATGCAATCTGACACTTTAGAAGAACGATATGCAATAAAATTTTGTTTTAAACTTGGAAAAAATGCCACAGAAACCTATGGAATGCTTCAGATTGCTTTTCGACCATTTTGAATGAATCGAGCATCAGTTTTTGAGTGGCATAAGAGATTCAAGGAAGGCACGGAGTCTGTGAGGGATGATGAGAGGTGTAGGAGGAGTAAGGAAGTCAATACACCAGAGTTGATTGGCCAAAGGGTTAGGGTTAGGGTTACTATGTTGAGGTTTTAAGAGAGTTCAGGAAGAGATTCCGTCAAAAGAGGCCAGCACTCTTCAAATCGGGTCAGTGGCATTTCCAGCAGGACAATACACCAGTCCATAACTCCATTCGTGTCACAGACTATTTGACCAAGATGAGCATCAAGATAGTTCCTCAGCCTCCCTATAATCCAGACCTTGCTCCCAGTGACTTTTGGTTATTCCCTAAGCTCAGAGGCTATCATTATGAGACAATTGAGGAGATGAAAGAGGCTGTGATGAAGGTCATTGACATGCTCACACAAGAGGACTTCCATGGGGCCTTCCAGAAGTTGTTGGAACGGTACAACAAGTGCATTGCAGCCAGAGGAGATTACTTCGAAGGGGACTAGAGTTTCATAAAAGTGCCCGTACGAAAAAAGTCTGGAAACTTATTTAATAATCCTCATCGGTTCTTTAGATCCAGTGTCTGTATAGAGCTGGTGAACGTCCTTACTGTTCAGCCAACACTGGTATGTCCATGAGTAGGAGTCCACAGGAGAATATCAGATGTCTGTCCTTACTTCACCAGCAGTGCCCATCATGTTTTATGAGAAAGGAGGTAAATGGTTGTACAGCTGCTGTTTTGTTGGGTGATACTTCCAGGATTTGTTCAAAACAGCATATAACATCTTTGTGTGGTTCCCATCTAATTTTTTCTCCAAATGTTTTCTTAGAATCCAGCCAGTGCAGCCATACAGTAGTATTAACATGTCTATAGCTTGGAAGAATTCCCGTTTTATTTTATCAGCGATCAGATTCCCATATGGTAGATAACCTGTAAATAGCAATCCATACTTTAACTACATGTAAGTAGACATTGCTCTCAGTAGATGAGATATTGCTACCTAGGAATACAAAATGGCCTACTAATTTCAGAGGATGCTATTTTAATGAGGAGATGGCACCATCTTGATTAAAAAATATGAACTCTGTTTCATTTGAATTCATGTAGAGATCAATACATTTTGCTGCCAGCTCCAAGGTATGTTAGAGAGATTCAACTTGAGCAAGTCTATTTGCAAAAAGCACTAGATTATCTGTATAGTCTGCATCACTAATCATATTTACCAACCCCTCCGCTCAGGCAGGATATGACACAAGGTCAATTTTTAAGCAGAGTTGAACAGGTTTGAATTCAGAGTTTTCCTTCTCCTAGACTAGTTGCCTCACCAAGGCTGAAGAACTCAGTCTGCCCTACTATTTACCCATAGCTGGAGGGAGAATAATTGGATTCATACCTTTCCAGTCTCGTCCAGGATTTGTACTCGTGTCGCTGAGTCCATTTCCTATAACGATAACCATTACACCACAGGCACCTACACATTTTTCCCAACCCCTCCACTTGGGCAGGATATATCAATTTTTTAAAGTGGAGTTTAACAGGTTTGAATTCAAAGTTTTCCTTCTCCTAGTCTGCATCACTAATAGTTTCTTCTGAATATCTTCTGCTGCTTACCGTTTTTAATGTGAAACCATTTTCTTTCATTAGACCTATTGACATTCATGTCAAAGAAATAAGTGTCATCATCAGGGGAGTGAATCATTGCCTTACAGAGGTAACAGTAAATAAACCATTTTCTTTCATTAGACCTATTGACATTCATAGAACATAATCAAGGTGGATTATGAATTAAAATGGTGCCAATGTATCTCTTTGCAAGATTCCATTGACCAATGTCAAAGAAATAAGTGTCATCATCAGGGGAGTGAATCATTGCCTTACAGGGGTAACAGTAAATAAACCATTTTCATTCATTAGACCTATTGACATTCATAGTACATAGTAGACCTATAACTTAGTAGACCTACAACCTAGTATCCAAAAGGATATAAAAAATGTCATTTTTATATAGTAGGTTGAGTTACAAGAAAAGATTTTCTTCAAGAGAAGGAGAAAATATTTAATGATAAAGCTTTTGCCTAGAATAAAAAGATTTCCTTTAAAAAACAGATTGTGGTAATTTAAAAAATCCATTGGATACATCAGTTCAGTGGTTGTTTTTCTGTTTTATGTATTTACCCAACCTTCAACAGGCAGGATGTGACACAAGGTCAATTTTCATGCAGAATTTTGCAGATTCTAGTTCAGTTTTCCTTTTCTTGGACTGGTTTCTATACCAAAGCTAAAAGCTTAGTCTGTCCTACAATTTATTTTCCCATAGATGGAGGAAGAATAATTGGATTCATACATTTCCCAAGGGTCATTGGCCTGATGAGTAGAGTGTTCGTTAATGGTCTGGAAGACTGAGGTTCAATCCCAGGTCGAGTCATACCAAAGACTCAAAAATGGTACTTGATCCCGCTTTGCTTAACACTCAGCATTATAAGGTAAGGATCATGGGTAAAGTCAGGGGTAAATCAGGGGAATGGAGAAGCGGCTTCCCCTACAACTCGGTGTAGTAGCTATTGAAAAGGGAGCATTCAGGTCACCCTTGACTATCTTTACTTTTACTTATTAGCACTTCATGAAATGTAAACAGTCTCTGGAGTCACTAATTGCATTTCTTAAAACATCAACTATTAGATCACAAGGATTTTGCTTTTCTGTTTTATGATGTTTAATGTTGTCAGTAAAGGCTTGAAAAATTTCCGTATGAATATATATAAATCATTTCAATATAAAAAGAAAGCATGGAATTATATGGTATATATAATATATATATTATATATTATTATATTTATTATTATTATTATATATATATATTATATAATTATAATTATATTATTCAATAACTATTGTTTTAGTCTCTTAAGACAATTAAAGAACTAGTACTAAAGGTTTTAAAAATTTGTCTTAAAATTTTAGTTTGGTAAGTAATTTTCTTTATATTTCATGAGATAAAGACCAATAATGTGCATATAAGTTAAAATTATAAGTGTGATAAAAATTGTGGAATAAAACATTTTTAGCCAAGCAGAAGTGCTCAACCAAATATTAACAAATTGCTTTTTTGTGAGTATTATAATAGTATATATGTTGTGTCCTTAAAAGGAATGCAATCAGACAAAGTGGTACTTGAGTGGAAAGGAACAGCCAACACATTTGTAGATAAAAGAAAGAGGGTTTTATTGCAAGAGAGATACAATGAGAGAGACAAGGAATAGTGAGGCACTCTACTAATCCCCAAAGCAAGGCAATATATTTGTCTCTGCCTCCCACCAGACAGAACTTGACACAAGGTCAAATGACCCAGAGGTCAGATTATAGTGGGGGGTTAGGGAAGTGGAAGGTCAGACCCAACCCAAGGCTAGAACCCTGCTTGACTATGCTGGTCATCGGGCCCACTTAGTGCAACTTAGGCCTAATGGGCCTTGCTAGACATGGACCCAAACATGGGTCCAGGCAGGGATGCCTGATTATAGCTTAAATAGGACAGTGAGGTCTAGTGCTATACAAAGGTGACAAAGGTGTCAATGATGCAGCTCGCCCATCCAAAGGTGGTCCAGCCAAAGCTGGAGGCCTTTCAGCTTCAAGTCTGCCTTTGCTGGACAATGCCTTGTCCAATATGAATGCCAGACATGCTAAAAAGCATGTTGGGGTCAAAGCCAACAGCAAATGAATGCAGGTATAATGCTGTGCTCACTATATGTACATTCAGTCCACGTGAGTGAGAGGGAGTGTGGGATATTCCATTGCAACAATATATATATATATATATATATATGTATATATATGTATATATGCACACAAGTAAATATATATATATATATATATATATATATATATATATATATATATATAAAGAAAAAAATTCAATAATTAAAGAATACAATATGATATAATAAAATTCAATAATTTAATATTAAATCTAAGGAATATATATATATATATATATATATATATATATATATATATATATATACAAGGATCACTCAAAAAGTTCTAAGCCTCATCCAGAAAGAAGAGCATAGCTGAACATTTTTGTGGTGGCAACACACTACCACTTCTTATAAAACTAGAAAAACCTGTATTAGTTTTTTAACTAATGGCAGTGTGTTGCCACATCAAAAATGTTCAGCTATGCTGGTTTTCTGGGTGAGGCTTAGAACTTTTTGAGTGACCCTTATATATATATATATTCATGGTGTAATGGACACTGCAAGACAAATTCAAATCCTGAACAAGAGTGTTTGCATTTTACATAGTATTAATACCCTTGGGAAAGGTATGAATCCAATTATTCTCCCTCCAGCTATGGATAAATAGTAGGGCAAACTGAGTTCTTTAGCCTTGGTATGGAAACCAGTCTATGAGAAGAAAACTCTGAATTCAAATCTGTTAAAATCTGCTTAAAAATTGACCTTGTGTCACATCCTGCCCATGCTGTGTGGCTGGTAAATACATACAGAAGTCTTTTATTTAAGCATGTTTGATTAAATAATAAAGACACATTTTGTCTATACAATTTTATTAAGATCCTTTCAAGTTTACTGATAAGTATCTTGATTTCAGTTTGGAATTGGTGGACGAATTTACCAAAATTGTCCCAAACGCTTTCGGACCTTTCATAGGCCATCATCAGGAGTTACTTGCATGTATAAAGAGTGTTTTTTAAAGATAAAGTTTTAAAATACCTTTTGTCTTTTTTTTTTTTTTTTTTAATAAATATTCCATATTTCTTGATAATATTCTATTTCTGTTTATAGCATTCTGTTTTTTAAATTCATCAGCATCTTAATTTTATCTAACTCTGCATTTAAAAAATTTTGTTATGTTAAAAATACCTAAAAATCTCTTAAGAAACTATTTAAAAAACACTCTGTATACATGCAAGCAACCTCTGATGATGGTCTATAAAAGGTTCGAAAGCATTCAGGACAATTTTGGTAAATTCATTCACCAATTCCAACCTGAAACCAAGACACTTATCAGGAATCTTGAAAGGATCTTAATAGAATTATATAGACAAAATGTGTCTTTATTATTTAATTAAACATGCTTATATATATATAAACCAGACATTGGCCTAGCGGTTAGAGTGTTCGCCAATGGCTCGAGAGACCTGGGTTCAATCCCAGATCGAGTCATACCAAAGACTTTAAAAATGGAACTTGATACCACCTTGCTTAACACTCAGCATTATAAGGTACGGTTCAAGGGTAAAGTGGAGCAATCCAGGGAAAGGAGTAGCGCCCTCCCCTACACCTTGGTGTAGTAGCTATCGAAAAGGGAGCCTTCGGGTCACCCTCGACTATGGTCGCTAACTTTACTTACTTATATATATATATATATAATGTTTTATAAAATTGAGGTATACGACAGGTAACTCTTTTCTTTCAAGTTAAAAGTACATCATAAATAATCCAATATTTATGCAAGCATATTGTATACAATATGCATTATTGCCTATAAATAAGTGAACCTTTAACAGTTTTTTTATAAAAGTTTCTTCCTGCTGAATACAGTTGCCAGATTTACATCTTTTATCCAGACATCACTGCTTTTTAAGGGTTGAATACTGACTCATTCATTTAAGTAATTATTTGCATCAAGGAAATTCCTGGATGAATTTTCCTTTATTTTCTACCCACCAAAATATAACCAGGGTGGGCACCCTCCATTAATTTGGCGAGCTTAGTTACTGACATTTTTTCTATCTAGTACAAGGAGGATCAAGGTGTTATAGTGACTAGATGTTTAAGACCCAGTGAACAAATTTAGCTGAACAATCTAGCATGAGATTGTAAAGAGTTTAATGAACTGGGTCAACCTACTAACACATGAATTAGGAAATTTTGGGTGTACTTTTCTGTCTGTCTTTTCTATTTTTACTGTTTATACTATTAACTTTTCAAATGACTGTTCTGCATTTTCTGAAAACTGCAAAGCAATGCACAATATATATATATATATATATATATATATATATATATATATATATAGTCATCCACAGACAGATCTGTTTCGTTCTATCAGAACTCATCAGTGTAGGTAGACATATTAGCTTCCCATAGCAGGGATTGAAACCTGGTTGACTCAAACGCCAAGCCAAGCCTCTAACCCTTCAGCCATGAGGATCCATTAGCTGCGAAGTAAATTTTAAACGGTTATGAATCACAATTACTATTGTTTACATACATCTGTTCAATGGCTGCCGAGACCTCAATTCATATGTATGAAGAGACTTGCAATAAACATTAATGGCAACATGATTACTTCATTCATGGGAGAACTCAACCCCGCAGGGACAGTAGTAGCTCCATCTAGCTAATGTCATTCCATTTTTTTCAGATATGATGTTATGATCATGGCTTGGAACAGTGTACACCATATGTTTGCCATCAAAACTGCTTTTAAGACTGGTGAATCAGTTATTGCTACACAGAGAGCTTTACATGCTCATTTCATGTTACATTGGAATGATGCTGTTGTGGATAGAACATCAATACTGCTATGGGTTGATGTATAGCAGTAGAGGCCATGACTTTTTTTTTGCTTTGTTATAGATAAAAGCACACTGGTAAAATGATATCTGACATGAAAGCAGAAGCGTATCATTTTTTCCTTGCTGAAAAAATTGTACCAATTAACATTCACCAACATTTGATGGACATTTATAAAGACCTAAGAGAAAATGTGAGCAGAGTTTGGTGGTGGGCAATAATTTTCAAAAGTGGTAACAGCCGTGTGAGTAACAAACCACAGTGGACAAAATTGAGAACAACTCAGTCAGCTGCTCCACACAAAACAAGGCAATAAAAATTGAACTACATGGATGACATTTTCTAAACAACAATGAACTCTGTTGGTACAGCAAAAAATTAATAACTAGTGGTAATGGAAAAACAGTGTTTTGTAGCTGAAAACTTGCTCTCTCCAACAGTTTTATTGGAGTTTTCAAAAAAATAGGAATTAAATTAGAGACATTACTTTTGAATTTCCTGTCATGTGTGTGCATATATATATATATATATATATATATATATATATATATATATATATATATATATATATATATCAAGGCAGCATTTTCTCTTTTAAACATTTTATTAAATAAGACAAACACTTCGTGTCCATATATTCTATCTTTGATTGGTTCGAGTCTTTGTATGAGCCATTTGACTTCTGGATGGAATGAATTTTGGAAAGTGCCATATTTTTTCTAAGTATTTTCAGCCTTAACTGGAGCCATCTTCTGGGGAACGAATAATGAAATGACAAAAACAATGACAAATCATATACATTTATATAAAAATTAGGAGGAAGAACAAATAGAAGAGGAATTTACAGAAGAAAAGAATTTTACTAGAAGTAAGAGAAAGAACTGGTGGGGAAAGTGCTATGAGCATATTGGGATGAAGGAGTTCATACTTTTCTATAGGGTATTAATCCGAAAGTAAGCACAATAATATGACTGCAATTCAAGCTCACTTAATACGATGTCACTGTCTAGCATATTAGCTACTACACTACGTGAACTCCCTCATATATATAGTTGTTGTTGGTGACCATAGTCAAGGGCGACCAGAAGTCTCCCTTTTCAATAGCTTCGACACCAAGGTGTAGGGGAGGGCACTTCTCTTTTCCCTGAATTGCTCCACTTTACCCTTGATATGTACATTATATTGATGAGTGTTAAGCCAGGAAGTATCAAGTACCATTTTTAAAGTCTTTGGTATGAAGCGACCAGGGATTGAACCCAGCTCTCCAGGACCATTGGCGAACACTCTACCCACTAAACGGGTCTTATCTGTAGAAATGTTTGCAATATTAAAAGGTTCAGTTTTAGACTTTCATCAGGGCGTGTAAGTTACTAAATGAAACAAAAAAGATGAGAAAGTTTTAAAACACTCAACTTCCACTGGAAACAGCCTGTTTTGAAGTTGTGTGATACAACTAGAGTTAAAAAAAATCTACATCATATCTATCTATCTATCTATCTATGTTAATGCTTATATTATTTAATTTGTATTTACTAATTTGACCAGTGGAAGTTCCTGGCTTTTCCAAGAAGTTTCATCCAGACTAGTTTGCCTATGAGACTCAGGAACTACTGACTAAAAAGTACACCTGACTATCAAGTACACCTGACAAAACCATTCTGGCCTGATCTCCTGGTTTCTCACGGTCTATGGAATTTGTGAGAGAAAAACATGGCTGCCTCCATTCTGATTTTTTTTTTAATTTAATAAAAAATTTGATCCTAAATAATGCTTAAATGCTTTTACCATGTTTTTTTGCTTTTGTTTTGTTTTTTTGGCTGAGGGATTAAGACACTGGTTTATTTAGTATATAATAAAGTCTTCTATGATTAGACTAAAAGCCTGCAGAAGAAAAGGAGCAGGCATGATGGGAAAAGATTTTAAAAAGTAAGAGAAAGGAAATAGAATAGAAAAAGGTAAAAGAGAAGAAAAAAAGTAAAGAAAGAGATTGAAAAAAAAAGAGAGAGGGGAAAAAGGGAAAAAAGAGTAGAGTAAAAGAGAGAGAGAGAGAGTTGAGAAAGAGAGAGGATAAAAAATAGAGAGAGAGAATAATAAAAACAAGTAGAGAAAGAAGGTGAAAAAAAAAAGACAAAGGAAAAGAAAAGAAAGAAATGAGCTGAGAAAGAAAGAGGGGATGAAAAGAAAGAGAAAGAAATAAAAAGAAAAAAGATTGGTGAAAGAAAGAGGGTGGAAAGAGAGTAAAGGAGAGAAAAAAAGAGAGATAGCAGCTTATAAACTAAAAAGGCAAGTAGTTTATTCTAAATGGTCTATATAAATGTAATCAACTAAATCTATTATGCACAATCACAAGAAGCTTAAAATGACCATGAAGCAAATCATTCAAATATTCAATATATTCATTATACTCTCCAAAAGTAATACCTCCAATTTATTTCCACTGATGCAGCCACAAATACAGGGAGCGCAATAAGATCATTGAATAGAGCAAGTTTTCAGCAAGAAAGTTCTATTTTTTCCACACAGTCACCATCATTGGCTATATATTTTCATTAGAAATGTGCTCATAAGATAGTTGCTCTGAAAGTAATGCTTCCTATTTATTATGCATTTTAGTAGAATACTAGTAGAAGTTGAACCCTCCCACCAATAACCCATAATGATTTTTGCCTTTTTACAGAAAGCAGCTAAGTGGCTATCTGACAAAATGGCATCAGACATGAAAGCAGAGGAATGTCTGCTCATATGCAAAATTTGAACTGGTGAAAGATGGACTGTACAGCTAATATTTTCATGACACTGGTAGTAACCATGTGGAAAAATAGTGTACTGTAGCTGAAAACTTCCTCTATTTAATAGTGCTATAGTCCTCTCTGTATCTGTTGTAGTCATAAAAAAGATTAGTTGTAACTTAACAATGAAGATAGATAGAAAGCATTAATTTTGGAGCATCCCTTATACATGAATCTGGTATGTTATAAGTTCATTATTTCAGTATTGCTAAAAGCTCATAATAAATTTTCAATAAGCTACAACGAAATTTAAAAATTTCATACATCAAATTCTTAGACATAGAACAGGGAGTAAGCAGTAAGTATAGGATTACTTTTAAAGTGTTAGGTTTTAAAGGACTTAGCATGTTATGTTACTTTAAGCTCCACTAACATCACTCTGATCTTGTCTGATTTAAGTAGGTTATGTGTCTTGCAAAGTGTTCTAGCTTTTCCTTCCAGAACAACTGAATTTGGAGGAGAACGTTAAAAATTATATTGTAAGCTTTAACAGTGTTTGAATATTCTTTATGTTGACTAACATATTTATTATATGTCATCTGATAATATATATTAATTCATTATATTGACTACAATATTTAATATGAGCTAACTGATTATTCTTTATTTTGACTAAAATATCTATTATGTCACCTGATAAGAATTATCAACTGCATATATTTACTGCAGTATTTATTATAAGCAAACTGATAAGATTTTCTGGTCATGATAATTCAATTCACAATATAGTTCTTCTACTTAAAAAAGAAGATGTACAACCAGGGCTCATCTGTTTGCACAGTAAGATGGTTTCAAGTATTGCTATCAAACACTAAGAATTCTATTTAAGATTAATCACTTGTTTGCACACAGGTAAATGATTTCAAGTATTCTTATTTAACATGATGAATGATTCAATTCAACATCAGTCATTTGTTTATACACAGTTAAGTGATTAAACAGTTGTCTTGGACCCATAGATGAGACCCTAAAAGGTACTACTATTCCAGGTCAGAGTGGACCTGGGAGTAATGGCAATGAAGGGGTACTCCACATTCCCCATAATTCCAGAAAACTTGGTTGAGGAGGTCTTATCTCTGCTGTCCCAACTGACTGGGCTGAAAAGTGCTTAAATTTTGTATTTCATTTTTATAGTAATGATAATGACCTTCTCCTTGGAATTTTATTTCATTTTAATTTTAGATTGTTTTTTTTATTTAGGATTAAATCTTATAATTAAATCTGATCAGATGATTTATAATAAACATTGCAATCATTATAAAGAATTGATAAATCTTCCCAGGCTGCTTACGATAAATATTTCAAGCAAAATAAGGAAATGATAAATCTTATTAGGTGGCTTGCAATAAATATTTCAGTTGATATAAGGAATTGATATATTTCTTCATGTGACTTTTAATAAATATTGCAATCAATATACAGAATTATCAGTTAGCTTATTATAGATATAGCTGAAAATATAAGGAATTAATAAATCTTATCAGTTTGCTTATAATAAATATATTGCTTATAATAATTATATTGTGAATTGAATTACCATGACCTGAAAATCTGGTGAACACTTACACATGACATACAGAAACACTGGACAGCTGTTTTGACCTTATCAGGTCTCATCAGCAGTCTATACCGTGATCTCAACCACTGAAAATCGAACCAGTGACCACAGATTGCAGAGCCGAAACTCTACAACTAAGCTATCAGTTCATATTGCACACAAGTGACACCAAATTAACTAGTCATGATAATTGTGCACCTAATTAACCTGAATGTGTCTTACAAATTACATCTGTACACTTTACAGAGGACACGGTCACCTCAAGGGCCACGTCTTCCTAAGAGGATTGGAAATACACACCCGCGTAATTATTATTACCTCAAGGGCATGGATATAAAATGAATTGCAACACCAGTGTAATAAAAAATTAAACTGCAACACCTGTATAATCAAAAGTAAAACTGAAACACCTGTGTAACCAAAAATCAAATTGCATTACTTGTATAACCAAAAGTAAAATTGAAACACCTGCGTAACCAAAAATTAAATTGCAACACCTGTGTGATTAAAAATTAAATTGCAGCAAATGTATCACCAAAAGTAAAACTAAATCACCTGTGTAACCAAAAATTAAATTGCAATACCTGTATAACCAAAAGTAAAATTGCAACACCTGTATAATCAAAAGTAAAACTGAAACACCTGTGTAACCAAAAATTATATTTCAATACCTATATAATCAAAAGTAAAACTGAAACACCTGTGTAACCAAAAATTAAATTGCAATACCTGTATAATCAAAAGTAAAACTGAAACACCTGTGTAACCAAAAATTAAATTGCAATACCTGTATAACCAAAAGTAAAATCAAAACACCTGTGTAACCAAAAATTAAATTGCAACACCTGCATTATCAAAAATAAAATTGAAACACCTGTGTAACTTGTGTAATGTTAGTTCAGAATAAATCTTCATTGTCACTTTTATAATGTTATTCTGAAAGGAACTTTGTAACTTGCTATTAGCTAGTTATAAGTTCCTGCATCTTCACATAATGTCAATGTACAAGTCAAGTCCTTCGAATAATACATGATAATGCTCTCAAACTATTTTCTTGAGTAATTTACTCAGAACAATCTCTTCACTGATGTACAATACTAAATACCAAACACCAAAATACTTGATACCAAATCCAGAACCAGAAGTGAATACTTTAGGCTTCTTTCTGAATGCTTTATAAATTAAATATTCATGGTCACATGACCCCAGTGGCACAATTCATTCAACAGTTATGTATGCTACCTGGAGATCTGTGTTCAACCACACAGGTTGGTACTGACACTTTCTTCTTACATAACAATAACAAAAAATAAAATTGCAACACCTGTGTAATGACAAATAAAATTGTAACACTTATGTATCTGTAGTAGTAATGCCATGAACAATCTTACCTCGAAGAAACAGAAGATGTGCTCACTCTGCTACCAGCATGCAGAAACCAGAAGAAGAAAAGGACACAGGAGGTGTGACTAATTTTATGGAGGAGAATGTGATAAGCCCACGTGAAGTGGCGAGATTTTATGAGCATATAAGAAACTAAGTTTGTGGTGGAAAAAGCAGTATTTTGCTAATGTCTGATTGGTGAACATCCATCAGTTTATTTTGCATGTTAAATAATTTGACTACCCCCACCCCAATAGGTTGATTCCACTTTGACTAGACTTCTAAAACCACGAACAGTATCAAAAGATAAAACTGCAACATCTGTGTAACTACAAATAAAATTACAATACCTGTGCAACAAAAAAATAAAATTGTATAAATATATATAAGGGTGTACTGATTTTTGAATTGCTATATCATTATAATTTTGATCACAAAGTTTGATCATAAATAATACTTTATAATACTTGTTTTGATAGTATAATGTTCCACTAGGAATAATAAAATCCTTTAACTTTTGGTTTAGAAGAAAATTAGTATTCTTTAAAAAAATGCCGGGATCAACACCTGGCTGACTTTTATGCCAGCCATAGATTCTACCACACAGTCAAGAGTAAACTAGCATATGCAAAGGAATTTTAAATGCATATATATCACTTTTGTTTTGTATACATATATATGCTTAATGGCTACCAAGAGCTCAATTCATTCAAAGAGCCTTGCTATAAATGAGTGGCAACCGTTAATTCCCCCTCTAGAGAGCTTAACCCCATGAGAGTTGGGAAGCAATTATTGTTACCTACAGACAGACTGTTTCATTGTATCAAAACTCTTCAGTGTGGCTAGACAAGCAAGATTCTCGAAGCTCGGATCGAAATGCAGCTGATTTTTATGTCGGCCAGAGATTCTACTGTACTGCCATAAGGAAACTAGCATATGTGAAAAGATTTTAAACGTAGAAATATATATATCATATATATATATATATTATATTACATGATAGTGTCTATGATCCTAGGAATGCGTAAAGCATGAAACCCAGGGTCACAGACACTGCCATGTAATATATATATATATATATATATATATATATATATATATATATATATATATATATATATATATATATATACATGTTGTATTAAATAATAAAGACAAATTTTGTCTGTATAATTTATTTAAAATCTTTCAAGTTTCCTGATAAGTGTCTTAGTTTTGGGTTGGAATTGGTAGATGAATTTTCCAAAATTGTTTAATGAAACATGCTTAAATGACTGACTACTGCCTAACTACACATACTTTAAAATACATGATCCTGCACCTCACCATGACACTGAACTCCTGATGATGGCCTATGAAGGGTCCAAAAGCACTCAGGACAATTTGGGGAAATTCATCTACCAATTCCAACCTGAAATTAAGACACTTATCAGGAAACATGGAGGTGCCCGTGGTGTAATGGTTATCGTCGTAGGAAATGGACATGGCAACATGAGTTCAAATCCTGGATGAGATTGATTCCATTTCACATAGCACTAATACCCTTGGGAAAGGTATGAATCCAGCTATGGGTAAATAGTAGGACAGACTGGGTTCTTCAGCCTTGGTGAGGCAACTAGTCTAAGAGAAGGAAAACTCCGAATTCAAACCTGTTAAACTCCACTTAAAAATTGACCTTGTGTCATATCCTGCCCAAGTGGAGGGGTTGGTAAATATGATAATTAATAATGTAGTTTGTTTTATTTGGAAATAAAAAGTGCTCAATATCAGTCATAAAGTATATATATATATATATATATATATATATATATATATATATATATATATATATATATATAAGTTGGAACTTTATATATCTATATTTATATCTATATCTATCTATCTATCTCTCTATAAATATACTAGGGCCATTCAAAAAGTTTTAAGCCTCACCCACATTTTGTATGGACCTCACCTGCAGAAAAATTAAAACAGAAATCTGAATTAGTTTTTCTAGCTTCATAAGAAGTGGTAGTTTGTTGCCACAACAAAAATGTTTAGCTATGACTCTTTCTGGGTGAGGCTTAGAATGACCCTTTTTTCCAATCTACAGAAGTCTTTAATAAAATGCAGAAAAATCATTTGAAATGTTAATAGTATAACCAGTAAACATCAAAAAGACAAACAAAAAAAGAGGACCCTCCTCTCCCAAAATTCCTTAATTCATGGGTTGGTAGGTTGACCCAGTTCATTAAACTCTTTACAATCTCATGCTAGATTGTTCAGTTAAATTGTTCACTGGGTCTTAAACATCTAGTCACTACAACACTTTGATCCTTTTTGCACTAAATAAAAAAAATATAAGTAACTAAGCTCACCAAGTTAATGGAGGGTGCCCACCCAGGTTATATTTTGGTGGGTAGAAAATAAAGGAAAATTCATCCAGGAATTTCCTTGATGCAAATAATTACTTAAATGAATGAGTCAGTATTCAACCCTTAAAAAGCAGTGATGTCTGGATAAAAGATGTAAATCTGGCAACTGTATTCAGCAGGAAGAAACTTTTATAAAAAAAACTGTTAAGGGTTCATTTATTTATAGGCAATAATATACATTGTGTACAATATGCTTGCATAAATCTTGGATTATATAAAATGTACTTTTAACTTGAAAGAAAAGAATTACTTGTTTAGTACATGTATGCCCAAATTTTACCCAAAATTATATATATATATATATATATATATATGTGTGTGTGTGTGTGTGTGTGTGTGTGTGTGTGTGTGTGTGTGTGGAAAGATGGATAAATCAAATGCTTACATAGAGTTTAGTAGTGATATTTCATTCTTTATTCAAAGAATTTCTTTACTACCATGTACTGCTTCACTATATATATATATATATATATATATGTATATATATATATGATATTATGGAATGACCCATCTTCCCCATACCCCAGCAATAGTTGTAGTACTAACCATTATTTAAGTACACATAGATCACTCTGCTTGGGATTTTAAGTGAAGGAACCTCAGCATAAGACTTGGAGTTCCTTCATGGCCTCCATCAAGCCCAGACCTTCACCCCCAAGATTATGTTCTATGGGGCATTTTAGAAAACAAAACAAACGCAACTTCCCATCCAAATATTGGCTCGCTTAAGACTGCTATTGAGGAGGAATGGAATGAAATGTCTGAAGAATTTATTTTGAAGGCATGCAAATCATTTTGAAGGTGTGTTGATACAATAATTGAAAAAAATGATGGCCACATTGAGTAAATTTATTGTTTTGTGTCTTTCTTCTTATTTTGTTGTTTATTTTTTTAATAGACTCATTTATTGTTATACTAAAATATTCCTAATTTTTCTTCTGCACCCTGTACTTAAAGGGTATTATAATATATATATTAAAGGTTAAAGCAAAAGGTCAAATTATATATATACATATATATATATGCATATATATCTAAACACCTTTTAAAAAATATCTACCAACTTGTGTGAATTTTATCATAAAGTTCCTTGTGTCATAAGCAAGAAATATTGGAGAATATTCTGATATTATGTTTTTTTGATAGGATAATCTAAAAACTGAAAATATGAAGATTTATTTACATGCAGAAACAACATGTAACCTTAAAATTTTGTGAAAATTCTCTGGCATTTTGAATAAAGAAACTTTCACAGATTACAGAACAAATGTTGAAAATTTTTCTAATGAGTTACAAACATTGTCTCTGGTTCTGCCTGGGGACAGTTAAGTCACATGGCTACATTACCTACACTTATAATGTACACCTTTTACCACAGTTTACCTGTTACACATACTACTTGTTCATGGAACAATATGCGTTGATTGAGTGATTGATTTTGAAGACATGTCAATCCGTCTAGGGTTATTTTATACCAAGAGGTTAGAGAATTATATTTATTATATGTTCTTTTTTACATTTTTTGTTTAATTGTCAATTAAGAGGGTTTTTTTACACAGTGCTATTGAATATGAATAATTTTTAACCAGATCTATTTGAACCATAGAGGGGACTCTAATAGGTACTACCACTTTGGGTCAGAGTGGGCCTGGGAGTAATGACAATGAAGAGATACTCCACACTTTTCAGATCTCCTGAACTGAATCCTCACCACCAGATACAGCTAAGTATCATACCCAGGACACCCAACTTTTTGGGGGATGTCTTACCTCCCCTGGAGGAAATACAGTTAGCATTTTCCATACCCATCAATAAAGCTTGGATCATGTTGGCACATTCTTTTCTTGTAATGCCATATGAATGTATACTGTGCATATAAAATTTCAAATGTTTTTGTGTGAGTAAATGTGTCTATTTTGTCTTTCCTTCTGTTTTGTTTAGTGTTAGTATATTTTAGCCGGAAGTTTTATTGTTATTGTTAGCGAGGAAAAGTTGTAATGTGTTGTGTGTGTTTACGTTGTGTTGTTTCCTTGCTAAGTTTGTAATTGTTAATAAAGGAAAGATGAAGAAGTAAGATGCCGATGGTCGAAATGAGTTTTTAAGGAATGGTTTTTATTTTGCAGTATGGAATATTTAGTTTGCTTTTTGTGCTGCAAGACTCGTGGAAATGTTGTGAGTATAGAGACGAAATGGAGATATGAGAAAGTGGAGAAAGGCAGCGCGTGTCGTGGGACGTGCGAGGGATTGTATTTGCTGTAGTTTAGCGAATGCCATGTTGCCGTTGGAGGAAATGAACTTTGGAGTCACCATGAGTTTCGTGTGTCTGGTATTTGGGGAGAGTGTGCATTGTCTCCATTAAAGTGGCCCAGAGGTGAATTGAGAGCTAGGTGCCAAGAGCTTAATTGTGCATTGCATCAACATAGCCAATTTTGGGGGTGACATAAAGTTGTGCCTGTGCATGGCATGTTGAATGTATCTAATTTATATTCAACTGGGATTCCTCGCAAGGAATCCATAAATTAGATAGGTTCCCTGATGTGTCCATGCTGTTGCTGCTATTGAAGACCCACCAGTGAGACGTCTGCACTGGGCGGTGTTGTCCAGCTAAAGAGGCTGTGTTTGGCAGCTTACCCAATTTCTGCTGTCCGGAAATGAGGTCCGGGCTGAATAGGATGGGTCATCCTGATTGGGTGAAATTATGTGTCGAATTAAATTGCGCGCCAAATTAAAATGCCTTCTGCTACAATATCATGGATATACTAATGCTAAAATTGGTCCTTGATGAGTGGGGACATCACTAGATATGTCCCCTACCTCCAAGAATTCCAACAGCTGGATCAATTTCTGAACTGTTAGATGTTAAGTTTACTTATCTAATATTCCAATTCTATAGTTTATTGTTTATTTGTTTAACAGTATATCGACTCCTTATGGGTTATATACTGTCAAACAATCATTATATTTTTAAAGTTCCATTGCAATTATTTTTTTTATCATTAAGGGTTTTCAGACTATTGTCTTCATCTTTATTGCTATTTCCATAACATTTCGGCTGATATGTCCTCCAGCCTTCTTCAGGTGTTTGTCGAACTCAAGAACCTACACGGAACTTTGAACTACGTCCTTTATTGAATCTACGGGGGTCACCTGTTCTGACTCTGTTAGCCATAACTATTTTCGGTTATAACAGTTATAGGCATTGGTTCCCTAAGCTTCTAAGGAAACAATCATCTGGAGGTCATAAGTTTAATCCTGACAGCAGGTGAGTAACAATACAGGAATACTTAACACTTGTACCCGGTTATGGCAAACAGAATCAGAATTGGCGACCCCCGTGGATTCAATAAAGGACAAAGTTCAAAGTTCCGTGTAGGTTCCCAAGTTTGCAAATACCTGAAGAAGGCCGGAGGACATATCAGCCAAAACATTGTGGAAATAACAATAAAGATGAAGACAATAGTCTGAAAACCCTTAATGATAAAAATCATCAAGCTTTGTCTCAGAAATTTAGACAACCAATTATTTTTTATTGAAACCTTTTTTATTAGACTGTAAACCTTTGATTGATTGATTTTCAACCTACTTATGGTTATTTTATGCCTTGAGGTTAAAGAATTACATTCATTCTACATTTATATTTACATTTTTTGTCATTGTTTCTGAAGAGATTTTTGTATAGTTATATAACAAGTATTCCTATTTCATAGAAATTATCTGCACAGTTGTAAGGTTTCATGTATTCCTATTTAATTCTAAGATTATATGGTTTCAGGTAATTAGTTATAGTTAATGATAGTCATTAGTTTGTACACAATAATGTGCTTTCAAGTAACTAATAATAATTCTTTGTAAACAATTATAGCTTCTAATAAGTATTCTTAATAGAAATAATTTGCATTTATATGCCATCGAGTATTTCTATCAAATATGAATAATTTCACAACAAAAATATTTGTCTCATAGATGGGACCCTAACAGGTACCATCACTTCGGGCCAAAGTGGACATGGGAGTTATGGCGATGAAGGGGAACTCTACACTATCTCCAGAATTGGAGCCTCACCATCAGATACAAGTGTAACATATTGACCTTTGACCCAGCCGTCAATCGAGAAACAGGTGCATCCAGTTGAAGATATCACCTTGACATGTGGATGGGTTGAATTCGGTGCAGATGCGACGCCCACAAGAAGCAGGTGGGCGTCAAACAATGATATAACCTGGTGCCACAGACAGTTCGAGGGAGTTGAAGTTCAAGGCAGTGAGAACCAGCTCCCAGCAGAGGGCTCGGGCCCTCAGGACCTCTGGTTGAGCAGCCCAGCAGAATGAGAAAGAAGAGCTGCTAAAGACAGTGGAATTTGGGGTCAATATGTTGCAGTCTGTTCAGTCTCCAACTCACCTCTCACACACAACCCTTTTGCAACCCTTTTGAATAAAGTGTGAGAGGTATATTTTTCTAAAGAAGTGTGTTCGTTCATCATTATTGTTGATTATGTTTCTGCATGTATATGTGTATAGTTGTATATGTATTATGGCTATGCAACTCAAGTTAGTGTGGGGGTGTCCTCGATGGACTGTGGGATAAATAGTACCACTACTGTTCTTCTAGGAGAATGGCTTTGGCATTAAATAACCTACAAAGGTTGATATGCCAAGAAACCAAACCAAACCAATCAAGTTAGTATCATACCCAGGACATCTATTTTTGGTGGGGTATTACCCCTTTGTAGGTTATACAGTCAACTTATTTTAAGGCCGACTGACACAGTTTTTTAATACTTTGATAATCAATGTAAATGTTATGATCTGATGTTAAAACAATAAAAAGGACAAATACTCTTTTTATGAATGAAAATTTTTTCCAAAAACAAGTTCAGTATAAAATCACTTAAATCCTTTACTTTTATGTATTGTGAATGATAAATATAACAAAAATTGTTAATTTTCATATAAAATTAATGAGAGAAATTCTCTGCAAAATTCTTAAGGAAGTCAGTCTGGTTGGCTGGGGTTATAGAATACACCAACTGCATCTCAGCCAAAGGGTAAGACTCCCACCATCAATGAGTGTTTTGGATATGACACTAAACAATCTAATGATGAGGCTCTTGTAAGCTGGAGCTTTGGGAAATCTGGAGTACTCCTTCTTTATGTGGATTACTCCTTCATTGCCATTGTTCCCAGGTCCACTCTGACCCAGAGTGGTAGCACCTGATAGGATCCTATCCGTGAGTCAAATAGAACTGTTTGGCATTTAAACTGTGTGCAAACAAATGACTTAGGTTAAATCATTTAAACCATTTAACTGTGTAAACAAATGACTGATGTTTAATTGAATTGTTAATCATACATAGCAATACATGGAGCCATTTAACTGTGTGCAAATAAATGAGTAATGTTGAAGAGAATTATTTGTGTTAAATAGCAATACTTGAAACTCTTTTAACTGTGGACCAAAATTGAATTATTGGCATTACATAACAATACTTGTAACCACTTCAGTAGGCAAACATATGATTAATACTGAATACAATCATTTGCGTCAGATTGTAATAATTGAAACCATTTAACATTGTTGAAACAATAGCAATACTAGTGGGAAAACAAATTAGGTGTAACTCATTTAAAAATGAAATTACCTATAAATTATCCACTAACAAATCATATAAATATATCTATCTAAATGTGTGCAAACAAATGACTGATCTTAAATTTTTACTGTTGCATCGCAATGCTTGAAACCATTTTACTGGGTATGATAAAAAAGAGCTCTGGCTTGCTTAAAAATGTTATCAACAAAATGTGTTTATAAATCATATATATTTAGTATTTATGAATAACATGATATGAAATTACCTACAAAAGCTGATATACCATAAAACCAAACCCAACCAAATCATATATATATATATATGTATAAATTTGGTTGGTTGGTTGGTTTTGTTTTACAGTATATCAACTCTTTTTAGGTCATTTAATGCTGATTAAGACATTTTGATAAAAGTTTAAACATTGGCCTAATGAGCAGAGTGTTCGCCAATAGTCCGGGAGACCGTTGTTCAATCCCAGGTCGAATCTTACCAAAGACTCTAAAAATGGTACTTGATGCCTCCTTGCTTAACACTTAGCATTACAAGGTATGGATCAAGGGTAAAGTGGAGCAGTCCAGGGAATGGAGTAGCACCCTCCCCTACACCTCGGTGTGGTAGCTATTGAAAAATTGACTATGGTCACCAACTTTACTTACTTTATAAGTATAGTTTTTTGTTTACACGCAGTTAAATGTCAGAACAGTTCTATTAAAAACAATTCAATTTAGCATAAGTATGCAGTTTAAATGGCAAAACAGGTCTATTTCAAACAATTCAGTTTAACATAAATACAAGCTTTTGTTTACACACAGCTAAATGTAAAAACAGTTTATTCCAAACAATTCAGTTTAGTATAATTACAGTTTAGTTCGGTTTGACCCATAGATAGGACCCAATCAGATGCTACCACTCCAGGTCAGAGTGGACCCGGAAGCAATGGCAATAAAGGGGTACTCCGCATTTCCTAAAACTTCAACATTAATGGAACTTCACCATCAGATTGTCTCGTGTCATATTCAGAACAATCGTTGGGAGAGTCTTACCCTTCTTAAGAGATGCAGTCAGTGTATTTTGCAGCCCCAGCTGACTGGGCCAATATATGTATAAAGAGGAATTGGTATTAAATAACCTACAATGGTTGATATGCCATAAAACACAACCAACCCATATCATATATATTTAATATATATGTGCGGGGGTGGATTCATCCACTTTCAATATAAGGTGGAAAGTTACCATGTTCGAGGAGTGAGCATTCACCAGCTCTGACTCAAGTGAGCCTTTCGATTCAGGTCATGCACTGGTCATGTTGCTCACTGCACCAATTGGTTAGTGTGAGTTGGTTGCATGGTTTTGCTACATTGGTCAAGGCCACCTGACATGGGTACTGGGAAGCCTGCATCCATGTCATATGTGCTGAGATTGGCACTCTCAAGCCTCAATGAACCATACTCTCAGGCTTTAACCTCTGGAGAGGCTTGGTTTATCACCTGGTGCCTGAGGCATCCCTTTTTAGGGGAATGCTTACTGGGCCCAAGGCATTTTTGGAGTTGGCAAGTGTGTCTGGGCTATAGCCCTGCATCCAAACCCATCTTTAAAAAGGCCTTGTGCCACACTTGCCTTTTCGGTAGAGCACGCAAGAAATACAGTGAGCATTCACTGGAGTTAGTAAGTGACCAAGTAACCTAGTGAGCAGTAAGCAGCAAGTGAGGAGTGAGCCTCATGCATTGAACCTAGAGCAAGGAGCAGTGAACAGAGAGTAAGTAAGCAGGCTGATACAGTAAAGTGTGATTTACTATGGTGTATTGTAGATCCTAATTGTATGTGAAGAATGCGTTACAACAGTGGTGATGAGAATGGGATATGCTTTTTACAAGACATTGTTTTCTATTCCTGAACAAGACAATTTCCACTGGGGTTTTGTTTTGCTGGAGAAGGTCATGTAGAGAAGAGGAAAATCACGTATTTTGGTTTGGCGCTCAATTTATTTCAACACTTAATTTCACCCAATCAGGATGACTTATCCTATTCAGCCCGGACCTTCATTTCCGGCTTGCAAAACAGGTGAGCGGCCAAACCCAGTCTCTTTGGCTTGAGACGGCGACCAGAACAGACATTCCTCTGGCCGTCCCTGCTTAGCGATGCTTTCTAACATAGCAACACCAGCAGCAACATGGACACTCAACGAGGGAACCATCTAATTTATGGATTTCCCACGAGGAATTCCAGTTGAACATAAATTGGAAACATACATCATGCCTCGCACATGCCCAACTTTGTGTCACCCCAAAAATTGGCTATGTCGATCTGAGCGTAAGCCCACTCTCGACACAAGCTCCCATTCACCGCTGGACCACATGGAGACAACGCAGACTCTCCCCGAAATACCAGATACAAAACTAAACGGTGACTCTAAACACAATCCCTCACACGTCCGACAACACACGCTGCTTTCTCAACATCTCACTACGCCATTTCGTCTCCAACACTAACAAGCCTAAACTCCACGAGTCTTGCAGCACCAAAAGCAAACCATATTCAATGCTGCAAATAAAAAACTTTCTTTGTTGTGTTGTTAAAGAAAAGTTTCGTCATTCATTTGTGTTGCCTAAAAAATATAGTGTTAGAGAAATTAACAATTTCCCGAACCGCTATAGTCACAATACAACAATATGTATAAAGAGGATTTGGCATTAAATAACTTACAATGGTTGATATGCCATAATACCCAACTAAATAAACTTTACAAAGGTTAACATAATATGAAATTCATCAAAATTTTACATGTCAGTGACTTGTTATGGAGGCATGTTTAGTATAACAGTTATCACCATAGGAAATGGAATCAGCAACCAGAGTTCAAACCCTGGACAAAGCTGTTTTTATTTCACTTCATGCTAATGCCCTTGGGAAAGGCATTAGACCATTTCTTCCCCACCAGCTATGGATTAATTGGTTTCTTTAGCCTTGGTACAGTGACCAATCTAGAAGGAAAGCTGAATTCAAACCAGTTGTGCCTCACTTAAAAATTGACCTTGTGTTATGTCCTGTTCATGGTGGAGTGGTTAGGTAAAGAAACACTTCCCACATCAATGCTAAGAATTCAACTATAGTGAAAGGGTCATATAATTGATATAATCTAGTTCTCATCCTTATGTTAGAGAGAAAATGAAAAATCTCCCACCACAGATAAGACTGAGAGAAACCTATATCAATACACATACAAATACATACATTTTTCATGTATTTCATGAATGAATTTTTTCCCCATGGAATTTCATTAAGGGTTACATCTTTTGCGAGCAATATTGAATAAGTCCTGGCGGCAACACCCAACAAAGCACCAACTATACGGCTACCTACCTCCCATCACAAAAACTATCCAAGTTAGACGAACCAGACACGCAGGACACTGCTGGAGAAGCAGAGACGAACTCATAAGTGATGTACTTCTATGGACCCCCACATATGGCCAAGCAAAAGCAGGACAACCAGCTAAAACATACATACAGCAACTATGTGAGGATACGGGATGTAGCCCTGAAGACCTGCCAGAGGCAATGAATGATAGGAAAAAGTGGCGAGAGCGGGTCAGGGATATCTATGCTAGCGGCACGACATGATAATGATGATGATACTGGCTTCAGTACTGCATATAACTTACTTTCAACTTTAATCACAAACTCAGAAGCTATTAAAGCTCTTTTAGATAAGAACTAATTGAATCTTTTAAAATAATTTGAAGTAGTTGATTTACCACTGAATAAAATTCAGTTTATAGGCCCAGTTGAAGACAATGTCTCAAAATTGCCGGAAACTCAATCCTTGTATCTGCTGCTATAGCATCCAAAACCAAAGTTACAGTTGACTCAAGGGGGGTGTCCCTATGATGTAGTGGCTAACATGCTGGACTACAACATCATAGTAAGTGAGTTCAAACTCCAGTCACGCTATTGCATTCATTTTCAGACTAATACCCAATTGGTTAAATGGTACCACTGAGGTTCTTCTACAAGAATGGCTTTGGTATTAAATAATCCACAAAGTTTGATATGCTAACCAAATTAAACTTGAATTGTAAATGAGATTATTATTATTATTTTCACTCAAGGTGAATTTTTGACACAAGTTTTTATAGGAGAATTTTCACTGAAGTATGAGTGATAGCAAGTCTCCTTGGGTCTTCAGGACTCTTCTGAGTATTCTAGTTGATCTTAACAGTGCTATAGTCTGGAGGGTTTCAATTCTTCTTGTGATCTCCATTTCCCTAGGTGCTTTTTTCAAGGCCTTGGGGATTGTTCCAAGGGCCTTAACTACAATTAGTATATTACTGTCACCCTTTTTATATTTTTTCAGTTCTCTTGCAAGATCTAGGTATTTATCCACCTTCTTCCTTTTACTTTAATTTTACTCTGTGAGAATTTTATGTATCATTTTCTCAGACAGATTCTGATCCGTGCATATGCCATTTGTCTATATGGTTAAAATTCAGTTGTTTGCACAATTCAGAGGTGGGGTATTATTGTTATGAGGCAAATTTTCTACACCAGGTAATGCTGGTGATATTTCACTGGAATCTGTGTGACAGCAAGTTTCCTCAGGTCTCCAGGAATCTTAAGAGTATTCTAGCTGATCTTAACAATGCTGAGGTGTGGATGGTCTCAGTCCACCCTCTGATTTCACTAGTGAAAAACAATCTTGCATTTTGGGGTAAGGTATTTTATTTGTCTTAGACAAAGCCCAGAATCATATAGCTTCCAGTGAAAATCGAATATGCTGACATAGCTCACTGACAACGCAAAGTACTCCTGGTTTGGTTTGGTTTGGTTTGGTTTTATGGCATATCAACCATGGAGGTTATTTAATGCCAAATCCTCTTTATACATATATATCAAATATATGATTTCTAAACACATTTTGTAGATAACATTTTTAATGAGTCTGAGATCATTCTTATTTTACACAGTTTAATAGTTTCACTAATTTCTATCTAATATGAATAATTCTATTTACTATAAATCATTTGTTTGCACAAAGTTTAATGTTTTACAAATATTGCTATGTATCACTAACAATTCAATTAAATATCGGTCATTTGTTTACACATTGTTAAATAACCAAACAGTTCTATTTCAAACAATTCAATTTAGCATAAGTCATTTGTTAAATGTCCAACAGTTCTATTTGACTTATAGATAGAACCCTATCTGGTGCTACCACTCTGGGCCAGAGTGGACCTGGGAGTGATGTTAATGAAGGGGTACTCTACATTCCCCAAAATATTGGTCTAGTGGGTAGAGTGTTCACCAATGACTTGGCAGACCAGGGTTCAGTCCCAGGTTGCGTCATACCAAAGACTTAAAAAATGGTACTTGATATCTCCTTGCTTAACACTCAGCATTATAAGGTACGTATCAAGGGTAATGTAGAGCAATCTGGGAGAAAGAATAGCATCCTCCCCTATACCTTAGTGTAGTAGCTATTGAAAATGGAGCCTTCAGGTCGCCCTCAACTATGTTCACCAACAACTTACACTCATTGCTACTACCTTATAAATAAGGAGGAACACTCCATAACTAGTATTCAACAGCTGCCTCTCTCAAGAAACCACATTGATTGCAGAGGGGGTGTCTCCATGGTGTAATGGTTAAAGCACTGGACTGTGGAATCGTAGTATGCGAGTTCAAACTCCAGTCACGATATTACGTTCACTTTCAGACAAATACCCCTGAGAAAGGTATGAACCCCCTGATCCTCCCAGCTATGGGTTAAATAGTATCACTACTGTCCTTTTAAAAGGATGGATTTGGTATTAAATAACCTAAGGAGCCATTAAATAACAAACAAATTGATTGGAGAAAGCGAAAACGCAAATGTCACATAATTAAATTGAAAATTACACTCTATTCTCTCAGCATTTTTAAAGTTATTAATGCAAATCTAACCACATACACCATTTAAAACAATTATCATTATCTTCTTGAGAACCTGGAAAAGGGATTGGGTGTGCTGGTGATTAAGGGAGGATAGAGTCCATCCAAATCAAAAGACTGTTAAAAGCAGCAAGGATTCTTGGAAGAGTCTTAGAGACCTGAGATGACTTGTTGTCACTTGAATAAAAACCACTACTTAGAGTTGGTATGAAAATCTCCATAAGAATATTATCATAATATTAATACAAATAACTATTAGGCATGACAGGGTGGAAAAGGTTAGCTGGTTGGTAGGTTTTATTTTATGGCATATCAACCCTTCTTGGTTACCTAATGCCAAATTCTATTTATACATATTCTATTTATACAATTCTATTTATACATATATATATATATATATATATGTTAAATATATATGATTTGTTAACGAATAGTTTATAACATTATTTCTAAGTAAGCCAGAGCTCATTTCTTTACATGCAGTTAAATAGTTCAAGTATTGATATAAAAAATTAATAATTCAATTCAACAGTATTCAATTTAATATTAATTATTTGTTTGCACATTGTTAAACAGTTTCATGTGTAGGAAATGATTAATTAGTTCTATTTGACCAATACTTTGGATCCTAAGAGGCACTACCCCTTCAGGTTAGAGTGGATCTGGGAGTGTATTCTGACACTCAGTCAAGTGAAATGATCAACTCATTTGCTCTCTTGAATAATCTAGCACACAGTTGTATCAAATGGTTCACTCATTTGAGTGTGCTCATACACTCTCTCAAGCACACTCTCACATTTTCTCAAATGCACTTCTTCACCTAACCAAGCGAATGGTTCACCCATTCAAGTACATTCTTGCACTCTCTTGAGTGTACACTGCTCTCTGTCTAAACCTAGTGAATGCTCACCACTGACAATCCCTCCACCCAAACTAGTGAAGGCCTTTATCTATCCAAGTGAACCCTTGCACTTACTAGAGCGTGAAATAGCTCACTCACTCAAGCAAAAGAACACACCCACACAAGTGAGTTCTTACACCACACAAGTGGGGCTACTAAGATGTTTGCTCAATTTGACACAGGCAAACAAGAAATAAACTCCATCCCAGTCAAACTCTGCACCAACCAGGCTCCCAAGTCCTGGTATGGCAACCAGCTCTGGATAAGGGTAATAATGGTTTAGTTTCTTTGTTTAATAGCATCTCAACCTTCAGGGGTAAGTTATTGTAGAAGAATAACAGTGATACTATATAACCCATAGCTAGGAGGATAAAAGGATTCATGCCTTTCCCAAAGGTAAGGATAATAATAATAATAAAATAATAATAATAATAATGACCATAATAATGACGTCAACAACATAGTGGGATCATAGATTGTATATGTAAGAATTTTTGCAGTAAAGCTCTTAAAAAAAAGTTGTTTTGAGCCATCTATGATGTTTTCTGTCCAGAGTGCTGATGGGTTTGGCTTCTTTGTTTAATGGCATATCAACATTTGTGGGTTATTCAATGCCAAAGCTATCCTTGTAGAAGAACAATAGCAGTACTATTTAACCCATTGCAGGGGGGTAGGTTTATAGCTTTCCCAATGATATTAATCCAAAAGTGAACGTAATAGAATGACTGGAGCTTGTTTACTATGATGTTACAGAACAGGACATTAGCCACTATTAGCCCAGAGTGTTGAGAGATTTGAATATTTGTAGCTTTTCTATAATGCTTCTTTGAGTGTGTTTTTTTAAATGGTTTTAAATGTAGATACCCATTATGTAGCAAAGTTTAAAGACTGTGTATATTGTAAACAAGAATGTAAAATTTCTCTGTGTGTGTGTGTGTGTGTGTGTGTGTGTGTGTGTGTGTGTGTGTGTGTGTGTGCATATGTATAGTCATATATGTATGGGTATGTATGTGTATCTCCTTCCAGTCAATACTACTGTATGGATGCACAACATGGATGCTAACAAAACGTATAGAGAAAAAGTTAGATGGGAACTACTCAAGAATGCTATGAGCTATATTGAACAAATCCTGGAAGCAACACCCCACAAAACAACTGCTCTATGGCCACTTACCTCCCATCTCTAAAACTATACAAATAAGATGAACAAGATATGGGATACTGCTGGAGAAGCAATGACAAACTCATAAGTTTTGTTTTTCTATGGACTCCTACACATGGATATGCCAGTGTTGGCCAACCAGCAAGAACTTATCTCTATCTGCTCTGTACAGATATGGGATGTAGTTTGGAAGACCTGCCAGGAGCGATGGATAATAGGGACAGATGGATAGAAAGAGCCAGGGAAATCTGTGCTCATAGCACAACTTGATAAGGATGATGATCTCTTTCCAACTCTGGTTGGATTAAATATCTATATATCTAATATCATCTTGCTGGTTAAGAAATTCAATATTATTCCATATAATACAGTAATTAGAACATTTCTTTTTCTCTTGTTATATTAGACAGCTGAAGTTATAGCTTTTAGATATGAACATGAAATAAGCTTTGCAGTCAAGGTCTGTAAAAAAATCAAAACAATGTTGACAAAGCCTAAAATATATTAGGACAGAGGCATCAATACAAAATACAAGACATGTGAAATAGTATCAAGACAGTGGGGAGTAGAAATGGATCATCCCATTAAATATTGGGAGCTTCTATTAGGCAAGCATTGAACTACAGAAGTTACCTCTTCCAACAATATAAAAGAGCCCAGTCTTTAGAGGCAGAACTGGATTTTTTGCACTTAATTCTGAACAAAGTAATTGAGTGTTGATACTACAACTTGGTTGTTTCTACTTAATAGACTGAAGCTGGATTTATCAAAACAGAAATGGACAATAAATGAATCTATAATTTTCTTCTGAAGAAGTATCTTTGACATTTATTCCAGCAACTTTTTCATTGGTTGAAACACCTGAGAAACTCATTTTTTGAAGTAGTGTGAAGCTGTGCTCTAATTACTCTTAAAGTCCTCCACATCCTTAAATTTAAGCCTTGAGATGATTTTTCAGTTTTGGAAACCAGAAAAAGTCAGATGGAGCCAGCATTATACACACTTCAGAATGTTAAGTTCTTTGGTTTTCACTAAGTTCATGTGGAACCTATTTATTGAGTTTCTCTACCCTGCTAATTTTCTTCAGATGATCCAATATCATTGGAATGCTGACACCTGCTACCTGAGACATTTCTCTGATACTTTGATGCAGGTTTTGATCAACAAGTGTTTTCAGATGCTGGTTGTCAATTGCAGATATATTTTTGTATATAGAGAAGAACATCAATGCTGATGTATAAAAATATAATCTGTTTCTTTTCTTGTTTTTCTATATTAACCAAAATGTACATATGGGTAGAGTAAGAACGAGTCAGAGATGACTGAAATGCACACACAGAGGAGCAATGGTGTGGTTTTTCTGCTTTGTTTGGGTTGTATCAAAATCTTTCCTGGTTTATATAATTTTCTGGACACCCATGGAATCCTTGTGGTCCCACACCTCACCTTGCATTGCATGTGGACACACCTCTTATCTAGCATACCACCAACACAATTTATGCAGTACTTCCACTGAAGAATACCTGTGTTCTGTTTACATTAGCAAGCAGGTGGAACTTATTCAACCCACGCAACTTAAGTGGAATTATTGTTGGGCCATCCTGTTTACTTTAGGTGTCCTTATAGCATTATTTTGTGCTATTAATCACAGAGATTTTAGTTTCTCTCTTGAAATGACTGTTTCTTGGCTATGTCTGGGTCTTCTTTTATAATTTGATTTTGAAGTTAATATGGCTCTAAACATGAGCATTCAAAAAGAAGTGAAGCATTTATTTCTTTTGCATGAGTACAAGCTCATTCATGATTTCTCTCAAACAGCTGCTAGCATCTTCAGTGCATTGGATGACGGATCCACTTGTGATTGAACATTATTCTGGTGGTTTCAGAAGTACCAAAGTAGGGATACACATCTTGAAGAGCAAGAGAGTAGAGTGATGAATATTGACTGGAAAGATCTGTTTGACATGCTGCATAAGTTGTGTGGGTGGCATAACAGGATACACAGGGCAAATATTTTGAATTTTTACACTTATTTGTTTGAAAATTAAAAGCATTTTAATTATTATTATTTCATTTTTATTCTTAAGATAATCTTAAATAGAAAACATGTATGCATGCAAAATATTTAAGTCAAAACATGTGTTGCCAATAAATTTTCATCCACAACAAGTATATTTATTTCTTCCATTTAATTTTCGATATATTTGTCGGATTCATTTTTTTTCTCTCACATACATACATACATATATATACACAGACATATATATTTATAAATGAATATATACATGTACATATACATACATATCTTCTTTTTTTTTTCATCATACGTGTGAAAGCATGAACGATACCCTAACCTTATCAGCCACCAACCAGGGTTGATAACATTTAATTTTCGATATATTTGTCGGATTCATTTTTTTTCTCTCACATACATACATACATATATATACACACACATATATATTTATAAATGAATATATACATGTACATATACATACATATACATATACATACCTATATCCATATATATATATATATATATATATATATATACACACATGCATATATATATACATATGTATATATGTGTATTTATAAAAAAAATATATATATATATACATCCACATATATATATGCATATATATATCTTGCTTGTCTTACTTGGATGATTTGTGAGATGAGAGGTTGTACAGCCACCGTTTTGTCGAGTGCTGCTTCAGGATTTGTTCAAAACAGTACCTAGCATTCTTGTGTAGTTTCCGACAAGCTTTTTCTCTAAGCATTTTATTAGAGTCCTGGAGATGCAACTAAGCAGTAGTAATGACCTGACCACAGCTTTGAAGAAATCTTCTTTTATTTTATCAAAGAGTTCAGATTTTTATATGATTTACAAACTATTAATTGCTCTCCATGTCTTCCCTCTGTATATGTCAACATCACTTTAAGTGAGCACTAACTCATAAGTTACATTCTCCTACGGACTCCGATACATGGACACTCAAGTTCTAGCTGACCAGCAAAAACTTACATACATCAGCTCTTTGCAGATGAGATAAAGCCTAGTGGACCTACCAGGAGCAATGAGCCATAGGAATGGATGGAGAAAGAGAGGGAAAGAAAATCTAGGAAATTCGTGCTATCAGCCTAACTTGATGATAGTGATGGTATATATATATATATATATATATATATATATATATATATATATATGTGTGTGTGTGTGTGTGTGTGTGTGTGTGTGTGTGTGTGTGTGTGTGTGTGTAATTGGGCAGCAGTCCTTCAATTAAGCATGTTTGATTAAATAATAAAAACTCATTTTGTCAACATCATTTTTTTAGCACTTTCAAACCTTTCATAGGCCATCATCTAGGATTGTTTGCAAGTGTAAGGATTATTTTTTTAAAGAGTTTTCAGGTTTTTTATAATATTGCAAAAATTATATAAACATATAGTTAGATTAGACTGAGATGTAAATGACATCAAACGAATCTAAAACAAAATGCTATCAAGGGAAATTGAATATTAACAAGAAAAATAGAATATTAAAAAATGACTAGAGGCATTTCAAAACATTGTTGCTATTTTTGAAGTTAATTCTATTAATTCTAGGTTTTTTGTTTTTATATGTAGGACTTCTAGGATTAATTAATAATCAATTTTGTGTGTTATTATAGTGGTGTTTTCAACTAAAATATTTTGAAATTTGGATTTGGGAATACACTAGTTTTTAAGATGTAAGGTAATGGAACTAGAATCATTAAGTATATATATATATATATATATATATATATATATATATATATATATATATATTCAAACAAACCAAGTTGTTATTGACAAGTTGGTTTGGACTAATTTTTTCATCTTTTTTCTTCTTTTTTTCCCCAATGTGCACTCTTTAGCCCTCTTTGATTGTCTGTTTTGTTCTGGAATGTCAATAAATTCCAGAATGCAATAAACAACTGAGGAAGACCAGAAAGTCTGTAGCCAAAATATTGTTAAAACCAAAACAACAAAGATGAGAAAATTACACCAAACCAACTTCTCTAATTATTAAAACAGCCTTACAAAATTCAAAGAAAAACAAAGATTACTGTTTCGTTAAAAAAAAGATTATGATCATCAGCATCTATGAATTTTACAAAGGAATCCATTGCTAATATTTATAAAAACATGATGGCTGAATGCTAACAATTCTAAATCTATAAAAAAAAAATTCTGCTACTTTATTCCTGTTTCTTAGCAACACCTTTCTTGGATGCTATATAATATTCAAATTTATCAAAAGCCAACTTGACCTAACACTTTCAACCATAAGTGCGTTGTCTTCCTGTTATACATGGCTTGTGTTTTTAAGCACTTTTTTTTTAACCATGTATAACTTTTAACACATCCTATGGTACATCCCACTACCCACTTAGGGTGTACTTAACATCCTCTGGCAACAAACATTTTCATCTAAAAGTGTAAGGAACTGACATTTCTTGACTTAAATTAACATCATCAACTTAATAAATAAATAAAAACTATCACTCTTATATTACGACTCCCATGCACTGGTCCTGTGACCTGGTTTGGTGATGTAGGTGTGCTACTCCTGTAGCATGTCCTGAGCAGTAATGGTTTAGCAGTTCATCTCTCTCCATATCTACAAGTGATTTGAATTCAGAGTTTTCCTTTTCTTAGACTGGTTACCAAAGTTAAAGAGTCTAGTCTGTCCTACTATCTACCCATAGCTAAAGGAAGAATTAGTGCTATGTAAAATGCAAACAGCCTTGTTCAGGTTTTGTACTCCGGTAGCCAAGTTCATTTCTTACAACAATAACCATTGTACCACCAGTGCCTGACTACTACCACCAGCAAACTCTTAGCAGAACATATGACTACAACTTCACCATATAAATGATGGTGCTTTGTCTTCAGAAGAAAGCATATTTTATGGGATAGAACTGCTATACTCAGACAAATTTTGAGTCAAGAATTGTCCTTCTAAAATGATTGTCAATCAAGGCTAGAGAGCCTAGTTTATTCTGTTACCTTATCCATAGCTCAGGAAAGAAGAAGTGGGTTCATGCCTTTTTCAAAGCATTCATCTGAAATTGGGAAAGCTTACCAATTCCATTACCAAGGTATATATTTACCAAACTCTTCTACCACAAGCAGGATGAAACACAAGATCAATTTTTTTTGCAGAGTATAGTTGGTTTGAATTTAGAGTTTTCCTTTGCTTGGTGTTGCATAGACTATACTTGGATGATTGCTTATCACCCATCACCCAGCACCCATCACCTCACTTCATTTGTCTGTCAGGTCACTCTGCATCATTCTGTGCCACTCTGTTTTCTATCATGTCACCATATTGTCATTACTGCTGTGTCTCTTCTAGTTCATTTGTTGCTTGACCCACAACTAACCTTTGTTCTTCTGTGTTGGGATGAACAATGGGAGACACATTTTTATGTGTATATAATATCATATTATTTCACAACAATCTTTTTACATCACGTGTTTTGACAAGTAGATCAGTAATGGAATTTTACAACCACTCTAATCAAGTGATTCTTTTTGATAGATAAACTTATCCCTAACTTCTAGAAACATTTTGGTCATCTGATTGAAACCAGCCAATCAGAGCCAAGCTTTCATTTGACCTTAGGTTCATCCAGTCCAATCAGCTGAGGATGTAGAATACACTGACTGCACCTCTGCAGAGAGGTAAAACCCTCTCTCAATGAGTATCCTGTATATGACATTAAACAATCTGATGGTGAGACTCCTGTAATGCTGGAGCTTTGTGGAATGCAGAGTACCCCTTCATTGCCCTCACTCTCAGGTCCACTCTAGTTCAGAGTGGAAGCACCTGATAGGATCCTATCTATGGGTCGAATAGAACTATTTGACATTTAAACTGAGTGCAAACAAATGACATGTGAAATTGAATTGTTTGAAATAGAACTGTTTGATCATTTAACTGTGTTCAAACAAAAGACTGATATTTAATTGAATTGTTAGTGTTACATAGCAATACTTGGAACCATTTAACTCTGTTGACTTATACGCTAAATTGAATAGTTACAAATAGAACTATTTGATCATTTAACTGTGTGTAACTATTAAATGTGTTTACAAATCATATATTTAATATGTATATAAAAGCAGAATTTGGCATTAAATAACAAACAATTGTTGATATGCCATAAAACCCAGCCAAACCAAACTGATCAGGTTCATCAACTGTCAATTTAAACTGATTTTATGCATGATGTTTTTCCACAGTTTAACTTAATGCAAATGTTGCACTACCAGATTTCACCAATCTATTATGTAACACTCGGCTAGTTGCTATATCAAGGTTAAAGAACCCAGTCTGCCCTACAATTTACCCATAGCTGGAGGGAAACTAGTTGGATCCATATCTTCCCCAAGAGTGTTAGCACAATATGAAATACAAACAACTTATTTCGGGATTTGAACTCAGGTTGTCAAGTCCATTTCTTATGAGAATAACCATTATGCCACAAGCACCTAAACCTTTTCCATGTAGTAAACAGGCTACTCACACTGCCTTGATCACCCTTGTATGTATTTTCTCAACCTCTCTGACACTAGAAGGATGTGACACAAGGTCAGTTCTTAAATGAAATAAAACTGATTTTTATTCAGTTTTCTTTTTAAACTAGTTGCCTTACCAGGGTAAAAAAAAACCAGTCTTCTGTACAATTTACTGATTGCTGAAGGGAGAACAGATGGATTCATGCCTTCTCTGAGAGTAATTGTGCATACTGCAAAGCAAACAACCTTGTGCAGGATTTGAACTTAGGTCACCAAGTGCCTCCTATGTAGTTCATCTTTTATTGGCTTATTTTGTGTGGATAAGCTGATCGACCATCTCTTCATTTTGAGCACTTACAATAACTTGTCTATCACTCGACAGTTATCACTGCCTAACTGTGCTCACATTTATTGCTTTGTCTTCATAAATGTCCATCAAGTGCCGATGAATCTCAGTAGGTCAACATCTATTGCGATTCATTCTGCTTTTTTTCAAAAAGATTTGCCCAATTGAATGATTCCCATATCAATATTTCATAAAAAGTTAATTTTCTTCTAAACCAAAGATGCCAGGATTTGATATTTCTAATGGAATATTATACTATCAAAACAGATATTATTAAGTATTATTTATTACCAAATTCTATAAAATTGAAACTCAATCACAAAAAATAAAATTGTATCAATTATATACAAGGTGTGTATTTATTTCTGAACTGCTATATATTCATACTTTGACTACAGATTAGTGTGTTTCTTATTTAATGGCATATCAACCTTCTCAGGTTATTTAATGCCAAATCCATCTTTTTTTAGAAGGACATTAGTAGTACTATTTAACCTATAGATAAGGAGATTCATACCTTTCCCAAAGGTATTTGTCCAGAAATGAACGTAATAACGTGACTGGATTTTGAACTTGCATACTACAATTCTGCAGTCCAGCACTTTAACCATTGCACCATGGAGACATCCCACCCTTGACTACATATGTGACACTATTCATGCTGGTATGATAGTATACAGACTTAGCTCTATGCATGTGCATATATATAGACACATGAGTGTGTAAACATGTGTGTGTATATGTGTGTGCGTGCAGGTGTATACATGTGTGTATGGTTATGAGTTGACCATAGTTATATATGCACATATGTATATATATATATATATATATATATATATATATATATATATATATATGTCCATATAGGAACTGAGACATATTTGCATGGTTATGTTGAGTGTGTGTGTGACCATATCTATTTTGTGCGGGAACCACTAATTCGGCCTGGCAGGTGTAAATGGAGACGGGAAGATAAAAGTGGAGTTGCAACTTAAACGGTTTTATTAGCACACCTTTTGGGATCCCCAGGAGACAAACAGCCTGACAATATTTTTATGTTTAGTCTATGGGTGGCCAAAAATCTGGAAGTGGGGGATGTTCACCCCAGCATATATACAAGTAAAGTCAGTCCACTTGAAGCAGAAGGGACCAGAGACAGAGAGACACACAGATAGGCTGAGAAGATAGAAGATAGGACCAAAAAGAGATACAGAGAGAGACAGACAGAAGTCTTAGAGAATCTGCCAAAGGGAAAAATGAAGTCAAGCTCTAAAACCTAGCAGTCAGCTTTAGATTTAGTTAACACATTTCACCAGCCAAAGTGAGGACTCCAAAAACTGTTATTTTGTAAAGTGTCACACACATCTCCTCCTCTGTCACACAAAATTTATTCAGCTTTTTGTTTTCAGCTTCTTTTTCTTCTTCTGTGGACCCATCTCGGATTCATGTAGAGAACCTTCAAACACAATGTGAGATAAGATTGTGATTTTTCAAAGTGCATGACCCCCAGATGATCTCCCATAGAGTTTTAAGATTGTAGAGTTTGGTTATAAATACTGCCACATAATATCTATTTTGATTGTTTAATGCCCCAATAGAAATAGAATATTTGTGTCTTTGGTTAAGAAGAAAAATAATTATTTATTAAAAAGTTTGTAGGTGTGTACTTATTTATAGACAATACTGTATTAGTTAGTAATATCCATTTTGATTGTATAATGTTCCTCTAAAAATAATAAAGTCCTGGTTTTAAAAAAAATTAACTTTTATAAAAAAATTTTTAAGGGTGTACTTAATGGACAAAACTGCAATACTTGATAATATCCATTTTGATTGTACAATGTTCCACTAGAAATTATAAAATCCTGGTATCGTTGGTTTAGAAGAAAATTAATGTTTTTTAAAAAAATTGTTAGGGGTGTACATATTGATGAGTGATACTGTAATTCTTAATATCCGTTTTGATTGTATAATGTTCTTTGAGAAATAATAAAATCTTTGCATCTTTGATTTAGAAGCAAATTAACTTTTTATTTAAAAATTGAAAAGGTTGCACTTATTCATATGTGATAAATTATATGAGATGTGATGAAAAAATATTGAAACTGAAGCTTTAAATTTAAAAAAATTAAACTTTAAGTGCTGATATGCACACTGCTAAGCAACTTCTATAATAGTGTGATGATGTCTAGATATCTAGATGAAGTCTAGATGAGTCTGTGCCAATTCTCAATATCTTTTGATTAGCAGTCTTGATACTTTTTTATTGGTAGTTTTTGGCAAAACACTGGATTGTGCAAGTGCAGCAACTCCCTATATTCAACAGATCCAGCTTCATGCAACTTTTTCTAATTTTATAAACTGAAAATTCATTTCAACTATAAAATTTGAGAATGTAGAGGGCATTGAAAGAAAAATGATGGCGTAGCTTCACACCACTTCAAAGGAGGTATTTTAGAGGTGCTTCAACCAATGGAAAAGTCACTGGAATAAGTGTGTTGAAAGTTAAGGGGTCTATTCTGAAGAAAAATTGATGTTTCATTTGTTGTTCATTTCTCTCTTGATACTTTTTCAATACATCTTGTAAAAGCTTGAGCAATTTTTTTTCAGAAAACATTTCATAATAAACAGAATATAAATTAATATGTCAGTCGACTGAAAAGTTCTTAGGCTGAAAAGTTCATGAGCTGAAAAGTTTTTAACAGGAGGGCAGATTATATTACAATGTGGTACAAAAATGTTAGTTGATGTTGTAGTATTCTGTTCCCTCTTATTATATTAAAAGGAAGAACAAATGAGTTGACAAAGATATTGATAGTTTTCAATTTGGAAGTTTTATTAACAGCTTGAGACAAAAGGAACCCTTGTGCTGTAAGTTGCAGGAGGAAGAAAACAGTTGTAGATAGCTGAGCCGGTATTAAGACGCTGTCGTCAGGGCAGGCATTAAAATGCTGAAGTTAAAAGCAGGAGTTGAAATGCTGTCGTCAAGACAGGAATTAAAGTGCTGAAGTTAAAAGCAGGAGTTGAAAATATCCAATTTGTTTCTCTGAGGATCCGTTGGTTTAGAAGGAAAGATGGATGATGAAAGAATGATTTCCCAGACACCAACGGCCCATAAATTGGATGAGGTCTCCTTATGGTGCTTAGCGGTCTGCTCGAAATATGTGAGAGAGAGTCAGTGAAGAAGAGTCAGTGAAGAAGAGTGAATGTGGTCTCTCATGTTGGCTGGTCCTTCCTGCTGCTAGGAAGCAAAGAGAGAGAAAGACAAGACAAGTCTGTCCTGCTTGAAAAGCCTGCATGGAAGAGAGTGAAAGAATGTTACCTCGCCTTTTTATAATTTCCCAGAGAAGTGACCCGGGCTGGATGGCATGAAATATTCTCATTGGCTGAAAATATGAGTTTGGGACCAAAACAGTCAAAATATTCCTGTGCCAGACAATAATTTGAAATTCTTTCTGCTACAAGTTCATAAGAGGATATTGTATCTACTGTAAATGACTTTTTTTACAATGGAATCTGAGCACTGCAACACCGATGGAAGACGTATATGAACCACAAGGGGCTCTATGTTGAAAAATAAACTTCATTTGGTCACATTCCATTAGAGAATCTTGGTGAGCCTTGGAACTTTTCAGCCGACCCTCATATCAAATTGATATTTAAAGACAAATTTTCAATTCATAAACATACCAAAACCAAGTTATTCAAGTATTCTACAATGGTGAGTAAAAAGTTTTGCAATATTTTGGTAATGTGAAGCACAATTCAGTAGCACTGGATCTTTTGCCAAAGTTGTGAAAGTGACAAACCACACTGAATTGTGAGATACTAAACTCACCTAATACTCTTAGTACGACTCACTGGATTTCTTGGACAATGGCCATAGAATCCATGGTTTGTGGCCTATATGATCCAGTATACAAAGATGTTTGGTTTAGTTTAGTTTCTTTGTTTAATGGCATATCAAACTTTGTGGGTTATTTAATATCAAAAATATTCTTATAGAAGATCAGTAGTGGTACTATTTAACCCATAGCTGGGGGATAATTTGTCTCACTAAAATAATTTCAAGTATTTCTAATTCCTTCATGGCCCATTCGGCTGGGGCTGTAGAATACAAAACTGCATCTCTACAAAGGAGTAAGACTCCCCCAACAAGTGTTCTGATTATGACATGAAACAATCTGATGGTGAAGCTCCTTTATTGCCATTGCTCCCAGGTCCATTCTGGCCTGGAGTGGTTGCACCTGATAGGGTCCTATCTATAGGTCAAATAGAACTAAACAGTGTACTTATACTAAACTGTGTTGCTTGAAATAGAACTGTTTTTATATTTAACTATGTGTAAACCAAAAACCATACTTACACTTAACTGAATTGTTTAAAATAGAACTGTTTTTGACATTTAAACCGTGTACTTATTTCATATTTTAAATATTTCTGTTGAGTATCACCTACTTACATAATGGACCAGCTCAAGAAGTCACAAAAAGTGATGTGATCATGAAATATACAAAGATCCACTAAGTTAAAAGGGAGGGAGATTTTTGTAATAAACAAATTTGTTAAATGAAGCTAAGTATTACTAATCTTATTCTAGATTGGCTGTGTGTATATTTACCCAACCCCTGTGCTACATATAGGATGTGACACAAGGTCAATTTTCAAAAAGAGTACAGCTGGTTTGAATTCAGAGATTTCCTTCTCTTAAACTGGTAGCCTTACCAAAGAACCCAATCTACCCAACTATTTACCCATAGCTGGGGCTGAATTGGCAGGGCGCCAGTTTCCTACAAACTGGTTATGAGTTATTTAGCTTACAAAATCATGTCCTGTACAATGAAGCCAATAGAATATTTCATATTGCCATTAAGTTTCTTTATATTTGTAGCATCGTGTCCTGTAGAATGAAGCAAATGGAATTTTGTAAAAAACCTTTAATTCAATGAAATTTCATATTGCCATCAAGTTTCTTTATATTTGTAATATTGTGTCCTTTAGAATGAAGCAAATAGAATTTTGCCAAAAAAACCTTTAATTCAATAAAATTTAACTATACTTAAAAAGCAAATTCCTATGTGTGTATATCATATTGATGCAGTTAAAGATGTTGGAATGCAGTGACAGTGTAGAACTATCAACACTTGTAAACAAGTCCTCAAGATTTTCTTTTGTTTAAATTGTAAAAATTATTTAATGTTGAAAAGAAAGTTATGCAATCAAATATTGGAGAAAGTCAGGACACTAAAATATTATTCACCACAAAATCTAAAATGAGTCAAAAGTTCTTTTCAATTGCTTAGTTTAATTATATAATTTGTTTTGCTGTATATATATATATATATATATACTAAATATGCCACAGAATTTTTATGTGTACAGCTGATAAACAAAAAAACTGTTAATTTCTTATTGTATTTAACCAGGTTGCACATGAAACATAAAATCTATTTTTCATTTGTATTGTTTGGTTTTAATATCAGCGTTTTTTTCACCCTAAGCACAATGGCTACTACTCCAGTAAAGGGTTATAATGACATGGCAGTGAAATCTGATGAATAAATAGAAAGAATGTTTAGTCAGTGAGAGATGAGTGGAAATATGAATGGATGGATATATAGGGAGTAACTTAGATGTCTAAAAAGAAATAAGATAATTATTCATAATATCATATACGAGGGTCATTCAATAAATAAGGGGATTTTTTTTACTCGGGAGGGACTTATTATATATATGAAGGTCATTGAATAAATAAGGGGATTTTTAAAAAAAAATAATTAAATGTTTTTTTTTCAGAATCTTTTTCCATAAATGTAAACTTTGCATTGTTTGGAATTGGTTTATAGCTAAAATTATTTAATATGGAGGTCTGTCATCAAATTTTTGATGACTGAGAAATACAAACCATATGAAATTTACAGAAGAATCTACCAACAGCATCCTCTGAAGTAGGGTAAGAACCCATCCTAAAAAAAGGTATCCTGGATTTGACACTAAACTGTATCTAGTGGTGAGGCCCCATTTCTGGAGCTCTGGATAATGTGGAGTACCCCTTCAATGCCATTAATCCCATGTTCACTCTGATCAAGAGTGATTGTACCCATTTGGGGCCTATATATGGATCAAATAGATCTCTTTGAAAATAATTCATATTGGATAGGAATACTTGATACCATATAACTGTGTACAAATTATTCGTATTAACAATGGTTACTTTAAGCTCCAATTATTTACATAGGATTATTTACTTGAAACCATATAATTGTTGCAAACTTTTTGTATTAGATAGGAATTCTTGTGACCATATAATGATTATTATTATTTAATAAGAATAGTAACCTTAAAATTATATAATTGTGTATAAATTTGTACTATATAAAAACACTTGAAACCATACAACTGTAAGCAAATTATTTGCATCAGACTGGAATACTTGATGTTATATAACTAAGTATAAACAAATGATCATTGACAAAAAATAAAATGTAATTTAAAAAACTGTGATGAGACATTGAAAATTTAGTTATGATTACAAACATATAAGAATCAAGTTTTGGCATAAGGAGTTGATGTGTTATCAAAGAAATAAAACAAACCAAAATAATCTCTCTCTCTCTCTCTCTATATATATATATATATATAAGTTGGCTAACCGTAAAGGGCAACTGAAAGGCTCCCTTTACAATAGCTCCTACACTGAGGTATAGGGAGGGCACTACTCCTTTCCCTGGATTGCTCTACTTACCCTTGATCCATACTTTATAATGCTGAGTATTTTTTGAGTCTTTGGTATGACTTGACCCCAGTGTTCCAGGTCATTGGCAAACACTCTAACGTTATGCCAATATATATATATACATATATATATATACATATATATATATATATATAAATATATATATAGTTGTCATGTTTTATAGAAATGCAAGTACTTTTGACCACTTTTACCTTTACTCTGACTACACTAACAGAAACTTTGGACAGTTTCTAAACTGCTTACAATCACAGTTGTGACATCTTGTTCACCAAAAATAAAAGCAGAATAAAAAGCTTTGTCATTTTTAATGAAATATGTCTACAAGAGAATCTGCTGTCTAAATACACAATTCATATATACATATATATACATATATATATATATATGTGTGTGTGTGTGTGTGTGTGTGCGTGTGTGTGTGTGCCTATACACACATACAAACTCAATCATTCACCTTCGGTATATAGATACACATAGCCATCAAGTGGCACCATCTGGTTCTGCTAAAGCTACCTATATGAAAATAATCATTCTAGTAAGGCTCAATTGGGAACAAATAACATCGTTCATGAGCATACATAAATCAAAATGTTTCTTATATGCACACAATTTCTATTTATCTATCTATCTATCTATCTGTGTTGATTTATTAAAAGTTATTATTTGACAAAAATGATTTTGATAAAATCTTAGGATGGAATGGGATTAGTTGTTTTAGAATCTCTATATTTTTAACATGCATTTAATATTTGTTACAAAGAACATTTGAAGTGTCCAAGTTTAATAATATATAAACAATATAATACTCTAGTCCATAACAGTTGTTATATTTGTATATAAATTTCATTTACAAAATTTACCAAACTATATAGGTCAGAGGTAGTATTTATAAATAATAGTAAAGTTTTTTGAGTTTTTTCTTAATATTCTGGTTTCAATCAAAATTTCAAAATAATATATATTTTCTCCTGTCATAATTAAACTAAATATTTTAAAATTTAAATAAGGCAAATTTTCAGTAAAATTCAATTCATAAATACACTAAAAATCAAATTGTTAATAAGGAAAAATTAAGGAATTCTTTACATAAAAAAGAGGAAAATGAGGTGAGAAAGAAAGGAAGAAAAGGAAGACAAAGTTGGTTAATTGGTTGACAGGCTGGTTTGTTTTTTATGGCATATCAACTCTTTTAGGTTATCTAATAATGAATCCTGTTTATACATATGTATGTTAAATATATGATTTGTAAGCGAATAGTTTATTGATAATATTCTAAACAAACCAAGGCTGATTTCTTGGCGCTAAATTAAATAGCTTCACATATTCCTATCTAACCTGAATAATTCGATTAAGTATTATTCATTTGTTTGTACACAATGTCAAATTTTGCCATGTAACACTAATAGTTTTATTTGCATACTGTTAAATGATTTCAAGTATTTCTATTTAATACGAGTAATTCTATTCAACATTACTCATTTGTTTTTACTCAGTTAAATGATTAAACAGTACTGTTTAACTCATAGATTAGACCCTAGCTCTATTCAATCAATAAATGGGACCCAAACAGGTACTATCACTCTCGGGCAGTGTAGACCTGGAAGTATTGGCAATGAAAGGGTACTCCACATTCCCCAAAGTTCCAGGACTGAAGCCTCGTCATCAGATGGTTTAGCATCATCTTTTGGACATTCGTTAGTTGCAGATATGCAGTCGGCATATTCTACAGTCCTATGTTCTGAAGACAAAAAAAGTGGAGAAAAATTAGAAAGTATAAACAAATGAAGAAATATAAAGATAGGTGAAAAAAATGTGAAAATTATTATGAAATTTATATAAAAATGGTTTTGAAAAAGGGATTTTGAAAGTAGTGCTTCTGAGGAATAGGTAGTACTAACGAGATTAATAAGTTAGAAAAAAACGTAGTAAATTAGAATTAAATAAAAACAGTGATGTTAGTAAAAGTTTGGTAAGTTAGAGAGTAAAAAGAAACAAACAAAAAAATAGGAAGGGAAAGACAGCAAAAAATGTTTTAAAATGAGAGAAAAAGAGCGAAGTAAAGATCAAAGGTGAAAAGAAGTAGGGAGTAATCGCACAGATAGGAGAAAGAGGAGGTGTATAAATGACTGTATAAAGCGGGGGAGAACTCTGGTGGGAGTAGGAAGTCTATAATGAATCAGTAAAGGAGAAAGATGAGTTGGAGGTGCAGTAGGTAGAGGAGAAGAATAATGTAAAAAAGAGAGAGGGGGGAGTAAACAATTGTGAAACAGACAATGAGAGAGAGAGAGAGAGAGAGAAAGAAAGAGAGAGAGAAAAAAAGAAGATAGACATAGACAGAGAGAGGGAGAGAAGAAAGACACGGAGAATTTGTTACTGGTCTCCTCCATCCGTCGCACCAGACATGCAGTACCTCCATATACAAGGTGGCCAGCCAACTTCTCTAGGTACTTCGTCGTTGTTTAGTGCATTAACTACTACCACTACCTCCTCTGGTAGGTACTAACAACTAAAAATATTATTGATAAATAAGATGAATGGATTAATGGATGGTGGCTTTTATTTGCTTATTCTCTTGACTCTTCTTATCTTTCAAATGTCTTCTCTATTTCTTTCTTTTCTTTTTGTTTTGACCATTTTAATTTTTTCGGTTTCTTTTGATATCACTCTACCTCTATATTCTTGTTAGTAATCTTTTTAGTCCCCTCTTTTGTCATAATTTTTTAATGATCATTGTTCGTAGATATCGTCATTGTTTTCTTTCCCCCCCCCTTTTTTAAAAAGAAATTAAGTCCGTTAGTCTTAACATTTTTATTACCTTTTAATTAATTGCATAACAATAATATATATATAAATATAAATATATATATATAAATATATATATATATATATATCTTTTACGCCTTTTAGTTTTAAAATTTCAATCAATGTTTTATTTACTTATTTATTTTTTCAATCTTACTTAAATGTTTACATTGTCATTACATATTTATTTTAAAACTATTTACAATCCAATGAAATTTTTATCTTCGTGTATCCTTTATTTAACACCACTCTCAAAATAACGTAGCGCGTTAAAAAAGATCATACGTATACATTTTTTTACCATAAATTTCTTCTACGGATGATCGTAAGCGATAAGTAAATTATTAATTCCGTCACACTCTCGAAAGTGAAAGTAGAAATGTTAAAACTGATAAGTGATGTTGATAGTTATTTTTATTAATTTCAAAATTAATCTAAAATCTGAATGATATATTACTAAATTCTGCTTCTGTTTGAAAAGTTATACATTTGAAACTGAGGCATTTATGCATGTGACTTTTTTTTTATCAGCAGAGATTAGGTAATAAACGGACTCGAATTGTACACAAATATGTTCCCTCACACCATAATCAACATAAACACTATCAATAATACTCTTTCATATAAATTACATCTATACAGCTAAACTTAATGACAAAAAAACTTTTCATACAGGAAAATATTTGTTGTAAAAAAAAAAAATCGTGTTTTTTAATTAGTTTTCGCAAGAAGATAGTAGACACATTTAAAAGTTTGTTATTATTTTGAAGCTTGATTTCGAAATTATCCAGCTCTTTATAAAATAAAAATATATGATTAACTTCTCAAAGCGTTAAATTTTTCCCTTATTTTTCTTTCATCTATGAAAATTTACCCTTAGTTAATCTTGTTATTGCGCCATCCTGCTCCCATAGCTTAAGATAGTGGATCATCTGTGTTGTACTTCTGTTTGCTTTGCTTTTTTATTTTTTAAATGTTGCAAATGTTTGTTTACACTGCCCTATTTTATTTATTGTCTATTTACAATATACATTTATTCATTATGTCAACTTTAGAAATAAGTAAGAAGAATGATTTACTGGAGGTCATTGGTAGTGGTCGAAGACCAAGTTGTTTTGTTTGAGAAGCACGTTGATATCGATTTGATTGATTGTTATACTGAACTTTTTGTACCATGCTCCAATTAACAAATATTATTCTGTTTAGATTTTTTAATCCATTCTCTAGAACAAAAAACACAATTGTTTGGAAAAATAGATTACTTATCAGATAATTCTAATTCTTCGTCTCTTTTTCTCCCTGTAGAAAGAATTATTTCTGTGAGAAATTTTTATATTTGTTCAAACACGTTGATCATAGGCAATATTATTAATGTTAGACCTAAACTTTTTTCCCTTAAAAATAAAAGAATTTAATTATTATGACTTGAATTTGGTAGTTGACAGTATCATTAATTTTTCAGTGGTGTTATTGGTTATTTTGTTGTATAGCAGATGTTATAAATTATATGAATGTACTCATTTATCCGTCATTAGGATTTACATAGGAAAATTTGGAGTTCATGCCTTTGCAAAAAGTAACAAAAAAGGATAAATTGACATCGAAGCCGTTTATTAAAGTTTTATTTATTTATTTATTTTTGGTTAGCTGAGGCTTTTTTTAAAAGAATTATTTGGATGAATATTTTTATAAGGATTAGTGGGGAAAATCAGCTTAACTCCAGTACCTTTTACGATAACATTGTCACGTGACAAGAAATCTCCGTTGCTTGTAGTTTGGGATTTCTGAATGTGAATGAAAATCTACCCCAAGACTCAATATTTTTAATTTTTAAAATTAAGAATTTATTTCGTCTTTTACCAACGAATAACTTGATCTATTCAACAAAATCTTTTTTTAAAATAAATAGTTTCTTCAAAAACGAATAATTGGCTACCCACTCTTTATTTAAATTTAAATTTTAATCACTTCTGTTGACCAAAACTAAAAAATGTACAATACTTTTCTACTTTCAGTCGAATAATCTCTTCCTTGAAATATTTGGACTAAAATTTAAATTCTTCCCGGTCTGCTCATATCTTTGAATAGAAAATGTTTTAAAATTGCTTATTATTTGTAAATTTCGATCATTTCTACAATTTTAAATGTGATTTTATATTAGGTAAGATTAAAACCTAAAATCGTATACTTTTCTCTCTCTTTTCTTCTTCTCTTTAACTCTATGATGAGTAGTGTGCATAAACACGGCGGGGGAAAATAACTTTAGTAGTCAGTCACACTTGTAATTAATAGTAGTATGTTATGAGTAAGTGTTTTGGTCACGTGGCCACGTTGTCGCAAAACAAACTGAATATGTCGATTCGATTCCCCCAATCTTTAAAATTAATCAGCATGTATGTTTTCCATGAACTCGTAAATAAATGTTGTCAAAAGTTTTAACTAAGATCTGTTCACATTATGAGACATAACTAAAGGAAAGAAAAAAATTTTGATCCAAAGTTGGTACTTTCAACTTAGCTTCAGCTATTTTTAGTGTGTGTGGGGGGTATCGAATATTTGGGGGGGTGAGAAAGTTTATATTTTAATTAATTGTTAGGAATAAACTTGATGACATTCTTGAGAAGAAAATTGAATAAAAACTGAAAAATAGTGACTCGTATGGTATTTTCTCGGAATATGTCAGTAGAAGGCTACTTCCACAACTTGGTGAATTACAAATAGTGTGCAAAAGTTTCCAGCACCCTCTATTTGAAAAACTATACTTTCACTACTAACTTTTGCAGACATTTAGGTTAATATATATTTTTTAAGTGCTTGCTAGAATAGGACAACAAAGAATATTTATTATTTCTGCGGTAATGTATATTAAAAAAATAGTAATAATGTAATACTAACATTTACCATCCCAAAAAGTGTAAGTTTCAATCAGTTACTTATTAAAAAAAATTTTTTTACAGTAAAACTACATTTAAATCCAGAAAATTATATCAAATAGATTTGATATAATTTTGTGGATTTAAATGTAAGTCGACATTTCCTTAGTGGTTGAGAGGGAAACGTTAAAGAAATATGGCGATGGGTGAATTGTAGCCAGTTGAAGAGGTGATTTTTAAATGTAACAAGTGAACGGTAAAAAAATAAAGCAACTTAACTGAATGGTGTATTACATTTCTATTTTATATTTTTTTTACATTATCACAGACTTTTCATTGGCGTGCTATTCTGGATAAGAACAAGAATAGATTAAAATAATGATACTTAAAAAAAAAAAAAGATGAATTTCGATTTTGGGATTAAACATTACCCGCTGTAAACAATGGTGAAGACGCTGGAATAATTCACCAAGAGGGAGTAACGTCTCTTATTTTACCGACATATTCCGAAATATTGTCAATAAGAAATTTAAATATTTCTGATTGTATTTTCATTTTTTAGTACCAGGGTCCTTTTTTCTTTCTTTTTTTCGATTAAAGATTTTTAAAAATCGACATTTGAAGTTTGAAAAACATTATATCGCTATAATGTACGTTTAAAAGGCGTGTGTTGTTGAAAGTTTTTTTTAATGCAGTTTTAAGTAAAAGATTTTAAAAATCTAACGAGATTCCCATTCAAATGAAAGATAAGCTTTATCTTTAACTTCTAGGTATACGAGACGCCATTTTCTCGTCTTTGACAAAATTTAGGGGGACATATATTAAAATCTTATTGTTTTTTTGTTTTTTTTTAGGACACAAAAGCTCGTCTTGTGTGTCTAAAGAAACATTCTTTTAATACTTTGTTCTTATAAGAACTTATGAAAGTGTTAACCCGATATTGTCTCCTAAACCATTGTAAATTACAGTGAGCTGACTGACGAACAATCAATGTGCTCACTGGAAAAGGATTCTAAGAATAATATTGGTTTTCATTTGTCTGATAATAAATAAATAAATGATTCATATTGACAAAGTTTGTATGAGTTTTTGTTTTGTCAGTTGAGCTGGTCATTTTGAGATTATTTTTTACCCTTATATTATTGTGAGTGCCTTTTAAAACAATTTTATTTTCTGGTACAAAACAAATATTTGATATCAACAACTGATTTTTTCTAATGATTTTTGTATTAAGATCAGAAATTATAAATTATTTGAAAAATACACCTTTCAATGTTGGATATGAATTTAATTTATGATTCTATTTTAAAACCTTTAAAATAAATGAAAAAACACACCATTTTTTAAAAAGTATAAATTACTCAATTTAAAAAGATTTGTGTGTAAACGGCTTATTTAATGTTAAAATTTGTATTTAATGTATAAAAACCGTTAAAAATAAATTTAAAAAACATAGTAAATAAAAATAAATTCAAATTATGATTCCTTAGTTTATGAAACGAAAAGCTCTGGGTAAAAATCCACTTGCAACCACAAGGCTTTTATAATTAATTTTGTTTTATAATTGCGCGCGCCTAATCAAATAAACTGAAAAAATGTTCTATCTCTTTGTAATAAAATGAAATTTTTTATTACTGTGAAAAAAAAAGTCTTTTTTCTTCTTTTCTTTTAAAAAAAATCTGCCACTAATCGCTACTCACACGCGGTATATTCGCATCACGTTACAAATGAGTAGCATCTTTATTTTAGTTTTTAATTGAAACTTGAAAAAAATCACCAAATAATAAATGTCATTTTTAACAAAACAATTCACATGGCCCTATTTCATTTACATGATTATATGAACCGAAAAGTTATTTATTTATCAGAGAGAAATGGTTCGAGTGCGCGTGTCTACGAAGACGAAAGAAGAAGAAAAAAACGTCGTCTGCTAAATTCCGGTTCGGTTTTGGTAAACGATATTTATAGCACCAGTACGATATTGTGAATCATTCGTTGAAATGCTATTGCTTGCAAATAATAACAGTTGTGCCATCATCACATTTACAAGTTAGGTTTGTCACGTGATTTCACTCTTTGCATAAATTGTTCAGTGCATGGCAGGGGCTATTTTAAAAAAATATAATTTCTTTCTTTTTTAAAAGAAAATACGTTTAAAAGCGTCACCAATATTTTGACATATACAAAAAACAAACAAACAAAAATACCCCTGTGCTTTGCTGCGAAATTTCTGTTGAATCTGAGAGGTACATTTTTCTTTAATGGAAGAAAGATTTAGGCGCCGCACTTTGTTGAAAAGTTTTTGATGGGTCAGTATTAAACTCCAACGGTTCTCTTTTTAGAAAAAAAAATCAAAAACTTTTTTTTCGCAGTGGTACAAAACAAAGTATATCACTTATTAAAAACTAAAACTAAAACAAGAAAAAACAAACTATCCTGTTTGAATTTCACATTAATATATTAAAAACAACAACAACAAAACATTGCATCATGATCTAATCAAAACTTTCGCTTTTTTGAAACTAGGTATTATCAGTTTTTTTTCCTTAGTGTTTAAAAATGAATTGTTACTGTATTGAAAAAATAGAAAGAAGTATTTTCAAATATTTTCATTTTATTTTTGTATGTTCAAAAAAAAGTTAAAAGTCGTATTTTAAACTTTTTTTTGGCATTAAAATAAAGTCTGTTAAAAATCATGAAATCAACAGTTTTTAAAATTATCCTTAAGCAAGGCTTAAATTTAAACTGCAATATATTATTTTGAAATCCATTTCATAATCTATTTTTTCTTTTTTTTTTCGTTTTTATGTGTGTGTGTGTCTACATTCCTAAGAAGAAACAATTGTTTCTTTTTAAATAATACTTATAAAATAGATATTCCTAAATTTGTCTCTATTTTTTTTATTTTATTTTATTTATTGTCCAAGAATTACTAACAAATGATAAATATACAAAGAGTGATTGATAAAGTTCGTGGTCTTAAGTACAAGGATTTGAGTTCCACAGTTTTGACTTAATTCAAATACAATTCAATCATTTGTATGATTACTTAGAAAATTTGAACTTCATAACTGTTTTCTGTTTAAAAAAATCCTTGAATCTCGAGTGTCAGCAATTGTTGAGAAAATGGCTAATATCACTCATTCATTCAGCTGCCTTTAATTTATTTATTCATTTATTTTAATCATGCTGTAGGAAGGAGCATTCTTTTATGTTACTGTCATATTCTTGTATATCTGAATTTAATTGTTCAGGTTAAAATCGCAGTAGCCCGAAGGGGAATTTTTTTTTTTTTTTTTTTTTTTTTTTTAGACCTTATTTTTCCGATATAGGTATCATTGGGGAACGAGAAAAGTTTTGACAAACTCAAATTTGATTTCTTAAATTAAATTTCTATTTTTCATTCACCAATGATGCTAACATCGGGAAAATGAGGTCTAAAAATGTTCGGCTTCAGGTTACCCCCTACCGTCCTTCAGGGCCGTCTTAACATTATCGGCCCTCGGGTAAGGTAGTAGTAATTTACTAAGCTTTTTGCTTAGATGTGGTCCAAGGCCGTAAGAATAGGGCACCCAATGAAACTCGAACTCTCTCACTGAAAGGTTGCTAGTCTAGCTTGCTAACCATTACACCACCTGAGGCGCCCTCAAGGCAGTATACTGGGTCCCCTACTTACACAACCATTCCCAGGAATAAAAATGTAAATGGTTGAGTATGTTTGTTGGCCCCGGGGCAACTGTGCAGCATACCTATGCATTAAGACTGTCCTGCTAGTCTTTTAACTTAGACTATATAACTCTCACGTTTCCATTTTCTTAAATAGGAAAAGAAAATCAAACTACATATATGCAATCATTCAAAGAGTTGAACTGTATGCAAATTTATTTGGAACTGTAAATCATGTCGTCCCACAAATTTATCATTTTTAGGATAGGTTATTTGGTGTTATGGCGTATCAACCATTGATGGTTATTTAATGCTAAATCCTGTTATATATATATATATATATATAAATTGGCCCACCGTAGCCAAGGGCGATCTGAAGGCTTTCTTTTCAGTAGCTATTACGCTTAGATGTAAGAGAGGGTGCTACTCCATTCCCTGGATTGCTTCACTTATCCTTGATCCATACCATATAATGCTGAGTGTTAAGCAAGGAAGCATCAAGAACCATTTTCTGAGTCTTTGGTATGAGTTGACCAGGGATTGAACCCTGGTTTCCTGAGCCTCTGGTGAACCCTCTAACCATTATATATATATATATATATATATATATATATATATATATATATATATATATATATATAGTCATCCACAGACAGACTGTTTCATTGTATCACAATTCTTCAGTGTGGATAGACAAATGAGATGCTTCAAGCTGGGATCGAAACCCAGTTGACTTTATGTTAGTTGGATATTTTACCTCAGAGTTAACATCATTTTCAGCATAAGTGAAGGAGCTTTTTATGTATATATTTTTACACATATGCTATCAGCTACTGGAGTGCTCAGTTCATGAGAAGAGCTCTGCATTTATGCATATGTGGCAGCTGGCAATTGCTTATTCTAGTGCTCAAGCCACTGAGGGGAGCATATATATTGTCATCATAAATTATATATATATAAATTATGATTTTTAAGTGAATAGTGTGTAAGTAACATTATTTTTTAAATGAACCAGAACTCATTTGTTAAATGGTTTCAAGTATTGCTATTTATTGTTTGCACACCCTTAAATGGTTTCAAGTATTGCTATCTAACTCTAATAGTTCTATTTGCATGCAGTTAAATGGTTTCAAGTATTGCTAACTCTAATTGTTTTATTTGCACACAGTTAAATAGTTTCAAGCATTTCTATCTAATACTAATAGTTCAATTTAATCTTAATCAGTTGTTTGCATACAGTTAAATAATTTTAAGTCTATTAAATGATTTAACAGTTTTATTTGATGTATAACAGGTACTATCACTCTAGGACTGGAGCCTCACCATCAGAAGGTTTATAGTGATATCTAAGATGCTCATTAGGGGCTAGGATTTTACTCTGCAGAGATACAGTCAACATATTCTACAGTAGCCAAAGAACTGGGCTATTGTCATTTTTAATTCTTACAAATTTTTATTACTCTTCATCTAATGCAAGATTTTTGTCATTTCAGCTTTGGGCGATTGGAAAACCTCCCATTTACTTGGCCAGTGTGTGCGTGAGTGCTGTGCCTGTTGTACAGACTACAATGAAGGAGCCCCACCCACCAAAAAAACTTGGTTTGGTTTGGATACGGGTCAGCATGTTGACAACTTCCGCATCATGCTGCAGCGGCTTTTCTCTCTCTACTCAGATCCTGAACTCAGTGATGTCCAGCTTGTTGTTGGCCGTAAAGTCTTTCTTGTACACAAGCTGATCTTAAGTATGTGCAGTGATGTCTTCAAAACAATGCTGACCAATCCACAATGGCCTGAGTCTTACAAGGAACGTATTGTTCTCAAAGAAGAACCTGAATGCATCCAAGTATTCCAAGACTTTATGAAATATATCTACACCGGTTCCATTCATCTCACCCATGAGTCTGTGCTGCCTCTTCTGACTCTAGCAGACAAATATGGTATTGATGACTTAAGTGACATTTGTACTGATTTTATGTGCAACCATTGTATGTTGACAGAAACTCCAACCACTGCGGTGTCGTGGCTTCAATACTCGGTGCTTTGTGGACATAAAGAAGTAGAAAAATGCTGTCGGGAGTTTATTTCAATGAACTTCCAGAAGATAATCTCGGTGCCAGATTTCTCAGCAATGTCTGTGGACTTCTTAATCTCCTTCCTGAAAAGTTCTGATCTAATTGTTCATGACGAGCATAACTTGTTTCTTGGGGTGAAGAAGTGGATTCTTTCACAAAGAGCCAAGTCTCGCATGAATCAGGATGACTTTATGAAACAGTTGGTGCTACAGACTATTCCCTATATCCGCTTTTCCATGATGAGGCTATCACAACTTCAGGCAATGAAGCAAGATTCATTTGTCCAGCAATTCAAGACTGTGTTCAACGAGAAAATAAACCATGCAATGAAGTACCACTCAGCCAGCGGCAAAGAACGTTTCATTCTAGACAGTATTAGCGGAGAAAGTCTGCAGTACGAGCCACGAAACTACACTAGCGATATCTGGAGCACAGAACTAATGATTGACAACTACAACGAACTGTCTGAGTACGATGTGAGAGCGGCTTTTTTTTCAACACCTATTAGCAGCTCTGAGACTGATGAAAATTGTTGCTTGGATTGGCATGTTGATCTTTACCCGAAAGGGGTTCTTTTTGGCAGCTGTATGATGATTGGGCTGCAACAAAACTTTGAGATTGAATCTCAGTCTTATAAAACTGTTCGTCTTTCTGTAAAAGCTATGTCAGAAGTAAGACGCCACGTCCACATAACGGTACTAGCTGCCAGAATTCAAGCTGGTGCTGACTACATACGGACGATTGCTTCTAAGACTTGCTTGTTTGATGAACACCGCTCAGTTCACAATATTGATAACATACTTCCATATTCTGAGCTAAATTGTCCAAACTCCAAATATCTCACTGGTCCAGATAACAATTCTTTTCGTATCATGATCATCATCAAACCAGTTCATTTAAGGTAACACAAAAAGTGGCCTAGACCCAAATTTTAAGTTATCCACTTCAATGTAATAATCTTGTGTTTTTATTATTGTTTTAAAGCTCTCCATTTGTCAGACTCCACCTTTTCCTGTCTGCTCAAAAGAAATCATCAAATTCTAAGATGAAAATAATGTTATATTTGAAAAAGAAAGAAAAATTTACTTGAAATTTTCTTATTTGTAAATTTGAGTCGAAGTAAAAATGTTTTTGAAGCTACTCTTAGTTTCTGAATTTTGCAATTTCATTTTTCAGCTTAAAACAGATTCTTGCAAGAATTGGATTTTGTTTTATTATACCAGTATTATTGTCATTATTGTTTGTCATTCAGTAATTTGCTCTTGATAAGATGATATATATATATATATATATATATATATATATATATCATCATCATCATGTTGTGCTGGTAGCACGGCTATCCCTGACCCTTTCTCGCCACTTTTCCCTATCGTTCATCGCCTCAGGCAGGTCTTCTGGACAACATCCCATATCCTCACATAGTTGCTGAATGTATGTTTGTGCTGGTCGTCCTGCTTTTGCACAGCCATGTGTGGGGGTGCACAAGAGTACATCACTTATGAGTTCGTCCCTACTTCTCCAGCAGTGTCCTGCATGTCTGGTTCGTCTAACTTGAATAGTTTTCGTGATAGGAGGCAGGTGGCCGTACAGTTGGTGTCTTGTGGGGTGTTTCCGCCAGGACTTGTTCAAGATTGCTCACAGCATTCTTGTGTAATTGCCGTCTAGCTTCTTCTCCAGCCGTTTTGTTAGAGTCCATGTAGTGCATCCATATAGCAGTATCAATGTGACCGCTGCCTGGAAGAAGCTGTGTTTCATTTTATCGGTTAGGTCTGATTTCCATATAATTGATAGCCTATTGATAGCTGTCCATGCTTTCTTTAACCTCATGTCGATGTCCTTTTCAGTTAATGCGACACTGCTTCCTAGGTAAGTGAATTTGTCTACTAGTTTAAGAGGGGTTCCGTCTAGAGTGGAGATGTCACCCGTTTCATTATAGCACATATATTCCGTTTTGTGTGCATTGACATAGAGGCCTATGCCTGCGGCTGCTCGTTCCAAACTATGCAGTAGTGTTTTGGCTTGGTTGGGTATATTTGCCAGTATCGCTATGTCATTGGCATAGTCGGCGTTGGTAATTGTTTTTGCGGGGTACCTTCTGCTTCTTTTCTTTGTCAGCTCGAAGCCGTTCTCTCTGATTTTATATTATTTATTTATTTTTCCTTGTCTTCACCCAATTTTGATATTCTTTCCTTTTAAAACCTTATTCCCTTAATTTGTAAATAGCAATGTTTGACTTAAAAAGAAGTGTCAGCCAAAAGGTGCCTAAGTTTTATATTCATTTTATTCGATTTAAATCATTGTTAAGATCAGGTGTCCCATTTTACAACTTATTTTACATGGTGTTGTACATGATATAATGTCTACTCACTCCTCTGTAGCAGTCTCATTACTACTAGTTTCTTGCCCAGTTGACAGGGGCTGTAGAATACACTGCCTGCACCTCTGCAGAGGGGTAACCCCCCCCCCATAATGAGTGTCCTGGATATGACACTAAACAGTCTGATGGCGAGATCCCAGTAATGCTGGGGCCTTCGGGAATATGGAACACCCCTTCATTTCCATTGCTCCCAGGTCCACTCTGGCCCGGCATGGTAGCATCTATGGGTTAAATAGAACTAACGGCATACTTATGCTAAACTGAATTGTTCGATTAAACTGAATAGCTTGAAATAGAAATATTTTTGACAATTAAACCGTACTTACATTTAAACTGCGTGCTAATGCTAAACTGAGTTATTTGAAATAGAACTGTTTTTTGAGATTGAAACTGTATTTACACTAAACTGAATTGTTTAACATAGAACTGTTTTGACATTTAACTGTGTGTAAACAAAATCTGTACTCGTACTTAACTGAATTAGCTGAATTAAAACTGCTTGACTAAATTGAATAGCTCGAAATAGAAATATATTTCACAATTAATCCGTACTTACATTTAAACTGTGTGCTTATGCTAAACTGAATTATTTGAAATTGAACTGTTTTTGACATTGAAACTGTACTTACACTAAACTGAATTGTTATATATAACTGCTTGAATAAACTGAATAGTTTGAAATAGAAATGTTTTTGACAAACTGTGTACTCATGCTAAACTGAATTGTTTGAAATAGAACTGATTATTTACATAAAAATGGATTTGGCATTAAATAACCTACAAAGGCTGATATGCCATCAAACCAAACCAAACCAAAACTACTAGTTTCATGTACACCTAAAAAAAAAAATCATCAGATGACTTGCCTCATAACTTTTGTAAAAATACATGAAGTTAGAAGTAATGAAACTGTCACAAAGGAATAAATAATCATTCATTCATTTTAGGTTTTATCCTTCTCTACTGGTCAGTATTGAGCACTATCTTTTTTTTTTACTACCGATCTAGCCCATATAAGAAAAACCTCTTATAGTGCAAACAGTATGAAGGAACTGTTCCAAAATACTGTAATAAATAATGTGATATCATTTCTAAAAACAGTGAAATTAAACACAAAAATCTAAAGAAATTTACAATAAGACCAAATTACTTCTATAAACCTTTTCTTTACTAGATATATTCTAACCAACTGATCCCTTCCCCAATCTGTTTCACAGTTTTTTTCCTTTTTTTTTTCTTTTTTTTATGATCATGATTCCCTACAAATAAACTAATTAAAAAACAACAACAAATAACCAACTAATTATCTAAAGTTTATCATCAATTCCTAAGACCTCTCCTTTGAATTTCTTTTCAGACTTATTTTCTTTAACTTGATTCATCATTAAATGACCAATGAGGTTGATATGCCGTAAAACAAAACAAACAAACTTTTTTTTACAAAAAACACATTTTAAAATAATTTGTTTATTTGTCCCCATTCAAAATGATAAGCTAATTTATGTTTGAACTGGCATTTCTGTCTTGGATCAGGGTGTAATATCTGTACTGATGGAAATCCCATGGTTATAAAATATAAAGACAAAAAATTATAAAAGTAAATAAATGTGAAATCCCCAAAAAAATAAATTTATAGAATTTTGATTATGTTAATATACTAATACAGCTTCACATTGACAAAATCTGAATAATACAAAGACCATATTGCAATAACAACAGAATTTCTCATTGCTTATACATTGAAAAAAATTTGTGTGTATATATATATATATATAATGCATGTGTTTAGGAAAATAATATCCAAATGACTTATATTACCATAACAATGGAATTTCTTATTACTTTGGTTGGTTGGTTGGTTGGTTATATTTTATAGTATATCAACCCTTGTTGGTTATTTAATGCCAAATCCTGTTTATACATAAATATTAAGTATATATGATTTGTAAACAAATAGTTGGCAATATGATTTTTGAACAAGCCAGAGCTCATTTGTTTGCACACACTTAAATGGTTTCAAGTATTGCTATATAACACTAATAGTTTTATTTGCACACAGATAAATGGTTTTGAGTATTGATGTTTAACACTAGTAGTTTCAAATGGTTTCAAGTCTATTAAATGATTAAACATTGGAGGTGCCCGTGGTGTAATGGTTATCGTCGTAGGAAATGAACACGGCGACACAAGTTCAAATCCTGGACGAGACTGATTTCATTTCACATAGCACTAATACCTTTGGGAAAGGTTTGAATCCAATTATTCTCCCTCCAGCTATGGGTAAATAGTAGGGCAGACTAGGTTCTTCAGCCTTGGTGAGGCGACTAGTCTAGGAGAAGGAAAACTCTTAAACTCCGCTTAAAAATTGACCATGTGTCATATCCTACCCGAGTGGAGAGGTTGGTAAATAGGATTAAATGATTAAACAGTTTTATGTGATCTATTGATGAAACCCTAACAGGAACTACTTTTCCAGGTTAAAATGGATTTGGGAGTAATGCCAATGAAAAGGTACTTCTCATTCCCTAAAGCTCCAGAACTGGAGCCTCACCATCAAATGCAGTTTAGTGTCATGTTTAAGACACTCATTGAGGAAAGTCTTACACTTCTGCAGAGATGTAGTCAGCTTATTCTATAGTCACAGCCGACTGGGCTGGCATTACTATTTTGGATTTAGACAAAGTTATATATATATATATATATATATATATATATATATATATATATATATTATATGAGAGATGCTGTGATTAAGAAGTGAATAACTAAGAGCCATGAAACAAATATTATTTCACATATCCTGCAGTTAACTACACTTGATACATTGTGTTTCTCAAGTTTCTTTAACCCTTTCAGAAACATTCTATAAAAAAATGCCCATTCCTTTCTTGGTTGACCCAAGAATTTTTCAGCATGTTTGTGCATGTGCGTGTGTGTCTGTAAATATATATATATAGTGATGAAAAAAACATAAGGTCTTCAGAGAATGATTTTATTTGTAGAAATGTTTACCAATGTTAAAAGTTTTGCTATTCAAACCTTCATCAGGGTATGTAAGTTTTTAAATGAAAAGAAACTTTTTTTTTTCCAGGTCTCCCAGATATATATTTGTGTGGGTATATGTTTTTTCATCTCTACTAAACACATTTTCAGTATGTGAGAATATATATATATAATTTTTGACAATCTGAAGAGAAAATCCAAAGGGTTGGAATATCCAATTTGAGTGTTCAATGTCAATGGCTATCGACATATAATTAATTTGGGATTAAGAATACATCAAAACTCAACGTGCAGAGCCAAAAATTCTTTTTATATAAAAATAAAAAATATTCATTTCTTTAGCATCATTATAAATTTATTTCAGGTCGTGATGGCCATCATTAAATTTTTATTTGGGTGTTTTTATATTGCTTCTGATGAGAATGAGATTTGAAAAAAAAAATTTTTTCTATTTTTTAATTAAAATAATTTTTTAATATATTTTTTTAATCACATTTTTTAATCAAGAAAATTTTTTTATAGTGGCGATATTATATCTATTATTATTTCTTATTTATACAATCTTTATACATTCCTTTAGAAAAGAAAAAAAAATCCCTAATTTAAATACTACTGAAAATTAAAAAACCTAATTCTCGAAAAATTAGATAGTGGCATGTGACTTATTTAAAATTATGAATAAAATATGCATTCATACTTCGTACTTCCATTGAAACCAATCCATAACTAAAGAATTGTTATTAAAAATTATCAGATGAGCTAGGAATTATGCAGATATAACTCAGGAGGAATTAGACATTATATTAGCATATAGGAAATCTGTACTAGACAATGACCGATAATTTTGATGTTACAATGGAGTCATTTGACTCTGCCCAAATTCCAGATTTAGTAGGAATATATATTTTAGATACACTAGGTAGGTTTTTAAATTTGAGTAACATGAGAATTTATAGAAATGATTGATTAATTTCTATCCCTAATAGTAATGGACCCCTAAAATCTAAAATACAAAAGAAAGTCATTAGAGCCTTTAAACATATGGAGTTAAAGATAGAGATTAGTTCTAACTAGAAAATAGTTAATTTTTTAGATGTAATTCTCAATTTAAATGACAATTCTTATAACCATTTAGTAAGACTAATGCTATACCAACATACATTAATGTTAGTTCTAACCCCCCTGCATCCACAGTTAAACAAATTCATAATGCAATTAATATTAGAATAAACTGATTATAATCTTCTAAAAACATATTTAATTATCATAAGGAATTTTACAATGAAGCCATATGTAACAGTGGTGATAAAAATGAACTCAAGTATTTAGAAGCCAACAGACATCACAACAATAGGGGCAATAATATAGGAGACAATAGAACTAATAATAATAATATAAATATGGATAATAAAATAAGCAAAAATATTAATAAGAATAGACAGAAATATTATCTGGTTTAACCCTCCTTTTTGCAAACTCTCTAATATCAATATAGGGAAATATTTTCTAGGTTTAATAAACAAACATTTCAAAGATGATGATCCCCTTAGAAAAATAATTGATTAGAATAATGTAAAAAATTAGTTATTCTTGTACTAACAATATATCTAAAATAATTGACAATCACAAGAAATTAATAAATAAGTTGGACTGGAATAACAATGACAACTTAAAACATTCATGTAATTGTAAAATAAAAATGAATGCCCATGAGGAAATAAATGTAACCTTGATAATATTATATATCAAGCTAACATTTCAACTAAAGAAAATGATACTAATGATAAGGCATACGTAGGTATGACAAGCTTAAACTGGAAACTTAGATATTACAACTGCTTACAATCTTTTAAAAATCCAACATTAGAAAATCAAACTGCCCTATCTAGGTATTACTGATATTAAATAGAACTACGACTAACATCTAAAATTGGTAAATAATTAAAAGATCCTCCTTGACAAACAGTTTACATGGTAGGTGTAACTTTTGCTTAGAAGAGAAAATATGTATATTGAAATATTTGAATGGAAATTTACTAAATTCCAAAGCAGAAATGATATTGGCATGTAGACATAGAAATAAATTCTTAGTATAATTTAATTTGATATATCAATAATATTAAATAGATTTAACAAATATTAATTAGGTGTTATATATTTTTAATTCTATATTGGAATATTGATCCATAATTTTTTAAGAAAAATTAAATAACAAATAATTTAAAATAGATCTTTCTAATAAAGTATACAATTAAATTTAAAGGATAAAGTATAAATATATGTTTTTATAAAGGGGAATAAAAAATAAATAAATAAATAAATAAAAAAATAAAAAATAATATAAAAGTGGTCAAAAGATTAATATAGCCTTATAACAAGAAGGAACTGTCCCTGTACTTCACCGTTTTTATTACACCGGTTTTTCTATTTGTAAACAAAGATTCCAGAAACTCATATTTCATTCATTTATATTATTATAGGAATTATTTTTTACATTAATAAGTTATCTATTACATATTAATTCTTTGCTTATTACGTTTAACTTAACATTTGATATGTTAATTTCCTCCTAATATTAATAACTTGAATTTTTTATGATAATTTAAATAATCAGAACTAGACTTTTGTAAATTGATATCAGCATTGAATTATTATTTCCTGATAACACAAATTATATTTATAGTACATAATAGTTACAACAGAAGTATGAATGCATATTTTATCCATAATTTTGAATAAGTCGCATGCCACTATTTAATTTTTCCAGGATTAGGTTTTTTAGTTTTTAGTAGTATCAAAATCAGGGGTAACTTTTTTTTTTTAAAAGGAATGTATAAATATTGTATAAGTAAAAAATAATAATAGATATATCTCCACCGTAAAAAATTTTTCTTGATTAAAAAAAAGTTATTTTCATTGAAAAATTAAAAACATTTTTTTTTTCAAATCCCATTCTCGTCAGAAGCAAAATAAAAACACCCAAATAAAAATTGTCTTTCATACAATATCTAATGATGGTCATCATGACCTGAAATAAATTTATAATGACACTAAAGAAGTGAATTTTTTTTTATATAAAAAGTATATAAAGTTGGCCAACTGTAGTTGAGGGTAACCCGAAGGCACCCTTGTTCCTTACCATATAATGCTGAGTGTTTTTTGAGCCTTTGGTATGATTATCTCGGATTGAACCCAAGTTTCCCAAACACTAACCAATATGTCATATTTACACACACGACTGAAAATGCATCTGCAGTAGAGCACCTAACAAAGTCTTCCTCAGATGATGATTTTGGGGGGCTAGAATATCATGGCCATTAATCAAGTTGCCCAAGCAGTATCTCACAAAACCTTATCAGTTAAAAAGTTTCACCTCTGTGACTTATGATACGTTTGATCCAATCAACTAGTGCTGAGAGGTTGAAAAATATTGCCATTTTAATGTACCCTCCACCCACCCAGCTAAATAATCTTAACTTCTGATTTATCAAGTATTGTCTGTCAAATTTCTTACTTTGTGGAAGTTTTCATTTCATTGTTCAAAATAAACAAGTTGTTTTTTTTAGGAAATGAAAGGATGTTTTTTCTCAAATGCTTGCATGTAATACAAGGCTCATGTGAAAATTTCATAGCTTGACCAAGATACTCTCATGGAATGTGACCAAATGAACATAGGTTCTTTTGTCATCTACACACTTCATCCATCAGTGTTGCAATGCTTGGATCCTACTGGTCAAAAACAATTATCAAGAGATTATATGTTGTCATAATATGAACTTTTCAATCCACCCTCCTCTATACAAGGTGTGATATGAAGGTACAGACTGAATCTTTCGTTTTCTTTCTTTTTAAATTTAAATGAACACGTGTCCAGGTGAGTATCTTATATAAAATGATAAATACTAGGGTGAGTCAAAAGTTTTGCAATATGTTGGTAACTTTGAGACACAAGTCAATAGTTCCAGATGCTTTGGCTAAGTTTGTGAAGGTGATGAACTATTCTGGACTGTGTAATGCTCAGTTTACCTCATACTCTCTTGGTTTGCCTATTCCTATCTCACACAAATAAATTGCACACATTCATATGATATCAAATATTCCTATCACATAGAAATAGATTGTACACGTTCATATGATATCAAATATTCCTATCACATACAAATAAATTGTACACGTTCATATGATATCAAATATTCCTATCACATACAAATAAATTGTACACTTTCATATGATATCAAATATTCCTATCACATACAAATAAATTGTACATGTTCATATGATATCAAATATTCCTATCACATAGAAATAGATTGTACACGTTCATATGATATCAAATATTCCTATCACATACAAATAAATTGTACATGTTCATATGATATCAAATATTCCTATCACATAGAAATAGATTGTACACTTTCATATGATATCAAATATTCCTATCACATAGAAATAAATTGTACATGTTCATATGATATCAAATATTCCTATCACATAGAAATAAATTGTACACTTTCATATGATATCAAATATTCCTATCACATAGAAATAAATTGTACACTTTCATATGATATCAAATATTCCTATCACATAGAAATAAATTGTACACTTTCATATGATATCAAATATTCCTATCACATAGAAATAGATTGTACACGTTCATATGATATCAAATATTCCTATCACATACAAATAAATTGTACAAGTTCATATGATATCAAATATTCCTATCACATAGAAATAGATTGTACACTTTCATATGATATCAAATATTCCTATCACATACAAATAAATTGTACATGTTCATATGATATCAAATATTCCTATCACATACAAATAAATTGCACACATTCATATGATATCAAATATTCCTATCACATACAAATAAATTGTACACATTTATATGATATTAAATATTCCTATCACATAGAAATATATTGTACATGTTCATATGATATCAAATATTCCTATCACATAGAAATGAATTGTACACGTTCATATGATATCAAATATTCCTATCACATACAAATAAATTGTACACATTTATATGATATTAAATTTTCCTATCACATAGAAATAGATTGTACACGTTCATATGATATCAAATATTCCTATCAAATACAAATAAATTGTACACATTTATATGATATCAAATATTCCTATCACATACAAATAAATTGCACACATTCATATGATATCAAATATTCCTATCCCATAGAAATAAATTGTACACGTTTATCTGATATTAAATATTCCTATCTATACAAATAATTCCTCAGTCAGATGGGCTGTAGAATACACCAACTGCATCTCTGCAGAGGGTCCTAGATATGATACTAAACAATCTGATGGTTAGGTTCCAGTGATGCTGGAACTTTAGGGAATGTAGAGTACCCCTTCATTACCATCGCTCACAGGTTCACTCTGGCCCGGAGTAGTAGCACCTGATAGGGCCCTATCTATGGGTTAAATAGAACTAATCTGCATACTTATACTAAACTGAATTTCTTGAAATAGAACTGTTTTGATATTTAAACTGCATACTTATGCTAAACTGAATTGTTTGATATAGAACTATTTTTGACATTGAAACTATACTTATGCTAAACTGAATTGTTTGAATTAAAACTCTTTGACTAAACTGAATAGCCTGAAATAGAAATGTTTATGACAATTAAACTGTGTACTCATGCTAAACTGAATTGTTTGAAATAGAAATGATTATTTGTATAAAAGTGGATTTGGTATTAAATAAGCTACAAAGGTTGATATACCATAAAACCTGACCAACCAACCAACCAACACAAATAAATTGCACACAGTTGTATTATTATCTAATACTAATAATTTAATGGTTTTAAGTAATTATTTCTATTTAATAATAATAATCCTTTGTTGGCACACAGTTATATGGTTTCAAGTAAATAATAATAATAATATTCCTTAGTAAACAATTATAGCTTCTTGTAACTATTCTTAATATAAATAGTTTACAATTATATGGTATCAAGAATTTCTATCAAGTACTAATCATTTTTAAACAGATCTGTTAGACTCATACATGCGACCCTAACAATTATTACCTGGAGCTGGGAGTAATTATAATTAAGTATTACATCACACTCTCCAGAACGAGAACCTCACCATCAAATTCGCTTTAGTGTTATACCCAGGACACCCCTTTTGGAAGAGGTAACTCTGACCCCTCTCTAGTTGACACAGCATGTTCTAATACACATAAAAAGCTCTTTAGAATAATAAAACAATTTCCAATCAAGTTTACAACTAAATGATAATTGTATGGGATTCTCATTCATAATGGATGTCATGTTTTGATGATCCTATTTTCTCAATACAATTGAGGTAACTATTCCTAAAAAGAAGCATCAGTATCATCATAGACCTAATGAATTGCCTAGTTATTAATTACAAAATTAGATACATTCTTATTCTTTATGAACTGATTTTATATTATAACTAAAAAAAATATAAAATGAAAGCTGTCACTCAGGCTAATCAGCTAAAATATTTATTATTTCAAATAATTCTATTCAGTTTAGTCAAACAGTTCTAATTCAAACAATTCAGTTAAGCATAATCATTACATACTGACAGAAATTCCAATTACTGCTGTACAGTGGTTTCAATATTTGGTGTTCTCTGGGCTTAAAGAAGTAGAAAAATGGTGTCGGAAGTTTATTCCAATAAACTTCCATAAAATAATCTCATTTCCTGATTTCTCAATAATGTCTGTTGACTTCTTAATCCCATTCTGTTATATACCCTACCTATGAACATTAATGGGTATGTCCCATTCCTCATAAATATATTAGACACTATTGTGAGGGTGTGAAAATATACTAAATAGTCACCACTAGCAGTGGCTACATTCTTCATGCCACTAGCAAGTATTGTATTTGTTAATGTTATAAAGATTACCATTTCATTTCCAACCACCATTTTGGTTATTTCTCATTCAGTAACCTTTGGTTAGGTTACAACATCTTCTTAAAAAGTTCCAATCAAATTGCTTATGATGAGTACAACTTGTTTTCGTACCTCATAGTGAGATATTTTTTTATTCAAGCAATACACTTAAAGTGCTCTAACTCAGAGAATAAAGCAATTTCCAGTCCAATTTGTGACTGAATGATGATTTTGTAGGGTTCATGTTAATGCTGAATATTTTCTTTATCTATATCTATCTATTTCTGACAAAAATTCTCATTTCATTTTTGTATGTATTACCCAAACCCTCCACTATGAGCAGGATGCAACACAAGGTCAATTTTTTAAGTGGAGTACAACAGGTTTGACTTCAGTGTTTCTTTTCCAGACTGGTTGCCATACTAAGGTTAAAGAACCCGGTCTTCTCTACTATTTACCCATAGCTGAGAGTGAGGAGGGGGAAATAGTTGGATTCATGCCTTTCCCAAGGTTATTAGTGCTATGTGAAATGGAAACGGTCTCATTTAGGATTTGAACTCTGGTCACTGCTCCCATTTCCATGACAATAACCATTATGCTATCAGTGACTCCATTTTTGTATCTAATCAAAACTCATCAAAAACAGCACATCATAACGAGATTTTTATTAGAGCAATATCTTTCAAATGCTCTAACATAGAGTAAAGCAATTTGAAAATGAATGATGATTTTATGGGGTCTGCATTCATGATGAATGTCATCTTTTAATCATTCTGTTTTCTTGATATAATTTAAGATAACTTTGGAATGCTTTGAGTCCTTCATTTCTTCCTAAACAGAAGCATTAATATCATCATGGACTATTAGAACAGGAACCTCATGGGTTGCCTTGTTAATAATGACAACATTGAATCAATTCACATTCTTTATATGATAATTCTAACCACACTTTTCACTTTCAGACTAAAACCCTTGGAAAAGGTATGAACCCCCTTATTCCCCTAGCTATGGATTAGATCATGGACACCAAAATATAATATTTGGGTGGTTACAATTAGATACTATCATTGCTGTCCTACAAGGATGGATTTGACATTAGGTACCCCATGAAGGTTGATATGCCATTAAAAACAAAGAAAAGAATGAAAAAATAAATTCTAAAGAAAATATAAAATGAAAACTGATTAACACAATGACTGAGACTATTTAGGTAAAATATCTATTATTCTAAATAATTATTCTTGTAAAATATTTGGTAAAATTATAGGCTTGAGTTAAACAGAATCACACAGAGAGAGGCGGAGGGGGTGGAAAGAGAGATGGTGAGAGGGAAGAAGTAGCAGAAAGATTGGCATTGAATTAGAGATGAGCATAAAGAAAAAAAAGATGCACAGATGAACTGAAACTGGAGATGTTGACAAGAGAGAGGGCTGGCTCTGCAAATGAACCAGAATGAAAAGACATTGCCCTCAAAGTAGGACAGTGGGTAGGACACAGACAAGGGTGTACAGAGATAAGAGAATAAAGCAGGGTACCTTGCCAGGTGGTTTTTTTAGGAGTCTGTGATGGAGTCTGATGCCCCATATCCTCCACCCTCCTATCTCTTTTTATATTTTCCACTGCAGACATAATAATGGGAGGAGGTCTGCTTCATCAGCAGGCATGAAAAAGAGGTTAGGGTGGGGAAATTGAGTTGCTTGGTGTGTACAGGTGGAAAAGAGTAGATAACTAGAATTGAATAAAGAGAAGGAAGAGGAAAGCAGAGGATGATGAAGGTGGGATGAAGATGGGTAAAAGAGGAGGAGTGGGAGTAGAAGGAGGAGAAAGTAGGGTAAAAAGGCAAAGATATAAGAAGGAAGAAAAAGGAATAAAGAATGAGAGAAGATAGGGAAAAGAAGTTAAGCATAGTAAAAAAGGGAGATTTAAGATGAGGGTTAAAAGGGAGAGAAAAAGATGGTAAGGATTTTAAAGCAAAAAAGGAGGAAGAGAGGAAGTAAAGAGCAAGAGAAGAAGGAAAAAGAGAAAGGAAAGAAGTCAAGAAAAGGTTAAAAATTTAAAAAAAGAAGAAAAAGAAAAAGAGAAAGGAAAGAGGTGGAGAAAAAGTAAAAAATTAGGAAAGAAAGAGAAGAAGGAAAAAAAAGAAAAGAACAAGGTAAAGAAAAAGTAAAAAATTAGGAAAGAAAGAGAAGAAGAAAAAAAAGAAAGGAATGAGGTAGAGAAAAAGTAAAAAATTAGGAAAGAAAGAGAAGAAGAAAAAAAAGAAAGGAACAAGGTAAAGAAAAAGTAAAAAATTAGGAAAGAAAGAGAATAAAGAAAAAAAAGAAAGGAACAAGGTAAAGAAAAAGTAAAAAATTAGGAAAGAAAGAGAAAAAGGAAAAAAAGAAAGGAACAAGGTAAAGAAAAAGCAAAAAATTAGGAAAGAAAGAGAATAAAGAAAAAGAGAATGGAAAGAGGTAGAGGGAAAGTAAAAAATTAGGAAAGAAAGAGAATAAAGAAAAAGAGAACGGAAAGAGGTAGAGGGAAAGTAAAAAAATTTGGAAGGAAAGAGAAGGAAAAAGAGAAAGGAAAGAGAGAAAAGGTAAAAAATTAAAAAAGAGAAAGAAGGAAAAATAGAAAGAAAAGTAGAAAAAAGTTATAAAAATTAGAAAAGTATGAGAAGAAAGATAAAGAGAAAGAAAAGAGGGAGAGAAAAAGTAAAAAATTAGGAAAGAAAGAGAAGAAATAAAAAGAGAAAGGAAAGATGTAAAGTAAAGGTAAAAAAAAATAGGAAGGAGAGAGAAGTAATTAGTAAAAAAAAGAGGTAGAAAAAGAAAACAAGAAAAGGAAGAGAGAAAAGATTTTTAAAAATTGGAAGGAAAGAAAGAAAAATGTAAAAAAGAAAAGAGCTAGAGAAAAGATAAAAAAGAATAGAGAATAGGAAAAAGATTTTTTCAAAATTAGAGTGGAAAAAAAGAGAGAAGGAAAAAAAGATGAAAGATTTAGAGAAAATGGGAAAAATTCAAGAAAGGAATAAGAAGGAAAAAGGAAAAGGAAAGTGAGATAAGAAAGAAAAAGTTAAGAAAGAGCTAAAGAAAAAGTTTTAAAAAAGTCAAGAAAAGGGAAAGAGAAAAGAAAGAAAAGGACAAAGGAAAGAAGCAGAGAAGAAGAAAAGGAAAGGGGTTGTGAATAGGTAAAATTAATGAAGAAAAAGAGAAAGGAAAGAGAGGAGGAAAGAGGTAAAGAAAATGTAAGAAAATAAAAGAGGAAGAAAAAGAGAAGGAAAAAGAGCAGGAAGAGAGAAAATGTGAAGAAGTTGAGAGGAAGGAAAGGGAGAAGGAAAAAGAAAAAAAAGATTGGTTGGTTGAGTTTTATGGCATATCAACCCTTGTAGGTTATTTAATGCTCAATCCTGTTTATATATATATATATATATATGATTGTAAACACAGTCTGTTGGTGATATTATTTTAAGATGAGCCAAAGCTCATTTGTTTGCATACAGTTAAATGGTTTTAAGTATTCCTATCTAACATGAATAATTCTATTTAGTATTAATCATTTGTTTGCATAAATAGTTTCAAGTATTGTTATCC
>OY757915.1:32610466-32702966 GCA_963585895.1 Sepioteuthis lessoniana
CGAGTCAGCTAACAATAGGAAAAGGGAGAGAGGGGTAGATTTTGTGAAATGGCAAGTCGGAATTGGTGTGGGGGGTACACTCCACCAGGTGGAAAGAAAACTAAAAACACACCTGTTTTTCCTTTGGTAATGAAAAACAGTTGGAACTCAAGTACCGCACTTCACTACCGATATATATATATATATATATATATATATATATATATATATATATATATATATATATATAATTTGCATTTTTTTCCTAGTCTATTTTCTTTTCATTGAAAAATACAAACATTTCTCTCTTTTTCTTTCTCTCTCTTTCTCTCTCTCTCTCTCTCTCTCTCTCTCTCTCTCTCTCTCTTCTAGTACACTTTAGGAAGATGGCAATGATAAGAATGGGGTCTTTATCTACCAGGAAGATCCCTTCTATCAGAACGAGGAGCAGGTGTCTCTTTGGGGTTCTATACAAGATAGCCATATTTATTGAACACTCCACTCTCTCTGCCACTCTGATCTATTTTTTATACCGTTCTTATCAATATATATGAGGAGGTGCTGAAAAGTTCTTGTCCCTACAAAAAGGAATGGCCTTTTTTTTCGTAAACACAAGAAACTAAGTACCAAGTGTGGGAAACTGAGGAATATGAGGAATAGAATGTATATTTCAAAGTTCTAGGTTTTCTCTGCTTGGTTGGGCTGAGAACTTTTTAGCATTCCTTTATAAAGATCAATATCTTTAAGTCCAATAATGTTTTGTCATTCATTCTATTCTTACCTTAAAAAGATATTTCTTTTTCCCTTTTTCTTTTTTATTTTTCCAAATTTTTTCTGTCATTATTTTTTACTTATTTCTTTTTTCTTTTCAGTTTTTCTTATTTTCTTTTTTCTATCTTTTCATTTTCTTCTTTTTTTACTTTTTTGTATCTTTCATTTTTGTTTTTTCTTATTTTTTAAGTTTTCTTTTGTTTTCCTTTTATATCTATTTTATTCTTTCTTTTCTTTTTTCTTCTTAATTGATTCCTTTCTTTCTTTCTTTCTTTCTTTTATTATATCCTTTCTTTCTTTTTATTCTTTCTTTCTTTCTTTCTTTTCTTTTTTATTCTTTCATTTTTTAAATCTTATTCTATTTCTCCCTTTTTCTTTTCTTTCTTTCTGTTCCTTTTTTACTTTTTACGTTCATTCTTTTTTTTTCCTTTTCTGTTCTCTTTTATCATTCCATTCTTTCTTTTTACCTTTTTTTTTTTCTGGTCACTAAAACAAAATAGAAATATCAATTCCAGCACTGAAGTTCAACTCAAGATCATTTATTGAAATGCTAATGAGATGAATTTTAGCTTATTAGATGATTGGCAGGGCATAATCTTCCAATATTCATATATTTCTTAAAACTCCATCTATTTCCTTCAAGTAGAACATAGGGCTTGTCTATCAATTTCATTTTATTAAAACCTATCTACCCATGTGGCAACCTCACTGTGTTCATATCTATCTCAGATTGTTATATCTATCTATCTATCTATCTATCTATCTATTTTGCTAGCTTGCTAGTTATCTTAGCATGTTCCTATCTCTATGTTAACCTATTCATATCTATCTCTGTTCTTATCTTTCTTTCTGTCTCATTGTGTGCATCTTCTCTCTCTTTATCTCTCTCAAAATCTTTATATCCATCTCTCCTTATCTATCTATCTATCTATCTATCTACAATGGATTATGCTTAAGTAGAACATATGATGACTATGAGTTTTGATCCATACAAGCAGTTGTTTTTTTTTTTAGATAAGTTTGCATAAAAAGGATAAAAATATTACACACATTTGATTCTATTCTAGAACAACTGGGCCTACTAACATTTAACCAAAATCATATATATATATATATATATAAAGAGAGAGAGAGAGAGAGAGAGAGAGAGAGAGAGAGAGAGAGAGCAGACCCTATGCTTTGCTGGTATCCATTTTAAGAATAATTATGAAAATTTTCACAAGATCTTTGTTGGCACCCCTAAACACAGAACACGCCCCCAACAAATACTTGAGTTTCCTGTACCTTGAGCTAGCTATATATATATATATGTGTGTGTGTGTGTGTGTGTGTGTGTGTTTATTCAGATATACTTCTCTATTCATCTATTTCAAGCTGTTTTATTTTCATACTCATCTCAAAGTTTAATGTAGCTAAAGCCAATAAATATATAAAATTGTATATATGTGCCTAAAATGAATAAGAAAGAATAAGAGTTTATGAGCCAAGTCACACACACACACACACACACACACACACACACACACACACACACACACACACACTACATAATAATAGTAGTTTCTTCATAGATAGTAGGTTGGTGGTTCCCTTTGACTTATGGGTTGGAAGACATTGCTCTTAATTACACAGAAAGACTTTTACCCACATCATGAGGACAAAATACCTGAGTATACAATGTTTTCTTTATTTATTAAATTGACATCTTTTTTTATTAAAGTAGCAAAGAAATGACAAATATCTTTAAACTGAAAAGACATTGTTTTGTACTTTTGGAGACTAAATGTCCCATTAAAAAAAGTTTAAATACTTATTGTATTAAGAATTAAGTTTGTGAGAGAAGTTTTTCTTTTTCCTACAAGATTACTGGTTATAAAAAGTCTTGTATAAAACATAAGCAAAAAAAAAAAAAAATGCAGGCACTGTTAAATTTCTACAATTTAACAAATGTCAACAAAAATGTTTCTTTTTATGATTAAAAAGATGCACATTTCAAATATTCTTGTTCTTTACTTTTTCATTCATTTTTAAATGCAACAGACTTATTAGCTCCGTGTGAATTTCTTGTTTCTTAAACTGAAAATTCTTCTCAAGAATAACATTTGAGTTTTACTCTTCTTAAAAATTGGCCTTGTATAATATCCTACTCAGAGCAGAGGGGTTTGGTAAATGCAAACAGATGATGTCGTCTTTGTCAGGAATATATATACATATATATTTTTACCAACCTTTTTGCATAAGCAAGATGTGACACGAGGTCAGTTTTTTAAGCAGAATTCAACTGGTTTGAATTCAGCTTTCCTTCTCCTGGACAAGTTGCCATACTAGATCCCAGACTGTCCTATCATTTACTCATAGCTGGAGGGAGAATAGTTGGATGCATACCTTTCCCGAGAGGATTAGCACTATATGAAAATGCAAATAGCCTTGTCCTTTTGAATTTGGTTTGCTGTGTCCAATTCCTACAATGGTAACCATTACACTACAAGCACCTTCAATTGTCAAGAATATATTGTCCACGTAGTCCATCTTTCATCACCCTGAACAGATAAAGGTTTGAAGGTGCTAAATCCAGATTATAGAGTGGGTACAGTAAGATAATGCACTCAAAATTTTCAACACTATCCATAGTTTTCAAAGCGTTGTGAGGCCTGGCATTATTATGTAGCAAGCAAAAGGTTGTCTTTATTTCTGGCCTGACTAAGGATTTTGGGGACTTTCAGTTCTAGTCAGTATTACGATTCCTCAACCATGAGCAGGATGTGACACAAGGTTAAGTTTTTAAGCAGGGTAAAGTTAGTTTGAATTCAGTGTTTTCCTTCTAAGCTGATTGCCTTACCAAGACTATAGAACCCAATCTGCCCCTTCTCTTTACTCATAGCTTTGGAGAGAACAGATGGGTTCATGCCTTTCCAAAGGATAGTAGTGCAAAAGTGAAATGTAAACAGCTTTGTCCAGGTTTTGAATTCAGGTCACTGATTCTATTTCTTACTATGATAACCGTTAACATGAGAGCGCCTCAGTGTTGTAATGAAAAGTTTAGAGTTGATAGTTTGTCTGAGATCCAGGAAATCCAGGAGGATTACATGTTTCATATCTCAAAAGACATTGCCAATCACTTTGCTAACTGATAGCTGTGTTTTGTTTTTTTTTCTTTGATGAGAAATTCAGATATCACCACTTCACAGACTTTTGCTTTGATTCTAATTTGTAGTAGACATCTTGTCTTCTCACCAGTCTGAAAAACTGTCACCTCCAGTCTTGTGGTTCAGCTGGGCCTGACAAGTTTGAATTTGTTGCTTAGAATATGATGACTGCATCCCCTACAGAGGAATAGGAAAGGTGCCCTTGGTATAACTGTAAACTGGATCTGATGGTGAGGCTCCAGTTCTTAAGATCTGGGGAATGTTGAGTACTCCTTCTTTGCCATTACTCTCAGGTCCATTTTGACTTGGAGTGGTATCACCTGTTATGGTCACCTTTAGGGATCAAATAGATCTATTTAACTATCTAACTGTCGGCAAACAAATAATGGTGAGGCTTCAGTCCTTGAACTTTGGGAAATGTGGAATACTCCTTCATTGCCATTACTCCCAGATCCACTCTTACCTTGATTTGTAATACCTGTTAGGGTCCCATTTAGGAGTCAAATAGATCTGTTTAAAAATGATTTATATTCAACAGGACCCTGTGCAAAAAATACTTAAACAACTTAACTACACAAAAAACGTACAATGAATATGATTCCTAAGTTCTAGGCATGAAATAATCCTAGAGGAATTGACATACCGTTAAAATCAATCAATCAATCAATCAATTCCTTTGCTTACTGAAAATAATCAGGTTACAGCTTATCATCATCATCATCAAGTCGTGCCGCCAGCACAGATATCCCTGACCCTCTCTCGCCACTTCTCCCTATCATTCATCGCCTCTGGCAGGTCTTCAGGGTTACATCCTGTGTCCTCACATAGCTGCTGTATGTAAGTTCGAGCTGGTCGTCCTGCTTTTGCTTGGCCATATGTAGGGGTCCATAGGAGTACATCACTTATGAGCTCGTCCTTGCTTCTCCAGCAGTGTCCTGCGTGTCTGGTTCGTCTAACTTGTATAGTTTTCGTGATGGGAGGCAAGTGGCCGTATAGTTGGTGTCTCGTGGGATGTTGTCGCCAGGACTTGTTCAATATTGCTCTCAACATTCTTGTGTAATTGCCGTCTAGTTTTTTTCTCCAGCCGTTTAGTTAGCGTCCATGTAGTGCATCCATATAGCAGTATCGATACAACCGCTGCCTGGAAGAAACTGCGTTTCATTTCATCGGTCAGGTCTGATTTCCATATGATCGAGAGCCTATCGATAGCTGTCCATGCTTTCGTTAGTCGTGTGTCGATGTCTTTTTCGGTTGATGAGACGCTACTTCCTAGGTAGGTGAATTTGTCTACTAGTTTCAGAGAGGCTCCGTCTAGTGTGGTAATGTTGTCCGTTTGGTTGTAACACATATACTCAGTTTTGTGTGCGTTGACATGGAGGCCAATGCCTGCTGCGGCTTGTTCCAAACTATGTAGTAGTGTCTCTGCTTGATTAGGCGTATTCGCCAGTAACGCCAAGTCATCAGCGTAGTCGGCGTCTGTGATTGTTTTTGCGAGGTACCTTTTGCTTCTTTTCTTAGTCAGCTCGAAGCCATTTTCTCTGATTTTGTCGGTCGAAGTTCTAAGCACATAGTCTAGACAGATGATAAAGAGGTATGGGGCTAGTGTGTCTCCTTACAGCTTATAAAATAATTTTAATGTGTAAAATTTGATGAAAAACGAACCAAAACTATTGAAAATTTTGTTATCTTGATCTAAAGTTTTTAGAATAAAAAACATGAAAATAATTTTTAGATTTCTACTGACACGTCATTCCATCATTTCCTTTGTGTTCACGAAACGATATCTAGGAGGTGCCCGTGGTGTAATGGTTATCGTCACAGGATATGGACACGGCGATATGAGTTCAATTCCTGGACAAGATTGATTGCATTTTCACATAGCACTAATACCCTTGGGAAAGGCATGAATCCAATTATTCTCCCTCCAGCTATGGATAAGTAGTAGGGCAGACTAGGTTCTTCAGCCTTGGTGAGGCAACTAGTCTAGGAGAAGGAAGACTCTGAATACAAACCTCTTAAACTCCGCTTAAAAAAATTGACCTTGTGTCATATCCTGCCCGAGCGGAGGGGTTGGGTAAATACGATCTGGTCGTTGAAATTTGTTGCACGAACGTTTGCTTTTTAAGTTCAATTAAATTTTAGGGAATAAGAAGATGAAGCAGTTTTTAATTACAATCCCGATATTGCTGTAGTATTTCATCGTTTCGAATGCATTTAAGTCAATATTCATCTCTGTATTCAGTTCTTTTGTTGTAATCTCTTCGTTTCATGAATTGACAGTTTTGCAGGACCAACCCATAACATGATTCACCACTCACATGAGCAAGTGTTCATGAATTATACTGAGTGCATTTTTTTCCATATAGGGAAATTTAGTGATACACCTTTACTTCATATGCAATTTCATGTCAGGGAGGACACTTTTAAATCTGGTATCATTGACCGCACACGAAGGAAAAAAAGGAAGATATGAGATCTTATGGAATGAGGCCCAAATAATAGACAGAGAAAAATATTGGCGAATAAAAAAGGAAGCTGTTCATATTATGTGCTCAGCAAACAGTACGACAGTATAGACAGAATTTGGGAAACCATTATTTAAAAAATCCCTTCCTGAAAATGATTCATGTTAGTTCATTGTCACGAATACTAGTATTCAGTTAAACAATTTCAAACAGTTAAAGAAATATATTTGTATGGACACTAGCTAGCACCAGTTAAATGAATCCGACACAGAAGAAGACAGGAGGTAAGTGGCGGAAACGTCGTAATTTTTTCCCTTATTGCCTGGTTGTCCGATATTTTCAACATCGCTGGTTTCAATGCACTTCCATTTCTTTCTTGATCTCACCCTTCGTCTCTATATTGACCTGAATTGCTTGGCAATTTCGTGGAGGTCTTTCGAGTGGTCGTTGTCGGTCTCTCGGATACCACTCGACAACTGGACTGGTCCACCTGTTGTCAACGAACCTTGCGACATGTCCGGCTCAGCGGAACTTCTGCTTTCGTTACTATGTGATCACATTCACTTTGCTCATCTCCAGAATTACCTCGTTTCAGATCTGCTCACGCAACGATATTCCCAGCACGGTTCTTTCCATAGCCCTGTGTGTCTTAATTAGCGTCTGTTCTTCCTTCTTTGTGGTATCCCACGTTTCTCTTGTGCATAAGTCGCAGGCAAAATGGTGCTATGGAAGAGATTATTAGCACGTAAGATCTTGTCCAGCTTTACCTTGAACATATCATTTATTATAATGAATACCTTTCATCCTGATCTTATTCTCCGCAAGATTTTCGCATTCATGTCTCGGCACATATTCAACAATCTTTCTATGTAGACGTACGCTTTCACCTTTTTGATTTCATCACTTACCATTTTTATACGGCACAATGGTACATCTTCAGAACGCGTGAATTTAGTTTTCATGCAGCTTGTCCATAGGTCGACGACCGAACTTCGAGTGTTCAGCACAGTCAGCATGACCTCTAACTGATAAGTGGTTTCAGCTATGAGCACATCATCTGCGAATCGGAAGTGAGCCTATAGCTCACCGTTGGTGTTGACGTCACACCATGAAAATAAATATATGAAACTGTTGCATTTAATGGAAATTAAAAGCAGTGGCGGTGTCGACCTGTCTTGGTATGAAGAGGTACTGTGACTTGGCATCGCCGGATTGGTTGAACGAATTTGATGTCGTGAATGAAGGTGTCATAAGGTTATTTGATAAGCTAAAAATTACTTTTATAACCAAGGTCTGATTGCTGACCCGTTGAATAAACGCATTGATGTGTTGGAGTCAAATCCAGGCGAAAATAGGGAGTAGTTTTAATAATATGTATTTACCCAACACTCCCGTACGAAGAGGATGTGGCACAAGATTTGTTTTTAAGCAGAGTTTAACAAGTTTCAGAATTTTCTTCTAGACAGTTTGCCATACCAACATTAAAGAGCCTAGTCTGCCCAACTATTTAACTATAGATAAAGAGTTGGATGCAAACAGCCTCGTCCAGGATTTGAACTCGGATCGCCATTATGGAAATTTTATCGGTAAATGGGTTTATTTTGTATTATTTTGTATTGTCTTTTTTTCAAAGCTGGTTAGTTTTTGTGTTGGGTGAAAATCTGTGTATAGCAGAGAAGCTTTGATGTGATTGACTGGGATCTCTGGAGGGGGATGCTGTTGCCACTGGTGTTACCGGCCGAAATCAACCGTAGTCGGTTGAAAACAGGAAGTCTTGGTATTAGGCTGCGTTTTTTCTCCTCAACTCAAATGGAGCTGAGTAAAAGGATTTAGTGTTTTATTCAGAATTCCAGAAGGGAATTCAAAGATGGCTTGAAAACTAAAAAGAAAAGAAAAGAAACGAGAAGAATTTAGATCCACCAGAAGTATTTTGTATTACATTCAGAATTCCAAAATTGAATTCAAATTTAGCACAATCTGAAAAAGAAGAGAAAAGAAAGAAAGAAACCGAAGAAAATAGATTTCTACAGCTCAAGCTAAAAAGAGGAGAAAAGGAAGAAAGAAGGCGAAAACAGTAGTTTTCTACAACATAAATTTATATTTTAGAGCAATTGTTTCTCTAAGGTAAAGGATTAATGACTTTAGTCGACTCCAACAAACACACAAGTCTCATACGCCATTACTTGCTCCATTGAGAGAGAAGATGAGCGACAAAGAAAGTGAAAAAGAAAAAAGAACATTATAAGAGACATTGTCTCGCAGAAGAAAGAAAGAGAGAGAGTGGCTTTTTATTAAATGGAAAAAAAAAGACATTTTAGGGACTTGGTCTCTAAGAAAAAAGAAAAAAAGGAAGAAAAGATACATGTGTGAACCCTTGTTTAGCTGGAGGGGAGAAGTAGTGACTTCTTTCTCTGTTTTGTGAGTGTATCAGTTGGTAAAATATTTTTAATAATTTTTTTACTTCTTTTTTGTATTTATGAGTTACTTGTCATATTTGCATTTAGACACATATGCAACTAACTGGAGTGACCTTCCTTTTGTCATAATAAACTACTTTGAATTTCAAACAAGGATCTCTCTCCCTCTTATTTTATTTTGTTTTGTTTTTTTCTATTTTTGATTACATATTTTTTGTAATATCATTAGCAATATTGAACAAGTCCTGGCGACAACACCCCACGAGACACCAACTATACGGCCACTTGCCTCCCATCACGAAAACTATACAAGTTAGACGAACCAGACACGCAGGACACTGCTGGAGAAGCAAGGACGAGCTCATAAGTGATGTACTCCTATGGACCCCTACATATGGCCAAGCAAAAGCAGGACGACCAGCTCGAACTTACATACAGCAGCTATGTGAGGACACAGGATGTAACCCTGAAGACCTGCCAGAGGCGATGAATGATAGGGAGAAGTGGCGAGAGAGGGTCAGGGATATCCGGGCTGGCGGCACGACATGATGATGATGACTAGTGTCTAATTTTGTTGACTCAATAAAATTGCGATACAATGTCCATTTCTGACGACGTTAAACCGTTACACCATAATCGCCTCGAGTAGTTTTAATCATATCATGGAATTAATATACGAGTAATGATAAAAAAAACCGGCTCATTGGCCTAATTGGTTGAGTATTTGCCAATGGCCCGGGAGACCGGGGTTCAATCCCAGGTCAAGTCATACCAAAGACTCAAAAAATGGTACTTGATGCTCCCTTGCTTAGCACTCAGCACTATAAGGCAAAGATCAAGGATAAAGTGGAGCAATCCAGGGAAAGGAGTAGCGCCTTCCCTTACACCTTGGTGTAGTAGCAATTGAAAGAGGAGCCTTCGGGTCGCTCTCGACTACAGTCGCCAACTTTACTTACTTATATTAAACAACTATATATATATACATTTACATATATTGAGCAACATATATACATATATATATATGTGTGTGTGTGTGTGTGTGTGTGTGTGTGTGTGTGTGTGTGTTCAATAATAATTGATATATATGTTCAGCAAAGTGTGTATATATATAGTCATCCACAGACAGACTGTTTCGTTCTATCAGAACTCTTCAGTGTGGCTAGAAACCCGTCCAACTTTACGTTAGACTGTGTTTCAGACCACTCGTCCACCAAGCGGACCACGTTGGCTAAGGGAATTTTAAGGTATTTTTTTTATTTTTAGAAACAGCAGCAGCAGCCTTTGTTTACATTTTTAATACCCTATCGGCTACCAGAGTGCTCAATTCTTTCGAAGAGCTTTGGATTACGCTAGCGGCGGCCGGCAATTCCTTCGCCAAAGAGCTCAACCCCCATGGGGGAGCACATATTGTATATATATAAGTACTTGGGGAAAATATGGCTTTTTTATTTATTCCATCCAGTGGTAAACGACTCACACGAAGACTTGAACGATCAATTATGAATTAGGCACAAGTAAAGTGTCTGTTTTATTTAATGAAACATGTTTAATAGAAAAAATGTCTCTTAAATATGTGTGTGGGCATTCATATGTGTACATATAAAGATATTATACATAAACATATAAATATACATATATGTCTAATATAAAGAAATCCCTTCTGATTTACTTATACACTCCAAACTAAGTCTTTTATTTATTGATTTTGCTTGTGAGTTAGTTTGGAATGTAGTGTAAATCAGAAGTGATTTCTGTATATAACACAGCTCCCCCAGATCTCTTTCTGATTTACAATGTGTATGTACGAGTATGTGTGTGTATTGAGGATCTAATTCACGATGAAATTTTGGAAACGTGCGGGAATTAGCCCCCGTATTAGCCTTATCGGCATTTGTTTTCTTTCGTTTTGTGTTTGTTGTGGGGTTATATTGTTTGGTCTGGAAGTTTGTGTTGGGTTATGCGCTCCAGTGCGTGAAGAAGAATGGTCTTGGGTATTTTAAAGAGTGTCACACGGTGGGAGTGGTGGTGTTATGTCGGATAGGTGTGTTGGTCGATGTGCAAGGCGGTGAATATGTGCGTGGTGAATCCAGGTTTTATCACCATTTTCGTTTACCACCTGGTTCATCATGTTCTTTGTTTTTACGACTGTAAATTCTCCTATTCAGGTTAGATGCGATGACTGGGCCATGGTTGATTGTGGTCGTTGAATTAAAACCTAGTTTGGAGTTTATTCGTAAATCAGAAGGCATTCTGTATAACACACACACACACACACACACACACACACACACACACACACATATATTGATAAATTATATATTTGCCTAGTCGGCTGGGGCTGTAGAATATACCGACTGGCATCTCTGCCGAAGAGTAAGACCCCACCACTACCAACGAGTGTCCTGGTATGACTTTAAAACAATCTGACGGTAAGGTTCCAGTAATTCTGGAGCTTTGAGGAATACGGAGTACCCCTTCATTGCCATCGCTCCCAGATCCACTCTGACCCGGAGAAGAAAAGCCTGATAGAGTCCGATCTATAGGTCAAATAGTACTAAACTGCGAAATTATGCTAAACTGAATTGCTTGAAATAGAACTGTTTTGACTTTTAAACTACATACTCATACTAAATAGAATTGTTTGAAATTGAACTGTTTTTGTGTGCTCAACTGAATAGTTTGAAATAAAACTGTTATAACATTTAACTGTATGTAAACAAAAATTATGCTTATACTAAACTGAATTGTTTAAATTAGAACTGTTTGACTAAACTAAATAGCTTGAAATAGAAATGTTTTTGACAATTAAACTGTGTACTTATACTAAACTGAATCGTTCGAAATAGAACTGTTTATTTGTATGAAAATGGATTTGGCATTAAATAACCTACAAAGGTTGATATGCCATAAAACCCAAACAAACAAACAAAAACATTATATATATATACATATAAATACATATATATATACATATTTATACATACATATATAGATATATGAATACACACTGTGTGTGTGTATATGTGTGCATATATACCCTGCGTAACGATTTATTAGACAGGAGAAAATTTTCCATTTTGACCAAAACCTACAAGTTAGAATTTATGGGAAATTTAACGACACCCCCATATGAGTCGTAAGAAAGAATAAGCAATGCGGTAAGACATTTAAATACGTTTATATAAGAAGTGCGAAAGAGTTGCTAAAGCATATTCCTTTAGCGGTCAATAGTCTTTAAGAGAACAAAGTTAAAATTATAATACACTTATCTGTGGTTGGTGAATGTCCTGTTGTCTTTCTGTATATTTTTTGGTTGTGTTTAAGACTGTTTTAAGAGATGCTGTGGACGTTTGGTTTCGTAGGGCTCAAATTGTTTTCTGGGCTCCGTTTGTAGAGTTTGGTGATCTGCTAACACCCTCAGTTATCGGCTCTCTTTTTACACGTCTCACCTCGTGAAGACCCTAGTCGCTTCTCCTCGTATGTCCGAGCTCAAGTCACGTGCTCTAGTCCCTTCCGTCCTGCCTTCTCCCTCTACCCTTGGCCTCTTCACATCCGAATACATAGCTGTCTAGAGGGTAACTCGTAATTTTCTTATATTCTCCCAACACACAGATAAACATGCAATGCTGTCCTCATTGCATGTTCCTTACATTAGTATATGACATAAATCAATTCTTTTATTAACAGTTATTACCACAGGTTAAGTGATCGCTGAAAAAAAAAACAAGAAAAAGAAAAAAGGAAACCTTTTTACCCTCAACATGTTAATGTAACCATCACAATAAGTGGTTTCTTGACTATTAATTCTTTTAGATTTGGTTAAGTAGTTGTGTTAGACTACAACTCATATAAAATTCATCGATGGGTTGGGTTTTTCAACGGATTGTTTGTAAACAGTTTTGTGTCTTATAAAGTGACAACCCTAATAGGTACAACCGTTCCTGGTCAGAGTCGACCTGGGACTAATTATAATTAAAAGGTGACTCCACACTCTCCAAGTCCCACAAACGAGACCTTATCACTGGGTTCAGTTTAAAGTCTTAACCAGGACTGGTGGCCAAAAGTTTGGCTTGTAGTGGATGTAGTTTAAAGTCATACCCACGACTAAATTGCCTTAAGTTTGGCTAATAGTGGTTGTAGTTTAAAGTCGTATCCAGGACTAAAGTAGCCTTAATACACAAAATCCTTGCTACATTTCTTCTTAATCCTCCTCTTAGTTCTTCGGGATGTCTGAGAACTAGTCTTCTACGATTTAATTGGGCTTTCTGGCAAGGGACACTTTTTAACATAATGTGCCATAGTTCCATAGCAAACAGGTGCTGTATATTATGATTCTCATCTCCTCTGGTTATCTGCGCAGAGCGTATATTACCATCGTTTCCTTGGAAAAGTTCGGTTACCCTGCCAAGCTTCCAGAATGGTCTGGTTTTTGCAGGATTCTTAATCAACACCACATCGTTTACTTGTATTTTATTACGGAAATCCATATTATGTAGGTCCTTACAACTTTCTCTTAGACTCAAGAGATATTCCTTGTTCCATAATTCTTTGAAATTATTTAACAATTTTTCCTTTTCGGGGAGATCATCTAATAATTGAGACCTGGAAATAGGTTTAATGTCGGGACATCCACCAGAATCCGTTTTCACGGAAATGTTCCCATAAACATTTGGATGTAAAAAGGCGTTGGGTGTCAACGGTAATACCTCAGTATCAGACGTACTTCGATATGTTAGAGGCCTGGAATTTATGGCCATTTGGATGTCAGAGATCATGGTAAGAAGTTGGAAGTAATCGAATTTAGCTCTGCCCAATGTCCTAAAGAGACAGGTCTTTGTGGTTTTTATCATTCTTTTCCATACGCTTCCCATCCATGGGGAGTACAAGGGTATTTTTATGTGATTGATTGTGTGGCTTATAGAATTGTTTCTGAACTCATTACTGTCCAAATGATATTCTATTATATCTTTGCCCAGTGCGTTGTCAAAGGATCTCGCATTATCACTGTAAATGTAGGAAGGTATTCCGTATGAGTTACAGAACCTGATAAATGCTCGTATGAATGCTTTGGTGCTCATGTCTTGTACAATCTCTACGTGTATGTTTCTTATTGCCAGACAAGTGAATATTTATAAATACATTTTCTCAGCTTTTCCATTTCTGTTTACTCATAGGTGCCCAGTATAATCAATTCCTGTGTTTTCATTGGAATTGACTAGGTTCATACTATGTTTAGGTAGATTAATCAGATTAGGATACTTAAAGGCCAAACTGTTGTATCTTTTACAAATGGTACATTTGCTCAACACTGTTTTTACTGCTTGTCAATCTTGAGGGATCCAGAAACCAGCCATCCTGATTTTGGCTATTGTGGTGCTAATCCCTAGATGTTTGGATTGTTGATGGAATTCATTGATCAATAATTCTGTAAAAGGATGGTGTTTCTCTAGTAAGATAGAGTATTTAACCTCATATCCATACCTTCTGGAATTAGAAATTCTTCCATCCGTCCTTAATATACCTTCTTGGTCCAGGAAGATATTGAGGTTCGTCACCAAGGAAGAGGTTTTACTCTTTGTTGAGTCATTTAAAAACGATAGTTTCCAACAGAAGCTTTCTTTCTGCATGGTCTTTATTAGATATAGTTTTGATGGCTGCAGATGTCAGTTTGATCCTTTCCCTTGCATTTGTAAGGGAATTTGTACACAAGAGATGTGGCTTTATTTAATTTCTTCCAGCTGGAAAATTTGGAAAAGGATACTACAGGTTCCACGTATAATTCTATACAATTGTAATAAATTTTTGAGGAAACAGAATTTTTTGATTCAGTAGATGGGCATTCAAATCTGCTCGTAGGCCATTCTTTTTTGTCTTTAATCACCCAATGTGGTCCATGGGACCAAAATTCGTACATATTTCCAAATTTTACTATGGTGATTCCTCTGGATATCAAATCTGCTGGGTTATCAGTTGTCTGTACATATTTGTATTTAATCCTAATATCAGAGTTTTTCTCAATTTGGTTCTTTATGTCATTTATGTCCTTAACCCTGTTTCCTGTGAATATATATTTTATTTTTATATTGTCCTTTAATAGCCAAGGTAACACTACTTGGGCATCTACAAATATATAAATGTCTGTTATTACTGCATCAGAATAATCCCTTACAATAAAATGTAAAGCTTTAAAGGCAATGAAGACTGCCAACAGTGTTGGTAACGATTTTGATTTTACGAGTGCCACTTTCGTTTTTGCAAAATTAATTTGAGAAATTCCATCTTGCACTACATATATAACAAACCCATATGCCTGGGACGAGGCATCACAGAACACACAAAGCTTAGTAGGACGTGTTCTACAGAAGCTTCTACGAGTAAAGTTAAATTTATTTAATCCTGTTAATTCCTCAGCCATCGAAGCCCACCTGGATTGCATATGTTGAGGGATCTCAGTATCCCAGTCCAAATTGAGTCTCCATAATGATCTTAGAATTAGTTTCGATTTGACCGTGATGGGGACACAAAGAGAGAAAGGATCAAAAACTTTGGCACTCTGGGCCAGTATACTTCTTTTGGTTTTAGTGTACCATATTCACAATTAACGCTATGTGCGAAATGGACATATAATGTTCATTACTATAGAATATATAAAGAACATAGGAATCCCGGAATTCAAAAACACGTAACGACTTCTTGTTCAGGTACGAAACCTTTTTATTAACTTTGAGTTAAAGGTTTCGACGTAAGAAGGAGAGACACAATCTTCTATGCTGTCTTATTCATTTGGCCCCCAACTCGAGCGGCCTCCATAGGGCGCACGTTCGCCTCGCGTCTACGAGCTCCAAAAGTCGATCCTTCTCGTTTGGCGTCTAGTACCCGACTCTTATTTTCTTCAAATTCTTACACAAACCTCTGCGCGCTTCCGGTTCGTGACGTCACCCGCACCTTGTCACCCAGTATCGTCTCAGACTATTATGACATCTGAGTGACACCTCCATCCGCCCGCGCGCACCCGCGTTAACACCTGCTTCAATGTTACACCCAACCAACCCATGTGCTGAACCGAAAGGTTCTCAGCTTAACTAAACTCAAAGGCATGAACCGAAATCCCTCGGCTATTTTATAACATTAGCTCCTTTATCGATGGAGCTACTTATTATGTTTAATAGATATTTATTGGGTTCATAGTTGTGTCCAAGGACTCTTTCAAATTCAGAATTGTCTTGGGTTAAGGAATTATCCTTTTCCATCAGAGCTTTTAGAATTAGAGTTGCAGGATCTTAAGGAGAAATTTCCTACCTGCAATCTGGTTACAGCCAATTTGTAGATGTACATGAGTTTACTGTTATCGTCATATGAGACAATCAAATTGCCTACGTAAAATTATTTTCTATCATTCTCATGCATTCATCATCAGGATATCGATTAATTTGATACTGTAAAATGAAATTCAATATGAACGGGCAGGCATCAAAACCGAACAGTAGTCTTGTAACGATAGCAGATGAGTTCGTTATTCTTCTTTATGAAAAAAAAAATCAATTCTGATCCCTTTCTGTTTTCAACCTTATCATGAGAAATGTCTTTTTTATACCCCACAGCATCACAAATTCATTCAGCCTGAATTTCAACAATATTTCAATTAAACTGTTAATTAAATTGATTCCAGGATAGGCGGCTTCATTTAAGGTATAGTTACTATGTGTTTTCAAGGAACAATTGAATACAGGTCTGATTTTAGTAGTCACCTGTTCAGTATTTTTGATGACCGGCCTATGAGGAATCCAAATAAACTTTCCAAATTCTTCAGGCTGTATCTTCAATCTCTCAATGTTTCCATCCTTTTCCTGTTGCAAAAAGACCTCATCAAGTTTATTTTTTCTCAAGGATGTCATGGTTCTATCAAGAACTTTAATTGCCCAGTCGGCTGGGGCTGTAGAATATACCGACTGCTTCTCTACAGAGAGGTAAGATCCCCCTCCCCAACGAGTGTCCTGATATGACAATTAACAATCTGATGGTGAGGTTCCAGTAATGCTGGAGCTTTGGGGAATGCAGAGTACCCTTTCATTGCCATCACTCCTAGGTCCAGTCTTGCCCGGATTGGTTGCCCCTGATACAGTCCTATCTATGGATTAAATAGAACTAAACTGCATACTTATGCTGAACTGAGTTGTTTGAATTAGAACTGTTTGCCTAAACTGAATAGCTTGAAATAGAAATTCTTTTGGCAGTTGAACTGTGTACTTATGCTGAACTGAATTGTTTGAAATAGAACTGTTTCTTTGTTTTAAAATGGATTTGGCATTAAATAACCTGCAAAGGTTGATAAGCCATAAAACCCAAACAACCAAGAACTTTAAGTGCCACATGAAAATTAGATGGTACTCTATTTACTCTGTTTTCAATCCAAGGAAGAACTACATGGTAGCAACCGTCTTTGGACTCTATGGAGTACACAAATTCTTTTATTTTTTCCTTGTCGTAACCTCTGATATCCAATTCAGAGCCATCTGCCGATGTAGCATCAATAGCAAACATATTTTGCAGGTTAGTATTCATTTGTAACGCATTAAAGGCTTCTTCGCTGTTAGGCAATTCATCCCTGGCATCCAATACCTGCCTGGCGTAATTCTCAGGACAATGTGCATGTTTAGAAAGCATTGTATAGTAATTCAGCAGAGTATTTGGAGGTGGTCTTTTGGCGATGGATTTTTGTTGTATAAAAAATTATTGCAGTTTCCAAATGGAGCAACTCCTGTTGGTGTTCACTATACTTTACCCCTCATACAACCAATAATTTTTAAGTTGTCCATACGTTCAATCAAGTCTACACCAATCAAACCTGATATTTTTATTTTATTGTTATGTTTACTAAATGTAAATGCAAATTTTGAATTACGTTGCTTTATATTCTTTTCGATAGATCTTAAATGTGGAAATTGATAGGGAATATTGAATTCTTTATCAACTAGTACGGGCGGGTTTCTTTTCCATCACCGAAACCGATTTTTAATTCCACTAATTGGAAGTTTTTTGTGGAACGGCTTGTATAGGTGTTCAATGGTAATCTTACCTCCTTTATTTGTCCTTTGCTTGGTTGCAAATACTAGGTGATGTTGCTAGAAAAGTAAGATCGTTGATTCCCTGTGTTAAGTATGCAGTTTACAGCCATTCTTCTAGTTCCATTGAAGAATGTAATTTGTACCACAGGCAATATGTACGTTTCATCATTATTCTGGTTTATTCCCAAACTAGTATAAAGTGAAGTGGTTTTAGGTTTGTCACACAGTGCTGAAATGTGACATTTAGAATTACACTTTAAACAGGACAAGCGTAACCCGTTCATACTTTCTGGGCGATACACATTTTTATATTTCCTATATTTCTCACATCGTTTGTTTCTTTCTTCAAAGGAAGAATATTTTTGCGGGGATTTAATTTATGAGAATTCCTGTCTCATAAGACGCAATACGGCTTCTGAAAATAAGTTACGAAATTTTGTAATGCTGGTATCTCAGTATCTTTTTTACCTTTACATGAGTTCTTGTATTTATTTGTAGCAGAAAGAAATAATTTTAAATTTATTGTCTGGTGCGGGAATTATTTTTGGCCGCTGAAGTTTCGATTTTATATTTTCGACCAATGAGGATAGTTTAAGCCATTCTGCTCGGATGACTTTCCCGGGCAATACAAAAGGCTGTGTAACGATCTCTCTTCCTCTTTTCTTGACTGACCCTAGCAGCAGACAGACCACATCAACACGAAGAGAGCGCATTCAGCATTTGGGCCACTGTTTCTATAGAAGACCATTCCTTTGTCATCTATTTCTTCCTCCTAGACCAGCTGGACCTTGAAACTTCCGGTTGAATGCTTAATTCCTGCTCTGACATTTGCAACTTTTTCTTCTATTTGTACGACTCACAGTATAAGGGATTTCGTCTCTAGCTGACATTAAAGTTTTTGGAACTCACCAATATTCTCGTCCACTCATTTGTCTTACTTCTTTCTTAATATAACAAGGCAAAACCCCAACAATTTGCCTCTTTGTTATATATTATCACTTCTATTAGAGAATTGTTCAGTCTTTTCTTGAAGACATCTTGACAGTAATAGTGTTTTGATTGCTTCACTGTACCTTTCGAAAATGTCATTCAAAGTAGGGTAATTTCGTATGAGCTCCCTTTTAAGTTGAGAAGGCAATTTCTCGAATATTACATGACTCATCAGTTTATTTGCTGCATTGGGTTCTTCAAAATAATCAAGGTTGTATGATCCTTTGAGTTCTGCAAGGTCAGCTCTAATTTCGGCTAAAAATTGACTTATGTTGAAGTATTCAGGATCATATTTGGGTTTAAACGAGAGAATCTGGTTGAAAATTGCATGATAAGATTCTCGTTCAAGAATTCTCTTTGGAGAAAATCTATAGCTACGCTACGTTTCCAATGTCAAATGTGATATTAGTGGTAAGGCATAATTGGAAAGGTAGTTTTTGATAATGTCAACTTTACTTCATTCGACTCCAGATGCATTGCTGCGACCTGCCTACAAACATAAACAGATCGAATTACTCGTTCGCCATAGAGAAATTACATCCGGATACGGCCGGAAATGACTAAGCCCTTTTTCGACCCTAACCGGCCGTTACAACTAAAAAAGGGATAAATCAACATTTGCCACTTGGTCCGTAGTAGTAAGACACGGTTCAGTCTTAGTCACCAAATCGCTTGACTCTACACGACCAAGCTGCCAACACCGATTTCGACCTCGACGCTCCAGCAATGCAGCATCTAGTCCACGTAACGACTCGCTGTTACGGACTACCCTAGCGTTGCAACATCTGGCCCACGTACGACTCGTTGTACGGGCTAGCAACCAGATCGATACCCCCCGGTTAACCCAACGTACTGTCAAAACCGGGATATCGATCTACCAACCACTACGCTCCCGCAATGCAGCATCCAGTCCACGTACGACTCGCTGTACGGGCTAGCAACCGAATCGACACACCTCCGGTTAACCCAACGTACTGTCTAAACTGGGACATCGATTTACCAGCCACGACCAACCTCAGCTTCCTGCAACGATCGTCCAGCTGCACTTCAATGACTCGACCGACAGCTACCTGCATCAAACATTCAGCTGTATCTCCACGACTCGACCTACGCCAGCTACCCGCATCGAACATCAAGCTGCGCACGTCTACGACTCGACCATACCAGCTATCGACATCACACATCTAGCTGAAGACCAAATACAACCGCTACGGACTTTACACCCACGTTTGTAATTCCGACAATAAATCGTCACTTTTGTTGTATCTGTTACCTCGCCTTTGTTCTCTTCATTGTCTTTGGCTGTCATTACTAGCACGCATTAAACTTAAATCATTTGCCAGGTCGACATGCTTATCGGCTCCGCAACAGCATCTACACAGTTTTGGAATTGTGGTAGAAAGTTTTAAAATCCAAACTTCGAGGGTTTCACCCTGCTAAATTTAACACATTCTTACTTAGATAACATTAATAATGTTTGTTCCTTTGATAAATTATGTCTACTGTTACTAGAAGGTGCATTTTCGTTTGTGGAAAGGAGTTTGATTCATAACTGATAATCTTTTGGTAATTCATTGATGAAACTTAATGCTTTCATACTTCTGTTGGTCAAAACCACATTCTTCAGTATTTAGTGAGACCTTTATACAAATTTCCCTCATCTTCTCATTAATTTTTTCAATGCTTGAAAAATGTACTTTTATTAATTCCTTTTCTTCAGAAAGGTAATTGGCATTTAAATCACCGTCCTCCTCCAACAATTTGATCTCCGTTATAATATTCTTTTCGATTCTGGACTTAGACACATTAAGGGGTTTTACCCCTTTTAAATTTTCATACTCGGTTGCTATGTTGAATATTCAATTTGACAAGATAATTTTTTAAACCAGCAGACGTGGAGAATTTTCTAATATATTATTTTTAAACCATTAAGGTTATTTTTTACAATACAAGTATAACACGTGTCGAGGTTTTACTTTTAATCTTCAATTTGACAAGAGAATAATTTTTTAATACCAGCGGACGTGAAGAATTTTTCTAATATATTTCTTTTTAAATCATTAAGGCTATGATTATTTTTTAATATAGAACACGAGGTTTTATTTTAATATTCAATTTGACAAGAGAGATTTTTTTTTTCTTTTTCAAACTTGTTGACGAGGATAATTTTTACCCAATAAGGTTATTTTCTTTCTTTTGAATAGAAGAAGAGGTTTTTCTTCCAAAATTTGAATTTGACATGAAAGAATTTCTTTTTGTTTTTCATGAAGACGATGAGAATTTTCCATTATATAGTTTTTTAACCGATAAGGTTATTTTTTCTTATTAGAACACATAAAAAAAGTAAAGTTGGCGACCGTAGTCGAGGGCGACCATAAGGCTCCCTTTTCAATGCCAACTGGATCGAGGTGTAGGGGAGGGCACTTCTCCTTTCCCTGGATTGCTCCACTTTTCCCTCAAATACCATTTTTTTAAGTCTTTGGTATGACTCGACCTGGGATTGAACCTCGGTCTCCCGAACCATTGGTGAACACTCTATCGACTAGACCGACTTTTAATATTTTACTTGACAAGATAATATTTTTTAAAAACCAGCAGGCATGAAGAATTTTCCAATGTATTAATTTTAAACCGTTATGGTTATTTTTTTTAATAAAACACGTAGTTTTACTTTTAATATTCAATTTGACAAGAGAATAATCTTTTTTAAATCAGCAGACGTGACGATTTTCCAATATATTTCTTTTTAAACCATAAAGGTAATAATATTTTAAAATAAAACACGAGGTTTTACTTTTAATATTCATTTTGACAGGAGAATAATTGTTTTTAAACCAGCAGACGTGAAAAATTTTCCAATATATTATTTCTAAACGGTTAAGGTTATTTTTGTTTTCAATAGAACTCGTGGTTTTCCTTTTAATATTTAATTTGACAATAGAATGATATTTTTTCTTATACCAGCAGACGTACAGAATTTTCCAATATATCATTTTTAAACCGTTAAGGTTAATTTTAAAAAATTTAAACACGTAGTTTTACTTTTAATATTCAATTTCGCAAGAGAATAATTTTTTTGAAAAATCAGCAGACGTGAAGAATTTTCCAATATATTTCTATTTAAATCATTAAAGTTATTATTTAAAAAAATAGAAGACGTTGTTTTACTTTTAATATTCAATTTAACGAGAGAGATTTTTTTCTTTTTCAAACTTGTTGACGAGGATCATTTTTACCCACTAAGGTTATTTTCTTTCTTTTGAATAGAAGATGTGGTTTTTCTTTCAAAATTTAAATTTGACATGAAAGAGTTTTTTTTCATTTTCAAAGATGAAGAAGTGGAGAATTTTCCAATATATTATTTTTGAACCGGTCAGGTTATTTTTTAAAATTACTTTTAATATTAAATTTGACGAGTGAATTTTTTTAAACCACCAGACATGAAGAATTTTCCAATATATTATTTTTAAACCGTTTAGGTTTTTTTTTTTTTTTGTTTTTTTTTTTAAATAGAACACGTGGTTTTACTTTTAATATTCAATTTGACAAGAGAATAATTTTTTTTTTAAACCTGCAGACGTGAAGAAATTTCCAATATATTATTTTTGGACCGTTAAGTTTTTCTTTCTTTATGTTCTATAAAGAAAAAAAACAACAACTTTTTTTTAAAAACTAGCAGACGAGGAGAATTTTCCAATATATTTTTTAAAACCGTTAAAGTTAGGGTTTTTTTTTTTAATAGAACATGTTGATTTACTTTTAATATTCAATTTGATTAGAGAAAATTTTTTTCAAACAGTAGACGGAGTTTTTTTGTTTCTTTTATTTTTGTTTTGTTATTTTTTTCTTTTCTTTTCTTTTTTTTTTTTACCGCAAACGGAGATAATTTTAAATCAGTATTTAAACCGTACCAGCGTAAAGAAATATGTTGGCTTCGCACGTGGGATTGAAACATTTTTTTTAAAATTCTTTCTCATAGCGCTTGCTGTATTTGGAATTGCTTTGTGGTTAGCAACTTGCCGCAAACTTTGTAAAAATCCCAAATATGTAATAGCAAATTTTGGGACAGATGCTTTAGCAAAGCACCATAACTGAAGTTTAGCAATTTTTGGGATTATTATGCTTTAGCAAAATTCAACGACAAAATCTACGATACTATTTTAGCGAGAGGGGGTGTTTGTTACCATTTTTAGCGAAGAAATGTATTTTTGTGCGTGTTTATATTCCTTCGCTAAGTGTTACAGGTATATAAAGGAGAGAAGTTCCAAGATGTCGAAATGTTTTATATGAAGTTTTTTTAATGGCAGCATGGAATAAAGGGTTTACGTTTATGATGCAAGTGTCGTAGGAAGGAAAGAAGTAAGGAAACGAAATGAAGTTATGGAGTGGAGAAAGCATTTTAGCAGCTAAATGACTGAGCGAAAAGTGCATCGCTAGGTTAAGGCATTGTTGAATGTGTTGAGGGAGATATGTTCGCCATAGTGTAGCAAAAGTCGTGTTTGCTGTTTGAGGACAGAAACGATTGTAGTCACCGTGAGTTTGTGGTTCTGGTTGTTTCGGGGAGAAGCGTGAATGTCTCCAAAAAATGTTGCCTAGAGATGAAGTAGCTAGGTGTCGGAGCGGAATATTGCACCGCAGTCGACATAGCCAATTTTGGGGGTGATGTAAAGTTGTTCCTGTGTGTGACGTATTGAATTCATCTAATTCATATTCAACTGGAAAACCTTGGTCCAAAAGAATAGACGCAAGAGGTCCATAAATTAGACGGCTTCCTTCATGTCGGTTTGCTGCTGCTGCTGCTGCTGCTGCTGCTATTGAAGAGCAGACAGTAAGACGTCTGTCCTGAACGAAGTTGTTCTGCGAAAAAGAAATGTTCGGCAGATTTCCCCAGTTTGTGCTGCCCGGAAAAATGATGCGGGTTGAATAGGATAAGTCATCCTGATTGGGTGAAATTATGCGTCGACCCTAACGGTCGAATTAAATTACGCGCCAAACAAAAATACGAAATTCGTTCTGCTACACAATGCTTTAGCAAAATATGGGAAATTTAATGACACCCCCATATGGGTCGTAAGAAAGGATAAGCAACGCGGTTAGACGTTTAAATACGTTTATATAAGAAGTACGAAAGAGTTGCTAAAGCATATTTCTTTAGCGGTCAATAGTCTTTAAGAGAACAAAGTTAAAATTATAATACACTTATCTGTGGTTGGTGAATATCCTGTCGTCTTTCTGTATATTTTCTGGTTATGTTTAAGACTGTTTTAAGAGATGCTGTGGACGTTTGGTTTCGTAGGGCCCAAATTGTTTTCTGGGTTCTGTTTGTAGAGTTTAGTGGTCTGCTAACACCCTCAGTTACCAGGCTCTCTTTTTCCCCCTCTCACCTCGTGGAGACCCTAGTCACTTCTGAGCCCAAGTCACGTGCTCTAGTCCCTTCCGTCCTGCCTTCTCATTCTACCCACGGCCTCTCCACATCCTGGTACACAGCCGTCTCGAGGATAACTCGTAATTTTCTTATAAATTTGACGAATTTTTCACAAAATGATGCAAATAAATGACCGACCACAAAGAACCGTTGAAAGCAAGAGAGTTATGGTTGATACGGGGGCTACCTCACACATTATAAAGGATATTGAGAGATTCAAAAAATTTGATGACTCATTCCAACCTGATAACCATTTTATAGAACTGGCTGACGGTACTAAGACGAATGGGTTCGCTAAAGCGAGGTAACGCTGAGATATGCCTGGTGAATGCAAATGGAAACATGGAGTCAGTCACCTTAAAAGGGATATTGTTTATACCCTCCTACCCACAGGATATATTTTCTGTCAAGTCAGCCACGGCAAACGGAGCGGCTATAACATTTAAAAAAAACAAGAATGAGCTCATTCATAAAAATGGAACAAAATTTAATATATTCGTCCACAACAGGCTATATTATTTAATGTCTACAACGTACAAATCGGAAGATAGTTGCCAGGGATGCTACGATATAAATACTTGGTATAAGATACTTGGTCATTGCAACTAGGATGACATTAGAAAATTGCCAAATGTGCTTAAAGGAATGAAAATTAAAGAAAAAATAGGTACTCTAAACAAGAACTGTGAAATCTGTATCCAGGGGAAAATGTTTCAGAGCAGAAATAGACAACCTGACAGACGTGCAGCATCTACCTTTGAATTAATACACACTGACTTAGCTGGCCCTTTAGAACTAGTAGACATAATCGGGCACAGATATGCAATCACATTCACTGATGATTTTTCCGGTGCAATATTTGTGTATTTTCTAAAAACAAAGAAAGATACTGTATCTGCCACAAAGAAATTTATCGCTGATACTGCCCCCCATGGAAGGATAAAATCCCTAAGATCTGATAACGGATCAGAATTCAAGTCGAATGATTTTCAGAGATGACTCTGTGATAATAGTATTCGACACGAAACTTCTGCGCCTTATTCACCACACTAAAATGGGACAGCAGAAAGAAATTGGCGAACCCTATTTGAAATGGCTAGATGCATGGTCATTGAAAACAACTTGCCGAAAAGTTTATGGACCTACGCTGTAATGACAGCAGCAATAATCAGAAACAGATGTTTTAACAACTGTCTAAAACAAACTCCCTACTATATGATAACAGGAAGGAAGCCTGATCTATCAAAGATGGACATCTTCGGGTCAACATGTTATTCATACAAAAACTTGAAGAAGAAGCTAGATCGGAAATGTGAAAAAGGGATATTTGTTGGGTATGACAGAAACAGTCCTGCATATTTAGTTTTTTATCCTAAGGATAACAAAGTTCTCAAACACAGGCGAATAAAATTTATTAGCAATGTGACAAATCAGCAGACTCAGACCTATCCAACTGATAATGATGATGATTACTTCCCCCAAAAGAAGTATGTACAAAACAACACATCAGCTACAACCCCAGACCCACAAATTAAGACAACAGAAACACAGGATAATGCACAGACCGAGGAAGGTAGTAAGCTTCGACATTACCCCAGAAGGGAAAGAAAACCCCCTGAATACCTAAATGACTACATTACAAATTCTGTGGATGATAGTGATCATGCATTGATTAACTTTGACTATTGTTATAAAGCCACATGCAATATACCAAGAACCTATAGAGAAGCAATAGACTCTTCAGATGCACACTGCTGGGTTGAGACGATGCATGAAGAACTGGAATCCCTAAAGGAAAATAATGTTTTTGAATTGGCAAATTTACCTGAAGGCAAAAAGACAGTAGGTAGTAAATGGGTCTACACAACCAAGGAAAACCCTGATGGATCCAAAAGATATAAAACAAGATTCGTTGCTCGAGGATTCAGCCAGAAAAAAGGGTATAGACTATGGAGAAACCCTCTCCCCTACCGCAAACATCACCTCAATACGCATCTTGATGCAAATGGTGGTGCAATATGATCTGATTGCCCACCAGATGGACGTAAAAACGGTGTATTTGCAGGCACCATTTGACTATGAGATTTTTGTGGAGCAGCATGAAGGATCTAAAACAAATAAATTAGTCTATAGGCTTAACTAATCTCTAGTTGGGCTGAAGCAATAAAGCAGAAGCTGGAACAAAATGTTACATGAATGCCTCATCCGGAATGATTTTATACAAAATCAAGTAGACCACTGTGTCTATATGAAACAAAATGAGAGATTATTAATCGTATCCTGGGTTGACGATTTAATCATCGCAGCGGACGAGTTATCTCCCTTAGTAATGTTAAGAAAATGTGGATGTCAGAATTTAAAATGAAAGATCTGGGAAAACTCAACCATTTCATTGGGATAGACTTTCACACAACACAAGAGAGTTTGTATCTAATTCAGCTATTAAATGGAATGGACCCTCAACAGAGATATGAACCTGAAAAAATACTTGGAAATAACCAAGGTGCAATCGCTCTATCTAAGGACCCTGTGAATAGACGGAGGTGTTAACATATCGAGATAAAATATCATTTCATCAGAGATGCATTACACAAGAAGAAAAAAGAGATTATCTATTGTCCAACCACAGATATGATGGCTGACATAATGACAAAGCCCATGACAAAATTAAAGCGAGAGAGATTCAAAAGACTTTTAGTTGGACTTTAAACTCTTTTTGGATTGTTCTCTCATATGTATGGAAATAATTAAAAGTATTAATATGAGAGCATACGGTGGTGTTAAAAAGAGGTAAATCAAGTTAGATAACCCAAGCGGTTGTTTTGTGTAACTCTCCTTTCTGTATAATAAAATTAATCTTCTATTCTCCTTTTCAAGAAGCACACATGTTTTATTTTCCTTCGTCTAATTCCACTCTACATATCCTTATCTGAAGACATGGCAACTTCAACATCTATGCACGAGCTGTGTGAAATATATATATATATATATATATATATATATATATATACCTTTAAGAAAAGCAAAAACCGGTCACATTAGGATTATGAATTTATTTCCATCCTGTTATGGGTATTGATATGAATCAGTAACACCAAAAATAACAGGATTCTTCAGATCTAATGGATAAAATAATTACAGTCAGAATAGACACATTCTTTTCTGACTGTAATTATTTTATCCAAGAAGAAGTCCTGTTATTTTTAGTGTTATTGATTCATATCAATACCCATAACAGGATGGAAATAAATTTATAATCCTAATGTGACTGGTTTTTGTTTTTCTTAAAGGAATTATTGCTCTGTGGTGTCAGTTACATTGAGCTCTTTACCAGGAAAATTTAAATGTTCATAGTTGAATGTGTTTTTTGTCCTGGCAGGATTATTCCCGACTCCAGTTTAACTGGACTCAATAATATATATATATATATATATATATATATATATATATATATATATATATATATATCCGCAAAAATATACAGAAACTACGGTCATTTACCAAATTAACTTAAACTATAACTGTTACAAGTTATGATAAGGTATAATTAAAACGTATGTAACTGTTATAGACAAGCGTATAGTTGTTGCAAGAGACAACGGATAAGAGGATTGGATTTAATTTCGTTTATTTTAAATAAACAGAAGTTTTTAGATTTAGAGAAGACAGGCTTTCTTCTTTCACCCGATAGGGATCAGAAGGCGAATGGGTGTAAGTCTGTTTTTGGTCGAGTGGCTTAGTTGTGTGCGGTATGATGCTGCGTTTTGGGTTGGTAGGCTTTCAGCAGTCTTTGATCGTGTTCGAAATGTGACGCATGAAGATTCTCTCTGGTACCAATCTCAGTGTCAACTGCCGTTAGTGACTTTTTGTTGACTGTTTTATTGCCGTGTTTGGAATCGAAATCAGCTCCGGAAAACCTTGTGGGGAAAGTTTATGATTGATTGAAAAGGACTTTTTAAAATTATTTTAGTTTTTCAACCGGAAGGTGCGTGGAGCCTACATGCGCAGAGACATGTTTTATTCATTGTATTTGTAGCTACTGTCGAGTATGGGATACACATTTTTTCTAGTCTTAAAATAAACAATAAAAACATACTTAAGAACATTCTAGAAATTTAGGATCAAAACCGCGTTAGCATTTAAGTGACATTTTTATATTTTTCAACCAATCAGAATAGGAAAATTCTAGAAAAATAGTATCGGAAGTCATCTAACAGAAAATATTTAGGCTCTAAAATGAAATAGTAAAATACAAATCTGATTGGTCAATAAATGTCTACGCGCCAAAATTTTAGGACGACTCTTTGATCCACTATTACGGTATGAATAACACACAGTTAGGGAGCCATTCACAAAACCAAGCCTAGCCATTAAGTCAGTAAAGCAGAAGCCGATACTCTGTCCGGCAATTTCCTTTTCTTCCACACCAAAGTTCATGACCTAGCTACAGATGGCTGCGAATCACATTCAAAAGAAAAACCCAGCAAACTTTCTTTCATCAACGCGATACGCTGTCGCCACAATCATAAAACCCGATATGAACTTAATGTAAGTAAGAACAACTTATTTACGGACTCCGTTAACATAAACATATACACACCTGTAAACAAATTTATTTTCTTCTTGCCAAACTTTATTTTCCAAAAGGCCATTTACACATCATGTATTTTATTTGTTTTCACATTCTGTTTTATGTATATTAAATTGTTTGTTGTTTAATGTTCGTTGTGTTCTATTCCATTTCTTTTACGCGATTGTAAAGTTTTGTGTTGTATTTGTGGAGGAAATAATATGGAGAGCAATACCCGTAAAATACGGACGCATATCTACGAAAAGAAACTAAATTACATTCAACCCCCACACGAGTCAATATCCGATTGATGTTGACATCCGTAAACCAAATATACATTTGTTGGATTTTCTTCCCCACAGTTTTAATTTGTTTTGCTGCTTGTGGGGTGAAGTGTGCGTAAAAGAAGCGGAATAGATAACGGTTGTAAAACGGCGTGAACAAAATGAACATTTAAAACAAGGCGAACGAACAAAAACAAATTTATATTTTATAATATCAAAACTTACATTAATACATGAAAACATAACTAACTCTAACATACTGATAGTGTGTATATATATGTGTGAGCTCGTGTGTGTATGTGTGTGTGTGTGTGTAACACAACTAAACTACAAAAAGAATTGTAAAATTAAAATGTCTTTTTTCTATGATTAGAAACCGGTAGTTTTTTGGAGACGAGAAAGCGTCTCATAGTTCTTGTACAATAATGTCTGCTAGGCATGGTGTTGCTGATACGGGGGAATTTGGTCAAAGAGAAGGTGTTGCCGCTACGAAGGAATTTCGTAAAGGAGCTGTTGCCGCTACGAAGAAAATTCGTAAAAGAGATCGAATGTGTTTTAAGACAGCGTATTTATAGAAAAAATCGTCTTATCAGTGGCTCAAGACGCAGGACTTGAATTTTCGCGCGCCGACGTAGTTGTAAGCATATCACGTGGTCCTCCTGGCCAATGGTTTCCCGAGATTGAACATTGAGCGTCCGCCATCTTTGTGGGAACAAGTGACATACCGCCCAAATTAAATTATAGGAGTGTAAAGTCCTATATGCTAAATGGTTATATTGAGTCAGTGAATTTGTGAACCAGAAGAGATTTTGATTTTGTTGTATAACATAAACAAGAAAATAACGCTTTAATTGTATCATATACAAATTGTTATGGATACATTTAGCAACCAACATGAAATAGAATAGAAATCAACAAGTAAACAGAGTTCTAAAACGTTAGTGGAGCTGGTTAATAAGGGATATGTAAGCCTTTTATTGAAATTACTTGGATAAATCCCAGGTCCAGTTTCTTGATCTCCTTTAAAATGTTCCACGTGATACATTCCCAACTGTTTGCCACAAATCCTCCTTGCTTCTGAATTGGCGTGCATTCTCGTGAACTCGTCGTTTCAGAATACCCTACAAGTTTTCGGTTGGATTTAAGTTTGGAGAATTAGCAAGCTAATTCATCTTCCGAGGTTCACAAAAGCCTAATTGTTGCAGGTACTCCGTAGTTTTATGCACTGTATGTGAGAGAGCATTATCTTGCAAAAATATAATGGCTCTTCTGAATATGATCTGTAGGGAACGAATAAATAAATAAAAAAATTAAATTTAAAAAAATAAATGAATAGATAAAAAGAAAACTATTAAATTTGAAGAAACTCCCAGAGGTCTCTAACGGAAAAGGAGATGACGCATGCGTAAAAAGAAAAAAGGATTTTCCTCTTGAAAAGGGAGACGATATTATCTTTCTCTTTCAGGCAGTGTCCGTCGAACCAACAACACCATTTTGCTCTCTTGTGTTTTGGGCACCACGCTACGTCCCAAGACGTAGCGTTGGTTAGTCCCTTCACCCAATAAATAAAGGAAAGTATAGAAGAAATGTTTTCGCCTCTTATCTTTTTTTCTATCTTTTTTTTTTTTTTTGTATATTTCTTTTGGGACTTTCTTTGGGCAAGAAATTGCGTCGGCCAGTCAACGTGGGGTGAAACAGTGTAACCAAAATATGGAGTTAGATATTTTACAGCAACACAGCCTTGCCCTTAGCTCCTTACTTTCAAAAACCTTCAAACCCCACAGATCCGTTGCTTTCAAGGTGCTCGCTCTGGAAGGCTATGTAAGCAGATATTTTAATACAATCAGGTACTTTCCACGGGCCAACCATAATACTTCCAATAAAATCAGACCAAATCATGATACCTCCTTCTTTTTTTGTTGGCACTTGAAGCGTTGATGAAGATCTCTTCCGCAACCCTCAAAAATTTTTGTTTCTCATCCTGAAAGTGTTATTTTTATGAAACAAGTTAAGCACCGCAATGGTTTTATTTATTATATCAAATACAAATCTTCCACATTAAATACAAATTAACCCAAAAAAGTAAAAAAAAAAAATCTTAAACTTTTGATTCATCAAAATTACCCCCTTAGGTCGCTGTCACTACTTCACAGATTCTCGGCATTCTTTCTGTACCACTACATTCCTCTAATAGAAGGTTGTAATGTTACTACACCAAATAGGACGTTGTACTGTCACACATCAAATGAACAGTTGTACCACCATGTACTCGAGCGGGTTTATGCATGTATCGCAATGTCTTAGGTGGTCGTCGGACCCGCTGGTATCCTTGCTGTGGGAAAAATTGACAAACACATAAAACTCTTGTCTTAGTTCGCAAACAAAAAAGTTTATTTTATACTAAACGTTTTAAGTAGCCGTCGGGAGAAATAAACAGAGCATGAAAACTGAGTCGCCCGCGTTAGCTGAACAAAGAGAAACAACATGTCATGAAGAGAGAAAAAGAGCAGACACAGACCTTGAATTTTCTTTCTGGTTTTCTGATACAGTTCTAACATACATATTTGTTGGCTGGTTTTGTCTCCCCAGCTGCACGTCTGGTGTGACACCCCTTTTCAGAGCTCACTACAAAATGAGGGCCAGAAATTTTCGCCTTTCTTTACATTTCTCTGGATGGTGTTCAACTAACGTCTTTACCTCGTCATGCCTGGTGTCAGAGGGAGGACATATCCATTTCTGGCGGTTCCACACCTGTGCATAATATTTGGAATCTCCGGGTTTTCTTTCTAGTCATTTTTAATTACCGTAGTCATTCACCCATGATTCGCTGACCTACAACGAGTGCTTTATAACGAGTCACTCAGAAGTCAGCTGGTCGTAGACTCTCTGTCTTCTTTTTCTTCTTATCATTTTCTTTTCTTCTCTCTCTCCTTCCCCAGAAATTTACCTCCTGTCGCTTTCTAACATTAACTCTCCATATCACATTTCCCCCAAAGACTGGATGTAGACTGAAAATCCTTCTGCCCAGCTTTCCTGCAAGAGTTGCCAGAGGTGAGCTGCACTTGTGGGTTGTTTAGCGCTGACTTTTCGGTCAAGTTCATCCCACCCCAGTTCAATGGGATGTAAGTCTACTGATTGCACCCGCAACAACATCAGTTGAAGGACATGCTATTCCTCTTTGCTTTTAATGTACCTATGGAAGAGTTTACAAGTATGCTTTGGGTAATTATCTTGCATGTGTACAAATCCTTGACCCACAAGCTGCGTTCCAGATGGGATTAAGTGATGCTGCAGTATGCTGTGATAGCCGGTCTGATTCAATTTACCCTTCACCTGGTACAAATCCCCGACTTTGCAATTGGCAAAAGCCCCCAATCACCCCCCCCACACACACACCATAATAGAGCCTCCTCCATGCTTTATGGTTGGTGTGATACAAGGGGTTGCAGCTCTTTCACCAATTCTGTTTGAGCTAAAGATTTCAATCTTTAATTTGTCATTCCAAAGGATTATTTCACTGCTCTATTGTCAAGTCTTTGTGGACCTTGGCCCACTGGAAATTTTGGACATTATTATACTTCTTCAACAGTTGTTTCTTGATAGTAATTCTGCCATCTTTTTAAAGTTATTTTGACGTGGCAGACGATAACATTTAAATTGCCTCGCAAATTTTGACGGACCAAAACTGAACATAATTTCAGAAATATATTCTAGATTGATAAAAATATTAGTAAAAAAGTAAAGTTGGCGACCATAGTCGAGGGTGACCCGAAGGCTCCCTTTTCGATAGCAACTACACCAAGGTGTAGGGGAGGGCGCTACTCCTTTCCCTGGTAAAAATATATTTTAACCTAATAGAATCATAAGCAAATCAATCTAGTTTTTATCTGCTTTGAGCCTACTAAATCTTATATATAAAGCGATAGAATAGATAAACTTTTAGTAAATATGGAAATTATTTTTATTCTAGTTTAGATTTCCATCTTTATTTCTCTTGAGTGAAAATCCAACATTCTCTTCCTTCAAGAATATATCTAATTTCAAGATCGCTTATTTCAATGAACCAAAATCTTTTTTCTAGTTTACCATTTTTTGACAGCGATACTTCTACCAATGCTGCAACCCCTACTGCGTGATTATTCTGCTGCATTACACTTACATATTGGTGTATAAAGGTACTTACTCTTAACATCGTAACACATTCACAAAAAGAGGTTTTACACACACACAAAATATATTATCTACATTTAAAATAACGTAAACTGCTATTAACTTTCTTGTTGATACATTATCAGTATATATTAACACTCTATTATTACCTTTACTAACCAGAGAAAACTCTCAAACTTTTATTGTTTATCAACAAACTTTTCACTCAAGTTAAAGATGTAGAATTTAATGAATTAGTAGAATTGTGTTTTATTCAATCATGGACACACTTTTGCACCATATATATATATATATATATAGGTATGTGTTGTGACTGAGTTTATAAATAAACAACATTGTATCCGGAAAAGGTTAACAAATAGGTTTATTACCTTTTACTACAAGGGAATATTATAAATACAATCCGACACGCAATTCTTCAACAACTTTAATGAATATTCCGTAAGCAATACTGGTCCTTCCTTTTTCTTAGAGGGTGTTTCTCTTAGCCTACTTTATCCTGTTGGGATTTTACTCGTGGAAAATTAGACAAAATCTACATCTTCAGTGTAAGGAAAAATAAAGCTTACTGTTGCACGAGACGTGACAAGAGAAAGGAACAAAACAACAATTCGGTTGAAAAAAAAAGGGTTTATATTTAGAGAAAGATAAAGAAAATGAAGAAGGGTAATTGCAAAGAGGTGTTTTCTGCAGACTTAACTATAGCATTCGCCTTGGTAATTGTTCTTTCAGTTCCATGTAGTTTTGGTAGCTGGTCCATACAGATTCAAAGGCTTGAAGAAGGATAATTTTGGGTCCCCATGTGCATAAAGTATGTACCTCGCTACTTGCTGTTGCCTGCTTCGTCAGCAGTCAAGATTCTGTGTTACATCGTTGGCGTCAAAAGAAGAAGAAAAAAAAGGGATGTTAGTTTGAAGGGTGCGCGCACATGTGCTGGAACGGCAGATGTGCTGATAGCAGCCAGTGATTGGTTGTTTTTCAGCCAATCATGAGGCACGTAAAAAGTGACTCCATAAATAATTTCCAATAATCCGTCATTTACTTTTGATACTTGATACATTGTGTGTGTGTGTGTGTGTGTGTGTGTGTGTATGTGTTGGAGTGGTTACGGATTTCACTTATAGTTATTTTTTCTCTGTGTTTGTGTGATTGTGTGTCTTGAGATTTTTTGTGTGTATATGTATATATACACACACACATATATACATGTTTGTTTCCATTTGTGTGTGTGTACGATTCATATTTTATTCAACTTTGGTTTAAAATTATGTATAAAATTCTTTTCCTTTATTTGAAGTAGCGTGTTGTCGTTGGTTTGATAAATTGGTATTATATTAAATTTACCTTGACTACATTGGTGTAGGTGTTTTGAAACATTTAATTTTCTGTTTTCTTCTATTTTGATATTACTCCTGTGTAGTTATGTCTCTGTATTAAAGGCCTGTGTTGACTCTATATATATTTCTTTGCATTCGTTACATTCAATTATGTAGATTACGTTTTTTTTTTACAGTTGCAGCTTAAGTTTTTATTGATTTTGAATTTGGTTTCCGGGTTTTTAAAGGTATAGAATTTTATTTCTATAATTACATCACATATTTTGCATTGTTTATTATTGAATTTGGTAACTCCTTGTGTGGTGTTTTCTCCGAATGTAGAAGAGGTGAATATTCTTTCAAAATTTTGGGTTGTCTCTGGCTTTGAACGAGTTTTGTTGTCATTAAAAGCCAGAGACAACCCCAAAATATTGAACTATGGTTTTGTGAAGACTTATAACTTAATATAGGAGGCGCTTGTAGTGTAACGGTTATCATCATAAGCAGTAGAATATATCAACCTGAGTTCAAACCCTGAATGAGTCTGTTTACATTTCCCATATGGCTAGTAGTAGTAGGAAAGGTATGAATCCAATTATTCTCCCTCTAGCTAAGGGTAAATAGTAGGGTAGACTGGGTTCTTTAACCTTGATATGGCAACTCATCAAGGAAAAAGAAAACTCTGAATTTAAACCTGTTGTAGACCTGGAGAAAGATGGGTTATTCCTGCCTGAAACACACTATATGAGTAGCACCCCCACGACTAGAAGATAAGTTAATTGTTGAGAGATTGTTTCATGATAGCCACTGATTATGTTAAAGGGTATCAGAAAAAGTAAAATAATAAGTAATTTTCTGGCCAAGGAAATTGGCTAGATGTCTATTTTAAGGAAAATAAATTAGTTTAGCTAACCTGACGGAAACAAAGTTAGGATCCAATTTAGCAGTTTTTGAATTTTCGAAAATTGATTTGCTAAAAACATCTTCTAATGAAAGCAAATGACTAGTTCATCTTTATTTTTATTCAGTTGAAATATATAATTAATCATAAGAAGGATTCATCTTAGAAATTCAAAAAAATCATATAATTATTAATGCAAGGGAAATAACTCCATTAATTTTTGGAAAGCAAGCAAGGGAGACCACTCACATATCACTGACTTTTTGTAAGAATGATTGATCAAGTATATCTAAAGTTTAATACAGAGTAGCGGATTCTGGGCCTAGAAATGAAATACTCAACACTAAATGCTTTAATTTTCGCCCTTGTATTAAATATTGCTCAAGTCAGTAGATTTGACAGTTTTATAATTTGATTTACCACTGTTAATTTCCATTTAAAAGTGTTGGTTAACAAATTATTGGTGAGTATTTGTATTTTCCATTTAACTCAAAGAAACATATGACTAAATGTGGCAAAGAATGTTATATAATTAAGGTAATGATTAATTATTTGAATATTTTTCGTTAATTACATTTTATTTTTTAGTTTGGTGAGGTTTTGAACTACTTGGTGTCTCATGGTTCAGATGTCATAGTCAGATGGCGTACTCGCATGCCAATGCAAAAAGGATATGACAATCATCATCTGTCTTAATAAACTCCCAGACAAGAAATGGGGCTGGATGCGCAATTGGTGTAAATCTAATGGGTGGATGACGTCATGTCCAGAAGATATCGCCTGAGAATTTAGGCTTTTGAAAAAGACGGGTAAATTGAGATTCGACCGTTGAAGTGAGCAATTGAGTTTTTCAGATTTGATCAGAGCAGATCAGTTTGGGTCTCGACCGACAGAGATGAGTTGAGATCTTAGACACTACAAATTGCAACCTACATAGGAGTGGGAGGTCAGCATTGTAAGGTTAGCATAGACCCTTACGATTTGTATCTCTCTCCTCATGTCACCAAGGACTGAAGGCAGAAAGAAATAAACCCATTCGTATCAGAAATGACAGAGTCCGCCTGTATTATTATTATTATAATTATTGATATCATCATGAGTATACAACAAGAAGAAAATGTCTTACCTTGAAAAAGAATTAGTAATTTCTGTGCTGTCTGTCAAAAAAGGAAAGCTTAAGCAAGTTTAACATAGACACTATGATATGTTAATTCTCATCCTTTCTTGTCAGTAAAAACCAATCACTATGTGCCTACCACTATGAAAAAAAATTAATAAAACACTGTTTTTTTTAGAAGTTACATAGAAACTTAGGTCAGGGATTAGTTTAAACACTCATAGAGTAACTAGTATGTTTTGGCGATTGTAATGTTAATGATTTTTAGAATAAATGTGATGTTATGTTGAAAGGCATAATATAGAATGTTCTGAGTTAGTAAATGGAACTAGTTAAGTTAAAGACAAAATTGTGAAGACCGGCCTTCCTCCTCCCATTTTTGTAGCCTTACACCATATTTGTACCCATTTTGTAAAATAGATATATTTGGAACTTGACTCATTGGGAGAGTTAGTATTGAAGGAGTGATTTGCTGCCATGGATTGGATATTTTGAACATGTGTTGCTGGTTTTGACATTTGAATTAACACCCCCTCAAATTTTCGACTTTGGACCTATGATACTCCTTTCTGATGCTTTTATGTCCCAGATCTTTAATTTAGGATGTGTACCCACTTTTACAGATTTCTCATCATCATCATCATTTTTCCCACTTCACCAGATATCTTCAGAAACAAACACTTTAAATTATTTTCAAATTTGAAAATATTCTAAAATAATAACCAAGTGTCTCATCATCAAAGGAAAAGTCATTAAAGATATTCAATTTTTATGAATAAAAACACTCATCCTAATGTTTAATAGGTTAATGTTTGTGAGCTTATCAATCCTGTAATTTAAACAAGCTGGAAACAAACATTCCTTGATTATAGCCAAAGATTAACAACAAATTAATAAAAGTTATTTACCAATGTTTCAGTATTCACACACACAAACACACACACACACTCTCTCTCTCTCTCTCTCTCTCTCACACACTTTTTGTGTGTAACACTTTTCTACTTGCTGTGTCAAAAATTTGCTGTGTGTATATCATATGACTGAAGCAGTTCAACCTGTGGTTGGTAATAGCATGGTATTTTTTATCAGTATTTTTTATTGTAGGTAAAATATATTACTTTAAAAATAAAACTTTTTATATGATGTGATTTACTATGTTTTATTGCAACTACTTTTTATATTATAGCATTGATTTTTTTTAATCTTGTATTTCTCTAAATTTGTTTTACATGACTAATATTTTCTCTTTAAAATAGAAAGGGATTATCATTTGTAAAAGGAAAAAAAAATTATGATAAATTCTGATGAAAAATAATTGTGTTGTATATTTATTGGTTGGCAATTTGCCTCATTCTGCTTAAAGAAGAAAACTCAATGATTGTATGGGGAAAATAATGTTTTCTTTTCATTTCAAGCTGATTATCTTTGAACATAGAGCTTTGAATGAAAATCAGTTGAGTGAAGAGAATGTGTCTATTTTTCGGCAACACTAGAAGGAGAGAATGGGTGAATCTTTTTCCTTTGCTTATATATGTCATCTCAAGGTTACTTTGTGCACCTCATATACTTGTCACTGTGCACAATCATTCTTGACCACATGCTTTTAGTTTTTACACCAGAGATATTTCTGTTGATGTGATCTTGTTTCCCCCATGCTCTAAGCACACATTATATAACACTAATATGAGTCAAAAGCTTTGGAATATTTTGGTATATGCTAGTTTGCAGTGTGTATATACAGTGACCAAAGCAATTTAAGCCATAGCCCAGTTGACTGGGGCCGTAGAATACACTGACTGCATCTCGGCAGAGGGTTAAGACCCTCCCCCAACAAATGTCTCGGATATGACATTAAATCATCTGATGGCAATGCTCCAGCCTTGGAGATTTGGGGAATGTGGAGTACCCCTTCATTGCCATTGCTCCCAGGTCCACTCTAAATCAAAGTGGTAGCACCTAGTAGGGTCCTATTTATGGGTCAAATAGAACAAACTGTGCAATATAATGACTGATGTTAAATTGTGATTGTTATATAGCAATACTTGAAACCATTTAACTGTGTGCAAAAAAGAATTCAGGCTCATTTAAGAATGTTATCAACAAAATGTGTTTAGAAATCATATATTTAATATATATGTATAAAGAGGATTTGGCAATAAAACCCAACCCAGGGTGTCCTCGTGGTGTAATGGTTAAAGCGATGGACTGTGGAATCGTAGTAAGCGAGTTCGTACTCCAGTCGTACTATTACGTTCACTTTCGGGCAAATACCCTTGAGAAAGGTATGAACCCCCTTATCCTCCCAGCCATGGGTTAAATAGTACCACTACTGTTCTTCTAGGAGAATGGCTTTGGCATTAAATAACCTACAAAGGTTGATATGCCATTAAACAAAGAAACCAAACCAAACCAAACCAACCCAACCAAACCAAATTTAAGCCATGGAAGGTAACTGATGTGGTTGGTAGTATTGTGTTAATTAGTTCACTGACACACTGTGCATTGCTTTGCTCTGTGTGTGATTTAAAAGGTGAACAGGTAAATGTGCAACATAGACTAATTTGGAAATTTATGTTTTATTAGTTCAAACTGGGAGATAAGGATGCACTAGAAGCAACCAAAAAACACTTTGTTGTTGTTTGAAAACTGAAGTCACAACTGATTACAGTACAGTAATCAGATAGTTCAAGAAATTTTGCTCGGGTTGCAAAAAACATGATGATCAAACAAGAACTAGTAAGTATAAAATTGTGTATTCCAAGCTCATGCTCCAAGCCATAAAGACAAATACCAGCAAGTAGCACTCAGAGAGTATCAGGCAAGCTCAATATCTCAAAGTCCAGTGTGGTTTGTAATCTTCACAACCTCAGTAAAAGCATCCAGAGCAGCTGAATTGTGCCTCACATACAATCAAAATATTGCAAAACTTTTGACTCGCCAGAGTATATCTCCAGAAGTTAAAATGGCAACATCACATCAGGTTACATTGTTATGCTAATAAAAGGTATGTCTATTTGAAGCATTACGATGACAATGGAATTTTTGAAAAGTTTTTATATTATGTAGAAGGTGATTGAAAGCTAACTTCCTATTTTTAAAAATATATAATTTCATTTCTTTTAAAAATTGTAGTTAGGAAATAAATCATAAGAATTTTAAAGTTACATTTCAATCACAATGTTTAATACAATTAATAGAATAACGAAAATAATTATAGAAATTCAATTTTATATTAAATAATACAATGGAAATTCAGCTAGATGGTATGATGGAAATACATCTAGATGATACAATGGAAATTCATCTAGATGGTATGATGGAAATACATTTAGATGATACAATGGAAATTCATCTAGATGGTATGATGGAAATACATTTAGATGATACAATGGAAATTCATCTAGATGGTATGATGGAAATACATTTAGATGATACAATGGAAATTCATCTAGATGGTATGATGGAAATACATTTAGCTGATACAATGGAAATTCATCTAGATGGTATGATGGAAATACATTTAGATGATACGATGGAAATTCATCTAGATGGTATGATGGAAATACATTTAGCTGATACAATGGAAATTCAGCTAGATGGTATGATGGAAATACATTTAGATGATACAATGGAAATTCAGCTAGATGGTATGATGGAAATACATTTAGCTGATACAATGGAAATTCAGCTAGATGGTATGATGGAAATACATTTAGATGATACAATGGAAATTCAGCTCGATGGTATGATGGAAATACATTTAGCTGATACAATGGAAATTCATCTAGATGGTATGATGGAAATACATTTAGATGATACAATGGAAATTCATCTAGATGGTATGATGGAAATATATTTAGCTGATACAATGGAAATTCATCTAGATGGTATGATGGAAATACAGCTAGATGGTATGATGGAAATACATTTAGATGATACAATGGAAATTCAGCTAGATGGTATGATGGAAATACATTTAGATGATACAATGGAAATTCAGCTAGATGGTATGATGGAAATACATTTAGCTGATACAATGGAAATTCATCTAGATGGTATGATGGAAATACATTTAGATGATACAATGGAAATTCATCTAGATGGTATGATGGAAATACATTTAGATGATACAATGGAAATTCATCTAGATGGTATGATGGAAATACATTTAGCTGATACAATGGAAATTCATCTAGATGGTATGATGGGAATACATTTAGATGATACAATGGAAATTCATCTAGATGGTATGATGGAAATACATTTAGATGATACAATGGAAATTCATCTAAATATTCAAATAAGGTGCATTTATCGTAATGGTTATCATCGTAGTAAATGAAATTGGTGAGTTGAATGAGGTTTTTTGGATTTCAATTTGTGCCAATGACCTCGAGAATCTGTTCTCCCTCCCCAGCTATGAGTAAATAGTAGTGTAGATTGGATTCTTTTGCCTTGGTTAGGCAACCAGCCGAGCAGGAAAATGCTGAATTCAAACCAGCTGTCATCATCATCATCATCATGTCGTGCTGGTAGCATGGATATCCCTGACCCTCTCTCGCCACTTTCCCCTATCGTTCATCGCATCTAGCAGGTCTTCTGGACTACATCCCGTATCCTCACATAGTTGCTGAATGTATGTTCATGCTGGTCGTCCTGCTTTTGCTTGGCCATGTGTGGGGGTCCATAAGAGTACATTACTTATGAGTTCGCCCCTGCTTCTCCAGCAGTGTCCTGCATGTCTGGTTCATCTAACTTGAATAGTTTTCGTGATAGAAGGCAGGTGGCCGTACAGCTGGTGTCTTGTGGGGTGTTGCCGCCAGGACTTGTTCAAGATTGCTCGCAGCATTCTTGAGTAATTGCCGTCTAGCTTCTTCTCCAGCCGTTTTGTAGTGCATCCATATAGCAGTATTGATAACTGTGTTGCATCCTGCTTGTAACAGAGAATTTGGGTAAATTCCTAATGGAAATATTTTATTTAGTTAAAAATAATAAACATCTTATACAAATTTAGTGTTCACCCATGGCCCGGGAGACCTGCGTTTGATCCCAGGTTGAGTCATACCAAAGACTCAAAAATGGTACTTTATGCTTCCTTGCTTAACACTCAGCATTATAAGGTATGGATCAAGGATAAAGTGGAGCAATCCAGGGAAATGAGTAGCGCCCTCTCCTACACCTCAGTGTAGTAGCTATCGAAAAAGGAGACTTGGGGGTCACCCTCGATTACTTTTATATATATATATATATATATATATATATAAATTTATCCACAGGTAATAAATAGCTATACTTTGACGCAAGAAAAGATTTATGAAATACTCAAGGAGGAAAACACTCACAATGGCTTGTGAGATTAGTATACAAACCATCACTTAATATTTGGTGCTATGAGGGTGGGTGGAATAGTTCATAGGATGATGTCCTATTGGTCATTGATGACCTTTTTTTTGCTCAACCACTGCAACATCAATGAAAGAAGAGTGTGGACTGCAAGGAGGACTATGGTGAAAAATAAACCTCATTTGGTCACATTCCATTAGAGTATCTTTGTCAGCCAATGAACTTTTCAGCTGACCCTTGTATAAATCTCATTTGGTCACATTCCATGAGAGTATTTTTGTCAGCCTATGAACTTTTCAGCTGACCCTTGTATAAACCTCATTTGGTCACATTCCATGAGAGTATCTTTGTCAGCCTATGAACTTTTCAGCTGACCCTTGTATAAACCTCATTTGGTCACATTCCATGAGAGTATCTTTGCCAACCTATGAACTTTTCTGCTGACCCTTGTATAAACCTCATTTGGTCACATTCCACGAGAGTATTTTGGTCAACCAGTGAACTTTTCAGACAATCCTTGTATTTATAAAAGCAAAAAAATATGTATACTCTCCAATGCTATATTGATGTTTTTAACAAGCTCATCTCTTCAGTAGTATATGATGTTGATGGTCACAAGCTGTGCTGGGCCAACTACTCTGGCATAATTCCAGAATATATGTGCTGAGAGATGTGCTCGGAGTGGAGAGCCTTGTGCCAAATTTGGAACCAGAGGGCCAGCCTAGGAAAGTGAGATAATGATGAACAGGTTTAAAGTATGGAGGTGAAAAGATCACTGACAGTTTGTCAAGTATGATCGATGCAGTTGCACTACAGTGACATGCACGTGTGAAGCATTGAAGATGTAGCATATCCATGATATGGATATGTAAAATATACTTATATGTGAAACGTTCATATTCATAGGAATCCTGAAATACACGAAACACCGACAACTCTCTTGGTTCAGGTACGAAACTTTTATTACCTTCTTGACTTTTAGGTTTTCAACATGAGGAGAGAGAGAGACACACAATTTTTACTATGCTGACTGTTCCATCTGACTCCACCACGTGCAGCACATCTTGTAGACCTAACAGGTCTGGCCTCACCGAGGCTCGAAAATCAACTCGCTTCGCCCAGGTCCAAATCTCAACTAACTGCTTTTTTTCAAAAATCCTCCAAAATCCTCAGCCCATCGCTTCCGGGCATGACGTCATTCACATCCCCCAGTCTCATTTTCTATCCAGGGTTTTTATCATGACATCTTTGATTGTCATATCCTCCCCGCGCAAGCGTGAAACCTGCGCTCAATGTGTGCCCCTACCCGTGCACTAAGCCGAATAGTTCTAAGCCTAACTAAACTGAAAGATAAGATATAACCAACAAAGAATGATAATATTAAAAAAATACTCCCGCAATCATATAACAAAGAGACATGCCATACAACAACTGGAAAGGCCTTGAGAGATGATGTCATGGGCAAGTTGAAATTGTGACTCTCTCACTGGTGCTCCAGGTGAATAGACATATCCTTTTCACTCTTCAGTGTTTTCATGCAAAAGTTCACATACAAAAAATAAGACATGCAAAATAAAAAAAGATTATTTTCCTAAGAAAAAAGTGTTGAGTTTTTTCTCTGACTAAAGTGAAGTGAATCGTCAACCGACAAGTATCCAACAGTATAACTAAAACATTTTTCAGGGAATTATTGTTATAAAAAAAAAAAGCAAAAACTTTTTTCATCTTGTCATGTAAGAGATTATTCCTGGCTACTAGTACCATGTAACCTAGTACAACCTGTCACATGTTATTTGAAGAGGAAATGGGCACCACTAAATTACCTTCCTATTGTCTCAAGAGAAGGCAACCCAAAGTCTTGCCTCAAGAGAATGGCAACCCAAAGTCTTGCCTCAAGAGAAGGCAACCCAAAGTCTTGCCTCAAGAGAATGGCAACCCAAGGGCTTGAAAAAAAAATTATGAAACTATGACTAAATATTTTTAGCATTCAAATACAGATTTCATGAAAATGAAATAAGAGATGTTGATTAGATTAAAATTTATCTTCACAATTTCTTTTCATAAATTTATTTATTATCTGGATTTATACATACTTGTCAACACAAAGTGAATACAGGATATATGCCAATGAAATGTTGCTCACTTTTGGGCCCTTATTTTTGCCATTCCCCTATGATCTTTCCAACTGTCCAGTACCATGATACAAGGAGCTGTGCAATGCTTGGTTAGAATAACTGACAAAATATCTGAGAACTGAAAAGTAAGTTTCCCTATAAAAAAGTAAAGTTAGCGACCATAGTCGAGGGTGACCCGAAGGCTCCCTTTTCGATAGCTACTACACCAAGGTGTAGGGGAGGGCGCTACTCCATTCCCAGGATTGCTCCACTTTACCCTTGAACCGTACCTTATAATACTGAGTGTTAAGCAAGGTGGTATCAAGTACCATTTTTAAAGTCTTTGGTATGACTCGACCTGGGATTGAACCCAGGTCTCCCGGGCCATTGGCGAACACTCTAACCGCTGGGCCAATGTCCCGAACCTATAATAATCCATTATTTTAGAGTCTGTCTAATATTGTTGAGGAATTTACCATCTTTGGTAGGTGCACCACATTCCCTGTCACACCTAGAATATACAGCTTTTTTCATCATGTGAAGAACAATAAATACTTCTCTTTGTCAGCCTTGTTTCTATCTTATAAACTCTGGAATTATTTCATATTGCTGCTACCATGTAACTAAGTACAATCTGTCAGATGTTACTTGCAGAGGAGATGGACACCAACAACTTCTATTCCTGGGCCAAGTTGGCTGAGGCTGTAGAATACACCGACTACATCTCTGCAGAAGGGTAAGACTCCCCCAACAGGTGTCCTGGATATGACACGAAACAATCTGATGGCGAGGCTCCAGTAATGCTTGAACTCTGGGGAATGTGGAGCACCAGTTTATCGCCATTGCTCCCAGGTCCACTCTGCCTTGGAGTGGTAGCACCTGATAGAGTCCTATCTATGGGTCAAATAGAACAAACCTGTAATTATGCTAAACTGAATTGTTTAAAATTAACTTTTTCCTTTTAATTGTGTGTAAACAAAAACCTGTACTTATGCTAAACTGAATAGTTTGAAATAGAACTGTTTTGACATTTGACCATGTGTAAATAAAACTGTACTTATACTAAAGTGAATTGTTTGAAACTTTTATCAAAATAACTTAATTCAGCATTAAATGACCCAAAAGGGTTGATATGCCATAAAACAAAACAGCCAGCCTACCAACTCCTAGTACGCCCAAGATAGACCAAAAAGGAGAATTTCTCAACATTATGAACTATGCTTATATCATTGAGTGAATTTAATATTTATTATTACTTGACCAACTTCGGTGGATTTGTAGCACTCGCTACACCTAGAATATACACTTTGGAATTTCTATGACAACTTCATTAGAGTAGTGAGCTCATCCCTCACTGGCTGCCTCAAAGTTATGGGTTTTTTTTTACTAGATTATACCAAAATTAACCAAACAATATTAGGGATAGAAAACTGCCTTAATAACAATGGTGTTAAATGACAAACTTAACAATGACTGGCAAAGTTTTTTTTTTTTAAAGATATTTATAGCTCATCAACTGTGATAGGGAAGTTTTTATGTGAAACAGAATAACATACGTATAAAATCCACAATTGCAGTAGAATGATTGATGAGATCCAAGGTCAATTGTAAGATACGTGTGTATAATGACAAGTTTTTCATTTATCAAGAAATCTAATTGAAAAAACTTGTTGACATGTCCAGGCCGAATGTCTATGTGTGCAAACAGCAATTGGTCATCATTTATAGGAAAGAATCAATTACATCATTACCAAGCAGTCCTTATATGAAAGGTAATTTGTCTCCTTCAAAATACTCCCCTCACCTCCACTGTGGTTTTCAAAATGTTTTTTTTTTCCAGTTTTCAAATGTGTTTCCAAAATTGTTTTGAAAGATAATATGCAGAACTTGCTGAGCAATTTCTTTCATCACCTTAAAAACAAGGAATTTCAAGGGCAGATCTGAGCTTTGGGAACTTAGAGAATAAAGCAATTTACAATAAATTGCACTTTTTAAAGAATTTGTCTATAATCATTTGATTGTAATCATAACTATATTTTCAAGGTTCCATTTCTTCTTTTTTTTCATTGTGGTCCATAATCATTTTTCTGCATACAGTTATATGATATCAAGTATTCCTAACACAAATAATTTGCACAGTGTTGTAAGTATTTCTGTTTAATGCAAATAACTTACAACTGTTTTTTTTCTTTTTTGAAGAAAACTAACTTTTTATTAACAAATTTGATAAGGGTAGACTTATTGACTAGTGGTAGTGTATGTCATAGTTAAATTGATAAAGCAGAATATTTACACAGTTGAACTCGGATAAAAAAAAAAAAAAAAAAAAAATTGACAGAGGATGCATTAAAATGTTTACCAAGCTGTATGTATATATAACTGATAATGATTCAATTTATGTGTATGTTACTACAACACAAAAAGAACATATGCAATGCTATTAAAATGCTTGGAAAATAAACCAACTTCCAGAATATGAATTGGCAAAAAAAGCCAGATAACTCCAGGTCTATAAACAGCTAATTACATAGTTATTTCCCTTAATTTGTCTGAACTCTCCTGTTAGACAAAATAGCACACCAGTGATAATATTTTAATAATAATAAAGCTTAGTGATGCTTAGCATTAGCAAATGATATAAGTTCTATAAATCAGAAATAACAGGGCAGACTAGGTTCTTCAGCCTTGGTGAGGCAACTAGTCTAGGAGAAGGAAAACTCTGAATTCAAACCTATTAAACTCCGCTTAAAAAATTGACCTTGTGTCATGTCCTGCCCGAGCGGAGGGGTTGGGTAAATATGATAAATCAGAAATAACCTGTTATTAAGTGAAGGAAAGGCCTAATGAGTATCAATAAAATCAGCATAGAATATTAACTTGAAGTCGTTTTTTGAGGATTGGATTGGTTTTATGGCACATCAAACATTTTAGGTTATTTAATGCCAAATCCTGTTTATCTATATATATATATTAAATATATGATTTGTAAACACATTTTGTTGATACACACAGTTAAATAATCAAAAAGTTCTATTTCAAACAATTCAATTTAGTATAAGTCAACTAAGTTAAATAGTTCCAAGTATTGCTTTGTATCACCAACAATCCAATTAAACATTAGTCATTTGTTTACACACAGTTAAATGATCAGTTTTGTTTCTAACAATTCAATTGAGCATAAGTCATTTATTTGCACTCAGTTTAAAATGTCAAACAGCTCTATTTAATCACAGATAGGACCCTATCAGGTTCTACCACACCAGGCTAGAGCGGACCTGGGAGTGATGGCAATGAAGGGGTACCTCACATTCCCCAAAGCTCCTGCATTGTTTAGTGATATCCAGGACACAGAGCTTAACCCTCTGTAAAGATGGAGTCAGTGTATTCTACAGCTCGAGCGGACTAGGATGGTTTTTTTTTAGGAATACATATATATATATATATATATATATATATATATATATATGAGGTATTCTTCAATCCAGTAAATCCGGAGTAGGGAATGATACCATTAAGGCAAATAAATTATTCTAATTTTGAATATTTAAATATTTCTGGTAGAGAGTTCAATGTAAATAAATTCACAGAGCAAAAAATATTATTTCAAGAAAAAAAAACAATATTCGGTCACATTAGGATAATAAATTTTTTTCCATCCTGTTAAGAGCATTGATATGAATCAAAGACTCTAAGTTAATTTTTAACAGGACTTCATCAGATCCAATAGGCTGATTTTCATTCAAAATTCTATTGCAAAGATAATCTGTATAAAATAAGAAAAGATTATTTTCCTCATACAAGCATTGAGTTTTCTTCTAAAGCAAAATGAGGCAAATTGCCAATCAGCAAATATATGACACTAGTATTTTTCATCAGCATATTTATGTCATTTTTTTTTTCCTTTTACAAATGGTAATCCCTTTCTATATTAAAGAGAAAATATTAGTAATGTAAAACAAATTTAGAGAAATACAAGATTAAATATAATATAAAAAAACAGTTGCAATAAAACATAGTAAATAACATCATATGAAACATTTATTTTTAAAGTAATTTATTTTATTTAAAATAAAAAATACTGATTTTTGTGTTAATAATTTGTTAAATATACTATTAAATAAAAAGAATCTTGCTTGAAACCATTGTTTCAAGTCTTTGCTTAAATAACTTTGTATGAAGGCCTAAAAACAGATTATTCCTTTTTATCATAACAAAAAATAACCAGTATAATAAAAATGACACTTTCTTAAGATAAAAAACAAAACAAACAAAAAAACTAGCTTTCTAATGATTAAAACAAATATATAAGACAGTAGTTTATAATAAAGACAGGTATTAAGCAAAAATTATACTAGCCAACAAAATTTAATGTTTCTTTTCTGATGAATTAAGTTTGGGAATTGTTTTTGTCTCATTTGAGGTCCCTGATTTTAAAAATGGCATCCATTTTTGCCTATAACATTAGGTTTTTGTTCTATGACATTGATAAAATTTTAATTATATTAATTTTTCAATATGACATGTCTGAATGTTGGCATCTTAAATAGCATTAAAAGATCTAAATATATTTCAGAATAACCATTACATATATTCATTGTGTTGCATAGGAAATATGATATAAAAATTTTCCCCAAAACATTTAGAGTTGGGCTAATATGGGTTAAGGAATTGTATGAACTTACTACATTTTTATTTTTGCTTTTCAGGTTGATGTCCTTAAATAATATGATAAATTAGTAGGATGAACTCAACTCGAAGAAAATGCTTGAATTTTTCAGATTCTTTTTGCTACATTTGTGGAAACTTTACAGTACGAAACCAAATGATAAACATTAGTGAATTTATGAAGAGAGTATACTAGCTTACTTCCAATTAAGGAGTATACTATAGACTGAAAATATGACGTGATAGGTAAACATGAATGGTATTTTAAAAATCAGCAGCACCAAATTACCATAATTATTCATGTATAACACACATCCCTAAATTTGAGCAACCAAATTCTGAAAAAAAAAAAAAAAAAAAAAAAAAAAAAGTATCTGACTTTAGAATTTGTAGCGGTTGAATTTAACTTTTGTTTAACTTTTTATCAAGTTTGTATAGACTAAGAATAAAAAATCTATACAGTTTACTTGTTTTGAAACAAAATATTCACACAGAATTTAGAGCAAATACACGGACATATTCATACAAAAATGCAAGAAGCTGGTAGCAAAAATAAGCTCTCATTAGGAGAAATAGAATTATAAACAGACATTCCAGTGGCTATTTCTCTGTAGTAGCATAAAACAGAAGTGTTGGTTACACATTAGTAAGTTTGGAACATAGATATAACTCCCATTTGGCCATACTGTCCTGAATATGGTGATACACATAGCCAGATAAAAAGTTAATATTTAGTTATAATGTATAATACACACCCCTAACTTTTAGGCTTACAAATGTGGGAATAAAGTGTGTGTTATATACAAATAATTATTGTAGCTAAAAACTACCTTCCAACTTTAGTCACTAAGAAGTGTGTTGGGCCAGTGTCATCTATTGTATCAAATCAGTTCAAATTAAAAACAACTCAGAATTCTTAGAAAACACAATTATTGAAATTGTTTTATATTTCTTTGTCTTTATCTTAAAATCATTTAAGATATAGATTAGGTCTAAACTTCTGGTTTGAGTAAAATTGTAAAGTTTTAGTTTGATTTACAATATAAAAATGGATACATGTTTAAATATCCTTCAAATCTTATTTTGTACCCAAATTCCAAAATAAGTTATCATAAGTCAAATTATTAGGATGTATCAAAGTATTTTCAGTTTTTAAAAACCTTTACTCTAAAGTTTTTCAAGTATACAACTTAAGATTAATATCATTATTAATATTATTCAGTTGTATCTTTTGCTTTAACCATTATAATGGCAGATAAAGATATTGAGATACTGCTAATTTTGAGGCAGTATTTTAAACTAGACCTCAAAGCTGCAGAAGCTACTCGTAGAATTTGGGCAGTAAAGCAAAACTTAACAGTATTTGTCCATACTATCAAAAACTGGCCTAAGTATTTTAGGGGTGTGATTTGGATCTAGAAAAAAACCCAAAGAAGTTGACAACCACTAGTTGTTAATTTGATGTTTTAAATGCAAGGTAGAGAGAAACTCAACCATTAACACTTGAAAACTTTCAGAAGAGCTAGGATCATCTAAAGATACAACATGTAGAATATAGGCTTAAAAAATAAAAATAAACCCAGAGAAGCTCTTGAAAGGTTCTCCATAAAACCTCATTTAAATAAAAAGCAAAAATACTTTTGTTTTGATACACCCTAATACTTGAAATATGGCCCAGTAAAATTTGAACAATAAACTCAAAGACAAAAAATCAGGTATAATAATTATTGTATTGCACCAAATATTTCTAAATAATTCAAATTAAAAAAATAAAACAAAACCCTCCAAACAAACTGAATTACCATTCAATGCACATACACACACACACACACACACACACACACACACACACACACACACACAGAGAGAGAGAGAGAGAGATGATTTGACTCCAAAACCATGCCTGACCCAAGAATCATCATTTGATGAAAGCTTTATTGGCTGAATAGTAGGGTTATTTTTTTTGTTTTTTTGCAGCATGTGTATATAATATCATACATACATATTAGGTTTACAGAAGCAAGGTGTGATGATTGAGTTGTTGCCATCTGACAAATAGTCTAATTTCATATTTCAATGGTGACTGAATGTACAGTATAAACTGTTCATTTTGATTAAATTTTTAGCTGCTATTTTTTTTCTTTTTTTTTAAATTGCAACTCATTCAGGCAGTCAATCAACAACAATATTCATTGGAAATAAAAGTATAAGGTCTCACTGAACTTTAATCTTACTGAGATCTTATCCTTAATCTAATTCCTAAATTGTTCCTGCCTGATTACCCAACAAAGTTGTGATTAAAAATTTTTTAAAAGCAACTAAAAAATTGTGGGAAAAAAAGAAAAGAAATAAAAAGGTTAACAATGCTTCATCCAAAAATAAATGATACAATACATATGGTGAGTTTATATATAATTTTGTACTGATTTTTAAAATATTTGTTCATTATTACTTTGTACTCTTCTGACTTGAACAGTTCCCAAGAACTTCCTCAAAGAATTTAAGTAGAAAAAAAAACCCCTTAAATTATGGATCAGTAACATTTAGACCGTAAACTCAGAAAAATAAAACTGAGGTACAGTAATTGTCGTATTGCACCAAACCTTTTAATATTTCAAAAAATATATTTGTGTTTGGGACATTTTGATATTGCATTATAATTGGACTGAAATCAATCTGGCCATCTTTAAAAAATCCAATGACACAGACACACACCTACTGACTTATATACTGTAGATTATTGCATATATCTTGTTATTCCATGTGCTGTAATATGTATATAATATTTCAAAAAGAATTTGTTAAATAAAAATGCATATAAATTTATTTCAAGTATGGAATAAAATTATAAAGTGTTAAATTTCTTTTTTCTTTTTGGTGACAAGTTCCAAAAAGGCCATTAAAGTTCTACTTTTTATAGAAGGACTGTGTCATGTAGGAGTTGAGCAATATGAGTTATATAACTTTTTCCAGCAATAAGTACCAGAAATAACTCAAAGAAATTTCGAGATTAAAAATGTGTCCTGAGGTGCAGCTGGGTAGAAAAGTCTGGCTTTGTCATTTTTCCATAGACAATCATTTTTTTGTTGTTTTTGTTGCTGTTGTGAAGTACAAAAAATCCCAACTTTATCCTCCATAAATTTTTTTTGTTGAATTGTTTAACAGGATCCAAACATTTGATTGCAACTGAAAAGGCACCAAGCTGTCAATGCTGTTGTTACACTTCTTTTTTTGGGCTTTTAATGTTTTAAAATGGACCAAAACAAATGTTAAATATGGCAAAAAAAAGTAATGGACAAAACAATATTAAAAAAAAACAAGACAAAAAAAAACAAGACAAAAAAGTAGGGGTAAAAGGATGTGTGTCTAATGCAAGAAAAAAAAAAAGGGCAAAAAAAATGTGGTTAAAAAGTGAAAAGAGGTTGAAAAGGGAGGGGAAAAGAAAATGTAGAGAAAAAAGAGGTTTGAGAAAAAGATGGATAGACAAAAGAAAAAAGAGAAAGGAGAAAATCAAAAGGATATGGTAGGAATGATAGAAAAGAAGGGAAAATAAAAGAAGAGATAGAGAAGGAATGGTTTAAAGAAGAAGGAAAAATTTAAAAGACATATGGAAGGTAATGATAGAAAACAAGAGAAAATGAAAAAGAAGATTCAAAAGATGATAGAATAGAAGGAATGATAGAAATGGAAAAAAATCAAAGAGAAAATTCAAAACAAGGGGAAAAGGAGGAAAAATGAAAATACAAGAGATGATAGAAAAGAAGGAAAAAATGAAAGAAAATGAAAAATGAGATATGGAAAGAATGATGAAAAAGAAGGAATTCTCGGGGAAATAAAGATTAAAAACTCCATATATTTCAAAACAAACCTTACTTTCATAGAATATAGCTCTGTATAAGAATGTTAATAGTAAACGATCTACTCTATGATCAAACAGGTATGAACAGTCCAAAATAGAAAGGTAGACATTTTCTTGAATTTTGAGGGAAAAAAAATCTTAAAATACCCCTGAGAAAATTTGAGTGAAATTCCCTGAAATATCCATAAAATCAACAATTAAATTTTCCATGGATAAACGTTGGTGGGTGCTTTGTTGACCAACTTCCCAATCCAGTACGCTCACTTTTTGAGCAGCCCACCTGGTTACGTATTATTGCTGGTGTCATTTTGATCTGCCTGTGGTCGGCTGGACTCATGTTTGTTCAGGGCCACTGACGGATTCAGCAGATTCAATGATCCATGTTCTGCTTGGTGATCCATGAAGGAGTCCTTTGCAGCAAACTGCTTGCCACAACTCTGACAGCTGTACATGAGGCTCCCATGGTGGCGTTTCAAATGAATCTTGAGCGTACTGTTCTGGGCCGTGGCATACTCACAAAATGTGCACTTGAAAGGTTTCTCACCTAAAGAATAAATGTAAAGAAAGAATTAGTCAAAAAATTTAACCAATCATTCAAAGAATTATGTTTTTTGAAAAGGACTGTGAAAATATTCAATTATAAAAGAAATCTACAATAAAGGTATCCCTGAGGAATATAAGAAAGTTTTTTTTCTTCAGATTAAATTTTTTCTTTTTTTAACATTTTATCTAAGAAAAATGTTTTCTTTGACAAGGATTGTTGAGAAATATTCGATCATAAAAGGTATTCCTGACAAATATTAGAATGTTTTTTTTTTCAGATTAAACTTTCATGGTTGTATTTTGCTATACAATTTTTTTTATTAATATTTTTGTTATAAAAAGGACTATTTTTCTTGTCTATATTTTTTTAGAGTAATTGATTGGATTTAACAGCATGTCAGCCTATCTTGGGTTATTTTATGACTAAAGATAAATTATGTACATTGTGCATTTATATTTACATTTTCTTTTGTATGTAATTACAGAATGCAACACAATGTCAGTTTTTTTTTTTAAGAGTTTAAGAGGTTTGAATTCAGAAATTTTCTCCTCCTACAGCAGATTCCATACCAAGGTTAAAGAGCCCAGTCTGCCTTACTATCTATTCATAGCTGGAAGGAGAATGGTTGGATGCATACCTTTCCCAAGAGCATTAGCACAATATGAAATACATACAGCCTCATCCAGGATTTGAACTCAGGTTTTTGTTTCCATTTCCTATAACATGAGCACCTTATATATTTTGATTTAGATTTTAAGGTTATTTTATTTCCTTTTAATGATATGTCAAAATCCTCAGGGATTATTTTCCAATAATTACTTTGTCTGGTATTGATCATGTTTATATCAATAATTTTTGGTATAATTTTATTTTATTTCAAAGATAAAATGTCATTTATATCAACAATTTCAAGTCAGTCCTTCATTTGATTGGTGTTGAAAATGTTATTTAATGTGAACTAAAGCTCTACCTTCGATGAGAAAATATTTGACAGTGTAGGTTGCTTGGTTGTGTTTTATGGCCTATCAACTATTGTAGGTTATTTAATACCAAATCCTGTTTATATATGATTTTACATGAATAGTTAGTAGGTAATATTTTTTGAATGAGCCAGAGTTAATTTGTCTACACATGGTTAAATGGTTGGTTGGGTTTTATGGCATATCAACCTTTGTAGGTTATTTAATGCCAAATCCAGTTTTATACAAATTATCAGTTCTATGTCAAACAATTCAGTTTAGCATGAGTATATGGTTTAATTGTCAAAACATTTTTATTTCAAGCTATTCAGTTTTAGTCAAACAGTTCTAATTCAATCAATTCAGTTTAGTATAAGTATAGATTTTGTTTACACAGCTAAATGTTAAAACAGTTCTATTTCAAAAAATTAAGTTTAATGTATGTACAGTTTCAATGTCAAAAACAATTCCATTTCAAACAATTCAGTTTAGCATAAGTACACAGTTTAAATGTAAGTACACAGTTTAATTGTCAAAATATTTCTATTTCAAGCTGCTCAGTTTAGTCAAACAGTTCTAATTCAAACAATTCAGTTTAGCATGAGTATAGTTTTTGTCCACACAGTCAAAACAGTTCTATTTGACTCATAGATAGGTCCCTATCAAGTGCTACCACTCTGGGGTCAGAGTGGACCTGGGAGCAATGGCAATGAAGGGGTACTCCACATACCCTAAAACTCCAGCATCAATGGAACCTCACCATCAGATTGTTTATTATCATATCCAGGACACTCATTGCCGGTGTGTGTGGGGGGGTCTTACCTCTGTGGGAAAAGGTTAAATGGTTTCAAGTATTACTATCTAACACAAATATTTATATTTGCACACAATTAAATGATTGCAAGTATTGCTATGTAATACTAATAATAGTTTAATCTAACATTAATCATTCGCTTGCATTCAGTTAAATGGTTTCAAGTATAGTAAATGATTAAATAGTTCTATTTGACCCATAAATGGGACCCTAGAGAATGGCAATGAAGAGGTATTCCATATTACCCAAAGCTCCAGGACTGGAGCCTCACCATTAGATGGTTTAGTGTCATATCCCGGATGCTTGTGTGTGTGTGTGGGGGGGTCTTACTTACCCTCTGCAGAGATACAGTTGGCATATTCTATAGCTCCAGCCAACAAGGCCTTAACAGTGTAGAGTGTTTGACATATAATACACTACGGTAGTTCTTCTTGTTTGAGTATAAAAGATTATGTAAGTCTCATGTAACCAATGTACATGAGACAATGATTTGTTCCTTTACTTTTTTTTTTTTTTTACTGAGGTTCATACAGTGTAATAGACTTCATTGAAGAAAACAGACAGGATGAGGTTTTTTGCCAATCATTTCTTGTTAATGCCATTGGGAAAGGTATGCATCTATTTTTTCTCCCAGCTATTGGTAGAATATGACCCTCCGGCAGAAATTATGGAATTAGCACAGTTAGGGGATGTTAACCTTGTTTTTTTTCTTTTTTATTTAGCAGTAAATAATCTAAAAACAGATAAGGTGGAAAACATCTTATTAAACAGTTGAACATTCTATCATTCTAATTTTAATAGCAGAACATTCTGTCATTCTAATTTTTTTATCAATGAATTTGATCAATTTTTTTTCATCAATGTTAGATAATTTCAAAATATATTCGTTTGCATCACTTGGAAAAAATTATACCATTGATTTAAATAATTTAATTTAGCTTACTTAAGGAATGTTTTATGAAGCCAGAATGTTTGGCTATTAAATGAAAAAAATGTTTTGCATCTTGTCTGTTATTAGTTTATTTACTGCTAAAAAAAAAACCAAAAAACTAAGTGATCATCCTCTAGGTATGCTAATTCCATAATTTTTGCCAAGATCAACCAATCTAAAAGAAAGAAAGATTCCGAATTCAAAACCTGAAGTTTGTTGCTCAAAGAATCTGTGCACCATTCTTCTGTTATCAGCTCATCCAAAAAGTATAGCCAGATCTATACAAGCCTTCACCACTATAAATAAATCACCTGTGTAGTTCATTTGCCTTAGATAATGGTCATCATCTATGTAGATAGACATTATTATTATACATTATTTATTTTTATTTATCTCAGATTATTCTTTGCTTTTTAGATACCTTTTCATGCTACTTTGTATCTGTTTGTCCTTATCTATCTAAGAGCACTATCTTTCTGTTATAAGCTCAATCAGAAGACGTGATTGGCTCAACACAAAGACTTCACCACTGTAAACTAATTACTTGTGTAGATAATTTGCAAAGTTTCAACTTACTGATCATCATCAGTGCCAATGGACAAACATTATTTACTTTCTGTAGATTATTTTTTGATAAACCATTTTCAACCACTGTTATTGTTTTTGATTTGTATTTTCTTAAATCCTTTAATCTTAAGATGTTTTTTTTAAATTGCAACTTATCCAATAGTCATCATTTTACAATGAAAAACAGAACAAATCACAATAATAAAGGATAATCAACTGGTTAGACTAAAACTTAATTCTCCTTTTATGTCAGGAAAGCCTGGTTAATTGTCCTAGCTCCTAGTTGTTTGCAGAAGCTTAAAAGTTACACTTATCACTCATCCTTTAGTCTATCTCTTGGTTTGGTTTGGTTTGGTTTCATAGCATATCAACCCTAGTAGGTTATTTAATGCCATATGTACAGACACACACACACACATAATTTGTAAACACATTTTGTAGATAACATTCTAAAACAAGCTCTTTTTTGTGCACAGTTAAGTGGTTTCATGTATTTCTAACATGAATAATTCTATTTACAATCAATCATTTGTTTGAACACAGTTAAATGGTTTCAAGTATTACAATGTAACAATAACAATTTAACATCAGTCATTTGTTTGCACATAGTTAAATGGTTATATATATATCATTTGTAAGGGAATAGTCTGTAGGTCATCTTATTTTTAGATGAGTTAGAACTAATTTGTTTGTACACAAGTATTGCTATTGTTTCAACACAGTTAAATAGTCTCATTTATTGTAATGTAACACAAATATTCCTATTTGATATTAATCATTTGTTTGCACACAGTTAAGTGGTTTCAAGTATTGCTATATAATACTAATAATTCTATTTTGCACACAAGTAAATGGTTTTGATTGTTCCACATTCATTGTTTTATTTGCACACAGTTAAAATGGGGCCAAGTATTGCTATGTATCACTAACAAATCAATTAAACAACAGTCATTTGTTTGCACACAGTTTAAATGGTCAAACAGTTCTATTTGACTCACAGATAGGATCCTGTCAGATGCTACCACTCATGGTTAGAGTGGACCTGGGAGCAATGGCAATGAAGAGGTACTCCACATTGCCCAAAGCTCTGGGGTTGGAGCCTCACCATCAGATTGTTTAGTACCCCTCTGCAAGGATGCAGTCAGCCGAATGGCCTGGTCTGTCTCTTGATCTCTCAATGCCATTATTGTGGTGTAGTCATTAACAACCACTCATCGGTGATGCCTATTCATTGGATAAAGGAGGAAAAACACAATTCACCTCAAGTGTCAGGACCTCTGTTATTTTGTTCATTCTCTGAGGCTGTGGAAGTAAGTGGAGAAGGATGATAATGTACAGATTAGCTTCTTTATAGTAGTAGTTTGGTCCAGTATTTCCTGTATCTTCAAATGTTTCACTTACTCTCCTTACATGCTAACACTTGTCTCCTTGTACCTCAGCCACCAAAAGAGAGAGTGGATTGAGAAACCCATTTTTCTTTTTATTGGAATTCACCCTCATTTCTACCTTGTGTGGGCAGCATTGTCCAGCCAGCTCCTGACACCATCTAGATGGCCAACTGAGTCTGGTTAACCGTTTTTTTTTTTTTTCAGTCTGGAGTATAAGATCAAGCATATCTAAGATAGTAGACAATATATTGATCTTTGTCAACTTGTCTTTTTTCTGGCTTTTTTTTTTTTTAACAACTTATGTGCACCGCAATATCATTCACTTACAATGTTACATTACTTCTACACACTCATAGGGTTAGTAACATATTCAATTTACTTTAATTTTTAGTCGAAGCATCAATCATTTTTAACTTTGATTACTATTGCTAATTTTTTTTTTTTTTTTTATTACAACCCACCCAGATTGTCATCCTTGAATAACAAGGAACAGTGCAGATCAGAAACATTAATAGAATACAATCTCTGAGAGAGACTTGAACTCATGCCCCCATTTACATTGAGGAAGTCTAGTTAAACACACCAGTTGCTTGAGCATTTCAACAACAAAGAGACATTAGCTCGCAGAATCTCAAAATATGAAATTATTAATTGACTGCTAATGACCATATGGAAATCTGATCTATCTGATAAGATAAAATGAGAATTCTTCCAAGCTGTAACCATGTCAGTACAGTTGTGTGGTTGCACCACTTGGACTTTAATGAAATACTTGGAGAAGACACTACATGAGAACAACACAAAGACACTGTGTGCTATTTTGAAAAAATCCAGGAAGCAGCAGCCCACAAAACAGCAGCAGTATGATTACTTAACTCCCATATGACAAACCATCCAATTAAGACTAGCAGGACATGCTGGAGAAATCAGAACAAACTCATAAACAACATTCTCCTATGGACCTTTACAAATGGACATACCAGTGTTGGCTGACAAGCATAAACTTATATTCATCAAGTCTGTGTGCACATTTAGAGGATTTATCAAGAGCAATTATTAATAGGGATGGATGGTAAGAGAGAGTCAAGGGAATCTGTGCAGTCAGTATGCTATGATGATTTCATATTACATTTAGCTCAAGATCACATTTTTTAATTGTGAATATAACATACCTGTGTGAATCCGTATATGGACTTTAAGGTGGCTACGTTCAACAGTAGAATAATCGCATTGACCACACTTAAATGGCTTCACACCTGGGTGACAAAGAAGAAAATAAACTGAGATTAATTATATTTTTACAATTAAAGATAAGAAATGATTTTTTTTTTAATATTACATAATATTACATCATTTTTTGACATTAATATTATTATTGATCTACATTTTCCTTTTTAAATAAAGGAATTATATTGTGAATTGAATTACCATGACCAGGAAATCCGGCAAACATCTACGCACAACATATGGAAACACTGGACAGCTGTTTCGACCTTATTAGGTCTCATCAGCAGTGTATACCATGATCTCCACCACTGGAGATCTGACCAGCGACCACAGATTGCAGCGCTGAAACTACAACTGAGCCATCAGTTCATATTGCACATAAGTGACGCCAAATTAACTAGTCATGGTAATTGTGCTGCCAATTGACCTAAATGTGTCTTGCAAGTTACATCCGTACTCTTTATAGAGGACACGGTCACCTCCAGGGCCACATCTTCCCAAGAGGATAGGAAATATGTGTCCATGTAATTATTATGACCCCAAGGGCAAGGATATAGATCTACATTTTCCCTTTTTAATTAGAGGAATTATATGGTGAATTGAATTACCATGACCAGGAAATCCAGCAAACATCTACACACAACATATGGATACACTGGACAGCTGTTTCAACCTTATTAGGTATCATCCACAGTGTATATCGTGATCTCCACCACTGGAAATCAAACTAGCGACTATAGATTGCAGTGTCAAAACTCAACAACTGAGCCACCAATTCATATCGCACTAGTTAATTTGGTGTGACTTATGTTTCTGTATGTCGTGCGTAGATGTTCACCGGATTTCCTGGTCATGGTAATTCAATTCACAATATTATTATTATATTACATAATATTTGGTTTGGATGGCTTTCTTTGTTTAATGGCATATCAACCTTCATGGATTTAATGTCAAAACATTTGTAGAAGAAAACACTAGTGATACTATTTAACCCATAGCTGGGGGAAATAAGGAGGTTCATAACTTTTCAAAGGGTATTAGTCCAAAAGTGCTTGCTTTGAGGCCATAGTTCAGGACTTCAGCCATTACACTATAAGGACTCCTCCAATATCATTTTTGATATTTCATAATAATACATATAAATTACATATTTTAATTTTGCATATCATATTTTTAATATTACATTTCACTGTAGTAATTTTAATTTTACATAATACTATAATGATTGATATGACATAATATACCATAATATTATTTTTATATTAAACAAATAATATTTCTTGTATGTCACAATATATTTTAAAATTACAAAATATATTATTTTTCTAATGACATCTTACCCCTGGGATTGTTAACTGGGATTAACTCATTTCCAATTATGGTGTTCTCTACCACCTAGTTTCTCTTCACCAGTCACTTCCTCATATTGAATTTAGCTCTGAAGAAGTTTCTTGGAGGTATTAGTGGAAACTTTATACCAAATTGATATATACATATAATAAGAACAACAAAGCTCTTGGTTTGATAATCACATGGATAAGAAAATGACAGTTACCAAGTGCTGACAGACTCATAAGCGATAGACTCCTACACACGGCCACACCAGTGTTGGTTGCCGAGCAAAAACTTACATTCACCAACTGTGTGGACACTTGATATCATCTAGAGAATCTACCAAGAGCAATAGTTGATAGAGACAGATGGTGAGAGAGTTAAAGGAATCTGTGCTGGCACATCAACCTTCATGGCTTATCTAATGCCAAAGCCACCCTTGTCGAAGAACATCAGTGATATTATTTAATCCATAGCCAAGAAGAATGGGGGGGGTCATAACTTTCCCAATGGTATTAGTCGAAAAGTGAACATAACACCATGACTGGAGTTAGAGCTTGATGATAACCTATATATATATATATATATATATAGTATACTCAGGCAACAAGTCTTTATCTAAGATGGCCCCCCTTATCTCCCTCCAGCTATGGGTAAATAGTAGGGCAGACTAGGTTCTTCAGCCTTGGTTAGGCAACTAGTCTATGAGAAGGAAAACTCTGAATTAAAACCTGTTAAACTCCGTTTAAAATTTGACCTTGTGTCATATCCTGCCCGAGCGGAGGGGTTGGTAAATAGGATCTAAGATGGCGAAGAAAAAAATCCACTCCAAATAAATATAAATAAAACTCACAGCAATGAACAACCTCACACAACCCCTGAGGATGACCAGTGAAATGGTCAAAAGTGATTGGGCTAGTATGGGGTACTTTCTGCACCATCTTGACCCAGACATAAGCAAATAACAAGACTCGAACGTCTTCACTTGAAGATTTTGAAAAGGAAACAATCCATGGTCTTTAACCGAACATGTTTATATATATGGAGAAAATTTTTCTAAGGGAATATTTTTATGGATGAACTTTTCTTTCAAGAGTTCATTTCACCTCTGATAAGAATTCACAGGTAGAATAACTTTGAGATAAAGAGAAGGAAAGAATCAATATATAATAGTAAACAACATTTTGTTTTAGAAATTCAGACAAAAAGAAATCAATTTTACTGAGAATACTTAGATCTTTACTTACCTGTGTGTTTACTGAGATGTTTCTTGAGATGAATTCTTTGATTAAAGGCATGGTCACATTGGTCACATTTGAAAGGCCGCGATGTGGGATATTTGCGCTTACGGGCCTGCTGTTCTAAGCTCAACTGGTTTTCCTTTGACCGTTGCAAACTGCTGCTGCCCATCTTGGCTGATCTTGCAAGGCCTGAGCTCAAACGATTCAGGGAAAGTGGTCCCTGACTGAGTACACTATCTGATCGAGACATCTGGCTGTTTGAAATCGATGAATTTTCAATCAGTTGAGAGGTCACAAATGATTTTGTGTTAGATGATGGGTTTAGCTCCTGGACATTTGACCCCTGTACGCAAGCAGTGGTTACATTCCCCTCATTTGACGATGATGATGATTTGCATTGGTCCGAAGGATTTGTACTAGTAGAACAGGTAGTGTAGACAGCAGGATTAGAGGCACTAGAAGTAGTTGTTTCACTGAGGACAGGGTAGGAGAATGGAATGGAAAACACAGTGCCAGGTTGAAGAATAAAAGAACCACTGTTGCCAATCATATTCTGACTTTCAAGTTCTTCCCTGTCACCATCTTTGACTCGGTTTTCATCTAAGAAAATCTCTTGGTGGTAAGGGAGCTTACCGTTTCCCTGGTTACCATCTAAGGAATCTGGGACCTGGTTTTCATGTTCAACATCAATATAGATAGTACTTGGATATTTTCTGGTTGCCAAAGATGTGTGGATTCGACTCTGTCCATATTGTAGTCTATTCTGACCAAGAGAGCTTCGCATCTGGGAATATTTCCCAAAAGTATGTGGACTCCGATTTGAATAGTATTGGCTTCCACTAAATGACCTTTTTCGACCAATTCTCAGTCCTCCTTCATTCCGCCGAATTATTCGGTCACGCAGACTCCCATCTGAACATGCATGGGATGCTTCTATGTGTTGTTTGCGCTTTTTGGGAACAACAGAACTGCAGCATTGCATCTCTTGGGCTGTAACAACTGAAGCTGGCTCTTGTTTATCAGTGGACCTCAGAGGACTAGTTGGTTCTGAAACTTCTTGTTTTAATGGAAACAAAGTAGGTTCAATTGATGGGGTAACATTAGGTGTTTCTTTAACAAAAGAGTTCTGGTCTTCTCCAGGACTAGATGTAGTAGCTGATATTGTGCTGGTTTCTAGACGAGCCTGTCGGTTTGCATCAAAAAAGATTTTAAAATTATGGGTGAATTGTGCATGTTGTAACATGTCCCAGGCAGACAAGAAGGCCTTCGTGCAAGAGGAACAATACAGTTGTCGACCAAGAGTATCTGTAGAAAAGATAAAAGAATAAAAATACTGATAATGTTGGATTATTGTCTTGGTATATGCCATAAACAACCTCCTGTCTGAAATAAATAACAATCAATATTGCATTTTTGGTAAAATGAATCTTCTGATTACTATAAAAATCTAACTTATGCAAGCCATTCAAGGCAATGTTTTCTGCAAGGAAAAGAACATTTTGCTGCAGTTGGATTTATAATTTCGATTTACCTATTTGGAACTTTACCCTTTCTGGATTTAATACTAAACTGGATTATATAATCTTCATCGACTTGAGACTACTTATTTGTGAAGAGAGACTAAACCCTTTTCATAAGTTTATTTTCTGTATTTTGCATAAACATTTAATATGTCACATCTCCCAACACAAAAAAATTAAATCGAGCAAAATTAAAAGTCTATTTTTATGTACTGTATGAAGCTCAACCAAGAAGGGAATAAGAATTTTTTAAAATTTTTATTGAATAATTTTTTGGTGGGTAATATTAGAAAACTGAAAAAACAATGTACAAAATAGGTCAAAGTTTGTGATAAATATGTGGAACAGCATGTATGCTTCATGCATGAATCTATTTGCATAACCTCTCCCTATTGGTAGATGTGACACAAAGTAGAGTAAAGCAGGTTTGAATTCAGACTTTTCCTTCTCCAAGATTGGTTGTGTAACCAAGGGTAAAGAACACAGCCTGCCTTACTATTTACCATAGCTGGGTGCAGAACAGATGAATTCATGCTTTTCTCAAAAGTATTAGCTTTAAGTGAAATGTACACAGCCTCATCCAGGATTTGAACTTGTGCTGCTGATTCCATTTCCTATGATAATGACTTATGCTAAGTGTGACTCCCAAAGAAAATGATGTATAATGTTGTATAAGCTTCAAATCTTATATTTTTAATTGATTATTTTTTTTAACCACTTGAAATTGAAATAATTTTTAAAACTCTTTTAGCCACCAAGTATTTGTTTTTTTTTTTTATGCCAATCTTAATGTGACATATCAACAAAATATCTTATCAGCTGTTCTAGGACAATCATTGTTTTCATTGCTTTCATTTCCATCTACAAATTGTCTAACCTTATCATCTGATGCACAGCTAGAATTAGATCTTTACTCAGAACAAAGAAATTACTTGCATTATTCTTTCTTGGTTTGATCACCACTCCACTTAAAATTTGAAGTTCTACAGCTTGAAGTATATATTAAAAGAATTTACGAAAGGGGTAACATTAGGAGTTTAATCTGTGTAGTTCATTTGCTAAGCTTTGCCTGAGATAATGCTCATCAGCTATGTTGATAGACATTATTATTATTTATTATTGATTTTTATCTATCTCAGATTATTCTTTGCTTTTTTAGTCTACCTTTTCATGCTACTTTGTATTTGTTTGTCCTTATCTATCTAAGGGCACTATAACTGGCTATAAGTTGAATATTAAGTCATATTGCATTTATAAAATTTATATTATAATGCACATAACTAAATAGATCATGAGAAGTACTCCCTCTCTCCCACCACATATATATATTTAGCAAATATCTGAAAATTTATAATGACTGGAGTAAGTATAAATGCAAATCCCACTCTTAATTTACTTTACTGAAAAATGCTATATTCTTTAAAAGTATCTTAATGCTTGTAGCAAAAGAAATCATGCACGCGGCAGCTCAAAGCGTGCACGAATATGTCTGGCATGTAAAATGAGACCAGGAGGAGAGAAACATCCTCCCGATCGTGAATCACGTTTGATGTCAGGACTACTTACACGCTGGCGCGCATGTAAATTACCACATTGTGCGATTAACTCGGATGTGGCGTTTTGGCATGATTATTTAAGTCCTGCCTGAATGTGCTGGGGGGAAGGCGTTTGGAGTCTTGGTGATGCACAACAAGAGACAAGCTAGGATGTAGGACTGCTAAAGAAGATTGTTGCAGGCAAAAAGGAATTCATAGGAAGAAGCTAAGAGAACTGTCATTTTCAGTGTAGAAATTTGGCTGTCCACCTTCTATTAAGAAGAAGACAATACAGCAACAGCACGTGTTCAGTTACGAGAGACTCTTTTCTTTCTGTTACTGATGAGGCATACTATCCATCACTCCTCTTCTTTCAGAAACTGTTCTCTATCAATCACACAATTCCATTTTTTTTACAAGGCTGTTGTAATTACAAAAAATATTGATACAATGTGCAAATTTTGCTTTGTTATGGTAATATGCATATAAAAATCAGATTGTTATAATGAAGCAACATTTGATATAGGAAAAAAAAAAAGTTGTTTTTCTTTTTCGGTTATTACCAGTATTTTTATTCTGATCATCATTGTCAGGGTCACAATCATTTTTCTTGTGATGAATGAAGTTGGTTATATTCTGGAGTGGAAATTCCCGCAAACACCTGCCACAAGTCAAGTAGTCACAGTCTGTAAAAGAAAATTTTATAAACTAAGATTATTTTGATAAATATTGGGTCAAGTGGACTTCCATAAATATATCTTTACAATTTACTAAGGTGAATCAAAAGTTTTGCTATATTTTGGTAACACAAGGTATAATTTGGCAGCTTTGAATGCTATTGCCAAGGTCGTGAAGGTGAAGAACCATACTGAACAGAGATGCCAAGCTTGACTGATACTCTCCAAGTCCTACTCACCGGATTTGCCTCTATAACTTGGAATACAGCTTTGGAATCCACAGTTCTAGGCCTACCTAAGCTTCCCTGATCATCAAAGTTCTTGCAATCAAAGCAAAATTGAACCATTTGGTTACTGTACTATGATCAACTTGTAATATATATAATGGGTCCATGAGATCAAGATCGACCAAGATATGAATATGTGAAATGTACATAGGGAATCCTGAAATATGCGAAACACTTGACAACTCTTTTGGTTCAGGTACGAAACTTTTTATTACCTTTTTGAGTTTAAGGTTTTTCAACATGAGGAGAGAGAGAGACACAATTTCTTCAACAAACGCGGGGTACATTTCGTAGATCCCAACTGGTCTTGCCGAGGCGAGACCAAAAATCAACTATCTTCCTCTAGACTCGTATCTCAACTCTCTCGTTCGGAGTTTAAATCTCAACTAACTTTTTTTTTCTTCAAATTCCAAAATCCTCAGTGCTTCCGGGCATGACGTCATTCACATCCCCAGTCACATTTCCTATCTGGGGTTTTTATTGTGACATCTCTGACTGTCACATCTGCCCTGCGTGCGCGTGAACACCTGCACTCAATGTGTGCACCTAACTAACCCATGCACTAAGCGAAAGGTTCTCAGCCTAACTAAACCGAAAGGCAAGATATATAAAACGAAATCCCTCTGCAATTATATAACAAACTGTGCATTCAGCTTTCACAAAAGAAATGTTTTGTTTCTGTGGTGTTATGATCAAGTTTGAACTTATATTTTACAAGTTCTCAAATTAGATTATATTGCATGTTCATCTGTGTGGCTTTCAAATCATACATAGAGTGAAGTAATGCACAAGATGTTAATGTACCAACTACCATAATACTACCAACTACTGTGGATACTTTCTGCAGTTTGAACTGCTTCAGTCACATGATATACAAATGTGTGCCACAAACTAGCACATACCAAAATATGGCAAATCTTTTGACATACTCTAATAAAAGTAAAACAAAGTTAAATATACTTTAATCATACAGAACAAAACAAAAATTATCGACTATTAAATAGCGACTTATTCTGTCATAAATTTACAGTATAACCCATAAATAAGTACACCGCTTGCAAAAATTTTTTTAAAGTTAAATTTTCTTCAAAAAGAAAAATGCTAGGATTTTATTATTTCTAGTTGAATGTTATACAATCAAGACAGTATTATTTATTACTAAACACTACAGCATTGAATCTAAGTAAAACTAAAAATAGAATATATTGCAGTCCAAAAATAAGTACACCCTTTATATATATTTATGCAAATTTTATTTTTTGGTTATAGAAGTGTTGCACTGCTGTAGGCTTTGATGGTAAATAATATCCAATATAATTGCATAATGTTCCACTATAATAAAATCTTGGTATCTTTAGAAGAAAATTAATTATGATACATTTTTAGGAGTATACTTATTCATGGGCTATATATATATATATATATATATATATGAAACTAAATAAAGGATTGTAATCTGACAATATGTAGAAAAATTGATAACAAAGTAATCCAATTGGAAGGAAAGATTTATTAAGTCGACACTATAGCGTTTCTGTTCTACTGAACCATCATCAGGACCATGAGGGGTGATATTAGCGATGTTAAGTTAACGATGGATGTTTAAAAATGCAAAATACAAAAACCTAGGTGAAAGTTTGTATAATATATATATATAGTCATCCACAGACAGATCCGTTTCTTTCTATCAGAACTCATCAGTGTGGCTAGACAGTATCTTCCTGTAGCTGGGATCGAAACCCGGTTGACTCAAACGTCAACGCAAGCTTCTAACTATTCAGCCATGAGGAGATATTAGCAGCGAAGTAAAATTTAAACAGTTATGAATCACAATTAATATTGTTTACATACATCCGTTCAACGGTAGCCGAGACCTCAATTCAAACGAAGAGGCTTGCAATAATCGCTAATGGCAACACGATTACTTCTTCGCCAAAGAACTCAACCCCACGGGGGTAGGGGAGTATATATATCTCTATAGTCATCCACAGACAACACACACACAAAATAAATGAATAAATTGTTAAAAACATTTTTGCAAATCAAAAAAGTGCTCAAAAACTGACCAGCAGAATAGGATAAAACCTGAAAGAAATTAAGATTTCACCTCTTTTTATATTTGTCTCATAACTAAAAGTTTCAAATAAGTAAAATCCACCATTCCCACCCCCAATAAAACTTTTACCTGTATTGAAATCTCTTTTAGTACTATTCCTTTTAGTACTGTAAGAAAATTTATCTTGCTAAATTCTATCAAAGCTGCCATTCTTCTTATATAGTACAGTAATTACTAATTTTGATAATCTACTATGTAATAACATAAGACTTTTAAAAAAATGTCCTCATTCCTTACAGTGCTATGCAGTCATTCACTTTATTGCATAAAGAATAAGTTGACAACCTAAGTTGAGGGTGAACCGAAGGCTCCTTTTCAATACCTACTACACTGAGGTGTAAGGGAGGGTACAACTCCATTCCTTAGATTGCTCCACTTTACCCTTAATCATTACCTTATTGTACTGAGTGCTAAGCAAGGTGGCATCAAGTACTATTTTTTGAGTCTTTGGTATAACTCGACCTAGGATTGAACCCCTGTCTCCTGGACCATTGGCAAACACTCCCTTCATTAAGCCAATGGACTGGTCAAGCACAAAGAATACTTAGTATTCAATAATCCTTTTCTTTGTCCATTTACTTTAATTTCATCTGATAATTGTATCTTAGTTGATTGAAGAAACTTTTAGTTATGAGACCAATAGAAAAACAGTGGAAATATATATATAAGATGGGAAAAAGTGATAAGACAAATAAGAATATTTTGTGTTATTTATTTTTTATTGTTCTCAACCCGTTTCAACCTAAGTCATCATTAGGAGAAAAGTTTCTGTGAGAAAATTTGGGGGAAAGTTTTTAAGAGTTGATGTTATAAGTGAAGTGACAAAAAAATGAATTAGTGGTGTAGTATATCAATTCATTGAATAAAGGAAAAAAAAGAAAAAAAATTATATATATATATATGGAAAATATGCCAATGTTTAACATTTTCAGGGCAAGGTTATTTTGTGTTGTCTCATCTGAAAAATTATTTTCAAATGAATAAAGAAAATGAAAATATGACAAAATTCCAAAGATTCTATTTTCATAAGTAGCATGCTGTTTCAAAATGTATGTGATATAATTAGCATTTAAATATTTTTTTTATTTTTTATTGTTATTAGACACTAATTATGTCATGTACCTTTTGATACAGAAGGCAACTAATGATGATAGAATGCTAAGAATTTTCTCTTCTTTTTGTTTCATATTTTCATTTGAAAATATTTTTGGTGAGATAATATAAACCTGAAGATAGATTAAAAAAATATTTAATGTTGGCATATAATACAAATAAATATATCCTTTGAACATCTTTTTTACATTTACATACCGTCAGATTTATTTCCATTTTTCTTATATATATATATATATATATATATATATATATATATATATATATATATATATATATATACACATATTCAATAATTTAGGAATCATCTCCCTTGATTTTTCCAGTCACTATTCAATTCACATGTTGCTTTATAACTATATGAATCATGAAAATGTTTTTTTTTCTTTTACATATATATGTGTGTACACATGTGTCCCCTATATGCCATTAAATATAGCATCATCACAAGTAATTTAATATAAAAGATATATATAACTATTATGACACAAAGGTAGTAATACTCTAACAATAATGGTGAGTTATCCACAGAAAAGCATTAATATATGTAAGTAAAGTAAAGTTGGCGACCATAGTCAAGGGCAACCTGAAGGCTCCCTTTTCAATAGCTACTACACTGAGCTGTAGGGGAGAGTGCTACTCCTTTCCCTGAATTGCTCCACTTTACTCTTGATACATACCTTATATTGCTGAGTGTTAAGCAAGGAGGTATCAAGTACCATTTTTAAAGTCTTTGGTATGATGCGTCCTGGGATCGAACCCTCATCTCCTGGACCATTGGCAAACACTCTACTCACTCGGCCAATGAGCCGGTAGTAAATTTGTATTCTTTAATATTCCCCAGTATCACCCTTATACTGTTAATCTATGTCTTTGATCCAACTTAAATGTGAAAATTATATAAAAAAAAGTCATGTCAACCATCATGGAATACTGTTAAAATAATTAAGGTTTGGTTTCTTTGTTTAATGGCATATCAACTCTTTTTAGGTTATTTAATGCCAAAGCCATTCTTCTAGAAGAACAGTAGTGGTACTATTTAACCCATAGCTGGGAGGATAAGGGGGTTCATACTTTTCCCAAGGGTATTTGCCCGAAAGTGAACGTAATAGCACGACTGGAGTACGAACTTGCGTACTACGATTCCGCAGTCCATTGCTTTAGCCATTACACCACGAGGACACCCCCTTAAAATAATTAATATAAAACAATATTAAAACTAAGAAAGATATTTGAATGAATCAGCACATAAGATATCCCCAGGACAACGAATCAATAAGCCAAGCATAGATATCAGCAGCATATTAGAGCCACTAATTAGGAAAGAAAAGCTCATAAAATTATGAACTGAGTGTTTTATAGAATGAACCAACCATGTAAAAGGTGCTAGTAAAAGCTCATCCATAAAAACCTCAATTTATAGGTCAGATAGAACAGAAATACTGACTCAATGAAGAATCAGATTTGTATTATAAAGCAGCTACTTCTGCAGAATTCCTTAAGAAGGATACTAGACTTGACTGGTTTTAATGGCATTACAATCCATCTAGGGTTATTTTATGCCTAGAGGTTAGGGAATTGTGTTTACTGCACAATCATATTTATATTTTTGGATAGTTGTTTCTTAAGAGATTTTTTGATACAATCCCATTAAATACAAATAATTTTTAAACAGATCTATTTGGGATCCTAACAGAGTCAAAGTGGACCTGGGAATAATAGTAATGAACAGGTACACCAAACTCCCAGAGTTCCCAAACTGGAGCCTCATCATTAGATGCAACAGAATGTCATACACAGGACACCCTGTTTTTGGGGGAGAGGGCTCTTACCTTTCTGCAGGGAATAAAATCAGCATATTCTAAGCCCTGCTGACAGAGCTATCAACATGTACAGGAATAAGAACAGCAGAAATCAAGACAACCTGCAGGTTTGTTTGTTTTGGTTTTATGGCATATCAACCTTTGTAGGTTATTTAATGCCAAATCCATTTTTATACAAATAAATAGTTCTATTTCAAATAATTCAGTTTAGCATAAGTACAGTTTAATTGTCAAAAACATTTCTATTTTAAGCTATTCAGTTTAGCATAAGTACACAATTTAGTTCTATTTGACCCATAAATAGAACCCAATCAGGTGCTACCACTCCGGGCCAGAACAAACCTGGGAGCGATAGCAATGAAGAAGTACTCTGCATACCTCAAAGTTCCAGCATTACTGGAACTTCATCAGATTGTCTAGTGTCATGTCGAGGACACTTATTGGGAGGTTTTACCTCTCTGCAGAGATGCAGTTGGTGTATTCTACAGCCCTAGCCAACTGGGCAAAAATCTGCAGGTATATCAGCCGAAACAGTGTAACAAAAACAACACATATGAAGAAACTAATTCAAACAACTTCTTATTCACAAGCTAAGGGTTAAATAGCACTACTAGTGTTCTTCTACAAGGATAGTTTTGGCATTAAATAACACAAAAAAGGTTGATATACAATTAAACTAAGAAACCAAACCAAATGGAGCAAAGTTGTTGATCATTGTCCAAGATCAATAATACTGAAATACAATATTTCTTAATAGAGCTGAAATACTATGGAATAATAATCATAGAGGCTACAATCTTAAAATCTAAAAAGCAACATTACATCACTATAATAAAAAGCTACAGTTAAATAAAAATTTGTGGCTATTGTTTCTTGGCCACCTACTCATTAATAAGATACAGCATGACATATATATATATATATGATACAGTATGACATATATATATATATATGATACAGTATGACATATATATATATATATATATATATATATATATATATATGATACAGTATGACACATATATATATATATATGATACAGTATGACACACATATATATATATATATATATATATATATATATATATATATATATATATATAGATATAAAAGATACAGTATGACATATATACTCTTTCAGAGTCAAGCCAGGGTTACTGTCGGACCTGATATGATGCAGAAATAACCCGAAATCGGCAATGAAGACAGCGCATCACTGAACACCTCCCTGATGCATCTAAGATGTATGATTGAAATATATATATATAAGATACAGTATGACACACACACATATATATATATATAAGATACAGTATGAGATATATAAGATACAGTATGATATATATAGATAAGTTATAAGATACAGTATGATATATATATAAGATACAGTATGAGATATATATATATATATATATATATAAGATACAGTATGACATATATATTATGACCACAAAGGTGCTTGTTGTGTAATGGTTATTGTTATAGGAAATGGACCCAGTTAATGAAGTTCAATCCTAGATGAAGCTATTTGCATTTCATATAGAATTAATACCCTTGGGAAAGCTATTAATCCAATTTTTCCAGCTATGGGTAAATAGTAAGGCAGACTGAAATTTTCAACCTTGGTATGGCAACCAGTCAAAGAGAAGGAAAACTGAATTAAAATCTGTTGAACCCTGCTTAAAAATCTGACCTTGTATCACATCCTACTTGTGTAAATGGGTTAGTAAATACATATGTATCATGAGCATCTCATGTGGTGTAATGGTTAATAAACTAGATTATCAGACCATTGTTAGTGAATTTGATTCTTATTGGGTGCTTCATACTTCTGGCCTTGCACTCCAGCTAAGCCTACTAAATTATATATATATATATATATATATATATATATATATATATATATATATATATATATTGTATTGAAGTTGATCTCACTAATTAGAAATTCCACTGTTCTAGTAAGTGTAAAACCAGGAATTACACTAGTAAAGAAAAGAAGACGGAGAGGGAATAATTGGAAGGAAAGAGAAAATACAAAGAGGAAGAGACTATATTGTGTACCAAGTTATAGTGAGTGAAGAAAGATTAAATGTTAATTCAGTCATAAATAATCCAGTTATAAATGAGAGAAACTCTGCAAGTGTCACCTCATTCTGAGGCTTTGGTAACAGCATAATTATTAAAATTTTGTATGCGTGTTAATGCAGACAAGGCTGGGTGTGTGAAAATTCCACAGAATATGTGCATAATTGCACAAATACCTAACAAAAGTATATCCTACTTATAATCTTGCAGTTATATTAGAACAATTTGTAAAAACAGGAACTTAAAATTCTTCTGTTTTCTAACATATTGACAATTTCAATCTCTTTTTTCACCTTACCCCACCTTTTCTCTATACACCCAGCCCCCCAGTTTCTCTTTCCTTACCCTCTTCTGCCTCATCCCAGCATTTTGGATGTCACTCTTTTGCTGTCCCTATCCTCTGAGAATTTATTAAAACATTGAGTTAAACAAAAGTAACAGACATATATATTTATAACTTAAGGTGTGACACACAAAAATGATACATTCTTACAAACATGTGTATGTGCATGTATGTATTTCTTTCCCCACAGTGCTAATATGCATCCCAAAGGTAGGAATCCACTATTCTACTTCCAGCTATGAGTAAATAGTAGTGCAGACTAGGCTCTATAACCTTGATATGGCAACCAGCCTCGAAGGAAAATTTAATTCAAACTTTGCTTAAAAATTGACTTTGTGTCACATTAGCTCAACCAGAGGATTTTGATAAAGATATATTGAAAGAGAGGGTTAAAAATCTGAGTTTACTTATGAGAAGTTTTTGGGTGGAATTAAGGTATATTATTGAAATTAGATAATATATTTACAGGATTAAGTTAGAATATATATATATATATACATATATATATTAGACGGATGGATGAACGATCAACAAACAATAACATGTATTTTGAAGTTGACTTTGTATTTACATTTATGTGCAAACATACATATATCCTTGGAGTAAGAGGATGAACTGATTAAAAATAATTAATAGGTTAGCCCTTCAATTAATACAGGATATATATATATATATATATATATATATACACAATTATGATTAAAATTCAATGATAAAAGCATTTTAAATCTGTAAAATCTTTATGATACTTTATACTTGAAAATACAGAGCAATTTCACAATATTTCTTAAGTATAATATAGGACAATAATAAAACAGGATAAAAAACTCAGACCTTGGAGTTTCACATCGTTAATTCATAGGTGAGCTAGTATTCAGCAGGTCACATCAGACATGTTGAATACTAGTTCACCTGAGGATCAACAACATGAAAATCTAAGGCATAAGTTTTTATCCTGTTTTATTATCATATATTAAAAAACATATATATATATATATATATATATATATCTCATTATAAAGCCCTGAAAATATATACACATACATGGATATGAACACCCACGCAGACACATAGAATATACTCTTGTCTGAAGAAAAAAAAAAAAGAGATAGGGAGAAACAACATCTGCAGAGACTAAAGTTGGTCACTGACTGGACATTCACAGACACAAATCCTGGAGTTAAAGAGAACCACAACCCTATCAAAACAGGCACCACTATAATAACCAAAGGGAACACTAAAACAAATCATTTACTTTCTGAAGACAACTTAAAATGTTAGAAATGTGTTGAAGAAGAAATACCCTAAAAACAAATTCTCTTGTGGACCTATTCATTTTAAAGTATTCACTTTTTCTCTCATTGGACCAACAAAAAAATTTATATATATATATATATATATATACACACACGCACGCATGCATGTGTCTCTATGCATATAAATATGAAGTCAACTTCAAAACATATGTTATTGTTTGTCAGTAATGAACATTCAAATCCTTATTTAACACATTGATTTTGTGGAGTTATTTTTATCCTTTACACATTAAATCAATTTCAAATATGTCTTTCAGACAACTTATAGTCTACAGCAGAATCATTTTTTGAAACCAATATTTTCTTAAAATTCGAGCATTCAATTAAAAATTAATCCATTTTATTTTTCTTCACATATTCCCAGATATTTACTATCAAATAGACATTCATTTTGATAAATAAAGGGTTTCTCAAATAACTTGTTCGTTGTATTACAGTTTAGCACAATAACTGGTGGAAATTGCAGACCTCCTTTCCTGCAGACTTAATGGCTTTTTTTATGTCCTCAAGTTCAATAAAACAAAACACAAGTTCTTCAAAGCTGTACCAGTGTCAGTACTATTGTATAGATGCACCACTTGAGATTTAATGAAATGCCCAAAGAAAAAGCTACATGGGAACTACACAAAGATGCTGCATGTTGTTTCAAACAAATCCTGGAAACAACACCCCACAAAACAGCAGCTATACGGCCACTTACCTCTCATCTTATAACTCATCCAAGACAGACAAGCAAGGCATGTTGGGCACTGATAGAGAAATAAGGATGAACTCATAAACAACATTCTCCTATAGACTCCTGCATATGGACACACTAGTTTTGGCCGACCATCAAAAACTTACATTCATCAGCTCTGTGCAGACACTGGGCACTGTCTAGAAGACTTACTAAGAGAAATGGTCGATAGAGATAGATGACAAGAGAGATCCATGCTATCAACACGCCTTGATGATGATGAAATTATATGATACCGGGCCATTGGCCTAATGAGTAGAGAGTTCGCCAATGGTCCAGGAGATTGGGATTCAATCCCAGGTTGACTCAAAAAATGGTACTCGATCCCGTATTGCTTAACACTCAGCATTATAAGGTAAGGATCAAGAGTAAAGTGGAGCAATCCAGGGAATGGAGTTATCGCCCTCCCCTACGCTTCGGTGTAATAGCTATTGAAAAGCGAGCCTTCGGGTCACCCTCAACAAAGGTTGCCAACTTTTACTAATATGATACCAAGTATTCCTATAAATTACAAATAATTTTCAAGTAGATTTATTTGACCCATCGATGGGACCCTAACAGGTATTACTACTCCGGTATGGTTTGGTTTGGTTTTATGGCATATCAACCTTTGTAGGTTATTTAATGCCAAATCCATTTTTATGTAAATAATCAGTTCTATTTCAAACAATTCAGTTTAGAATGAGTACACAGTTTGTCAAAAACATTTCTATTTCAAACTATTCAATTTATTCAAGCAGTTATATATAACAATTCAGTTTAGTGTAAGTACAGTTTCAATGTCAAAAACAGTTCAATTTCAAATAATTCAGTTCAGCATAAGCATGCAGTTTAAATGTAAGTACAGTTTAATTGTGAAAGACATATTTATTTTGAGCTATTCAGTTTATTCAAGCAGAGCTAATTCAGTTTGGTATAAGTACAGATTTTATTTACATACAGTTAAATGTCAAAACAGTTCTATGTTAAACAATTCAGTTTAGCATAAGTACAGTTTCAATGTCAAAAAATAGTTCTATTTCAAATAATTCAGTTTAGCATTAGCACGCAGTTTAAATGTAAGTACGGTTTAATTGTCAAAAACATTTCTATTTCAAACTATTCAGTTTAGCATAAGTATGCGGTTAGTTCTATATAACCCATAGATAGGGCCCTATCAGATGCTACCACGTCGGGCCAAAGTGGACCTGGGAGCAATGGCAATGAAGGTGTGCTCCATATTCCCGAAGGCCCCAGCATTACTGGGACCTCGCCATCAGACTGTTTAGTGTCATATCCAGGACACACTTTGGAGGGGGGGTCTTACCCCTCTGCATAGGTGCAGTCAGTGTATTCTACAGCCCCAGCTGACTGGGAAATACACAGAGTTAAATGTCAAACAGTTTTATTTCAGATAATTCAGTTCAGGATAAGTACACAGTTTCAATGTTAAAACAGTTCTATTTTAAACAATTCAGTTTAGCATAAATATGCAGTTTAAATGCAAAAATCAGTATAGTGAAAGAAGCACGGCGTAGTTCTATTTAACCCATAGATAGGACCCATATCAGGTGCTACCACTCCGGGCCAGTGGACCTGGGAGAAATGGCAATAAAGGAGTGCTCCGCATTCCCCAAAGCTCCAGCATCATTGGAATCTCACCATCAGATTGTCTAGTGTCATATTCAGGACACTCATTGGGGGATCTTACCCCTCTGCAGAGGTGCAGTCGGTGTATTCTACAGCCCCAGCCAACTAGGCAAAACACAGAGTTAATGTCAAAGCAGTTTTATTTCAGATAATTCAGTTTAGCATAAGTACACAGTTTAGATGTCAAAACAGTTCTATTTCGAGCAATTCAGTTTAGCATCAGTACGCAGTCTTAATGTCAAAAGAGTTCTATTTTAAACAATTCAGTTCAGTATAAATACCCAGTTTAAATGTATAAAAACAACTACTACACCGGGTTAGAGTGGACCTGGGAGTAATGGCAATGAAAAGCTACTCCCCACTCTAGAACTGGAGCCTCATCATCAGATGCAGTTTAGTGTCATACCTAGTACCTGTATTTCTAAGCCACTCCAATACAACGATTTAGTAAACAAAATTAAGGAAGAATAGTTTCTCTTTAACAATTAAAACTAGGAAAAAGACTTTAATGTCTGTGAAATAAACCAAATCTGTTTTAGAAAGAAAAAAAACAACATAAAACGAAGCCATACCCCCATCGTACAAGATACAAATTACTCAAGGAAGGTAATTTTTTCTAAAAGCCCAAATTTTGTTTGAAGTTTATGAAATTATTACAATAGGGAATTAATTCTTGAAGCCAAGGGTTGCTCTAAGTTCTTCCCATTATGTCCGGATTTCAACCTTACGAAATTATTACTCATGTTTTTCTACCTTAAAAATATATATACCTACACCAAATTTAATCCAAATTACTAAACCAATAAAGATTTATACCATAATACCACATTCATACCGAATACTACTAGCTTCACAGTTCAACTAGTAACCAACTCAATACAAGTTTCTTAATCAATAAAATACCTATAAGATTTTTTCCAAATTATATTACTGGAATGGGGGATGAATTAAAAGAAAAAAGATGAAAAATGATTCATAGGTTAGTTCTATCACCTCCACTTCAATTCAACTAATGCAGAAAAATCAATCAATTAGGAAAAAAAAAAAGATACAATAATACAGTTGTGGTCCCATACTTGAGGTAATAGAATTTCGTAAATTCTTCCCTCCACCACCCACTCAAAAAAGTCACTTTGGCGTTGGTGTATCGGTGGGTAAATTTTAACATAATTTTCAATTAAGCTTCTTATATATATTACACGCTTACAAAACCTTGTGTGCATGTGTTAAAGAATATCAGACAGAACTGGAAGGTCTGCAGTTCGAACCTCAGTACCGCCCACTCAGCAAGTGGTAGCCGAGCACAAAGTTCCTCGCCTTTAAAAAGAGAAAGCCATTTCAAGGCTGTCACTCGCAAAAGAGAAATATTGAAGATATATGACCACCCACCCATTAATAAAAAAAATAAAAATAATAATCAGAGGACTTTTTTTTATCTCTAGGGTACGGGGAAACAGAAATTCGATTTGACAGTTTCACTCGGAATTTAGTCAAAGAAACGAAATCACGTAATAATCTCAAGGGGTCTCGAAAATAATTTCTTCATATGTTGGCGAAGACAAAGAGATAAAGAAGGACAAAATAACAATGGATAAATGAATATCCAGTTAATTTTAATTGGGTTATCTAAATTAAGATGAAACCACATTTTAATTTTATTCGAACGAAAACAAATCTACGAGGTCGATAAAGTTGTATTGTCAGATGTAAGAGTGTCCAAAACAACTATAAAGTACACAAGGTAAGGAAGGATAGCTAAGTAACGTGATATATTAACATTATCAATTTTAATTCATCATACATGAAAAACAACATTTTTTAGTCGAATTTTAATAAGTTATAAATAAAGAATTTTAAAAGCGTGTTATTTTATTTTTGGAATGAAAAAACGTACCTGTATCATTAGATTTGTCTTCCATGTTCTTGCTTTCAAGTCTCTTCTTTTACTCCACAAAATAAACAGATTTAAAAACAATAAAGGAACACTTTTTGGTGACTTTTTTTTTTAGTATTTGATTGTTTTAGTAACAGTGGCTGAATATCAAAAAGTATCAGTCACCTCTGGTAACAGGATCCAATTCGTCGACACAAGAAAATGTGACACACGGATGTCAGCTGCGTGGCGAGTAGAGAAACACGACATAACTTATTAATAGCTTATTTTTTCCTTTTTTTTTTTTTTAAAGGGGGGAGTGTTTTGATTCTTTTACTTTTATTTTTGTAGTTATAAAAGCTTACTCATTGCTGCGATTCTCTCTTCTGGGAAAAATGCAACTGAAAAAAAAACAAACAAAAAAAAACAACTTTAAAACAGAGCTCCTAGTGGTTAAATAGACAAATGAATAAACAATAAATCTTAATTTTGGTTTAGACAAACATAATTTTGATTTTAAAACAAATCAAGACAAGTTAAAACTTTTAAATTAGTTTCATTTAAATCCTTAGATTAAGTAGGGTTATAAATTCATTTGCTTTAGAAAGATTGTAATATTTCTTAAATGAACCAAAACTAAAATACATATATTTAAAAAAAAAAATAAATAAATGCTCGCTTCCTAGTTTCTCTTAGGGTGCCAATTACCTTAAAAATTGTAACATGCTAAAAGAATTCTATAATCTAACACAAATAGTATACTGATAAATACAAACCATATCAACACGGAATACAAAAATCACTTGTTTGTATAGTTAAGCGATACTACCAAGAAACAATAACCTCGAAAATTTATTATGCACACAATAATTTTTCACAGTGCTATTTATTTCCTGAATAAATATTATTTGGGTTACAAGATCATAAATTCAAAATTAGAGAAAGACAGTTTCTAGATATTTCAAAATCTAAAATATTAAGTAGTAACAGTAAATATCCCTTCACTCGATTAAAAATATAAATCCACCAAAAAGCTGACTTTAAGAATAAACTTAAATATATCTTTATTTTACTACGCTACAGGATTGAACTAGAAAGAAAATTAAAAATATTAATAATCAAACAAAAAATGTTTTAATTCCAAATTTACAAAAAACACCTAATATTAAATAAATAATTAAGACCACTCTCGTCCAAGGACAATAAAAAGTCCTCGAATATTTCGTAAAGCCGTTATTATTACTGAGTAATAAAATGGTAGATGCATAAATTACATACTTTCCTTTTCTTTGATGGGTGACTGACTATATCCAAGAAGTTTGTTAGGACAAACAAGGGTCCAAAAAAAAAAAAAACACACACACACGCTTACAAAATCGGGTGTTACAGATTGCTATTTAAGATTGATTGTTTCGATTAGAGAGTTACAATACAACCAGGGGAGGTCACTCTCAAATCCTTCTACAATTTTCTACAAGTCAGCAATGATTTTCTCTCCCCAAAATTTTTTCTACTTTCTTTCTTTGGTCTTGTTCATTGATAAAATGCTTTATAGTTGATATACACTGACATATTTGCCAGTTATTCTCACAATACTTGCTTTGTAATCACATACACACGCACACACAAAGGATGAAAATAACTTCAAAAGAAGCTTCATGCTTATCAATATTTGATTACAAACAAAAACATGTCTTTTTTCCTTTTTTTGTTAAAGTTTCAAGTTGTATTTGTTTCCTAAAACTAGTGTGAAATATCATTATATTGTTTTGAAAATGCTCTTAATTAGTATGAAAATATAAACAGAAAAAATCTTTGTAAAGGTCTACTTGATTAATTCTACACTTCAGCTCCCTACTTAGAATAAAAAGGAATTCATTGAACTAAATAATCACACAATAAACAACACATTGACTATATTTGTAGCAGTATTTGTAATGGTAGTAGCAAACACAAATTAGTGTAATAATCTTTTTCATTAAATTTTTATGACTTATTTTCCTGTTAAATGAGAACTGTAAAGCAAATTTTTTGTGCAAGAAAGTGTTTTACATCATAAAACAAAACAGATTTATACACAAAATTATTAAAAATAGAAGAAAAACTACAAAAACTAAAAATTTATAATTCATAAATGTTCTTAGATTTTAAATATGCAGGGAAAGTCATGTTGATCACTCTTTAAATTCAAAGCAGAAATTTTCTTAAACACATTCCACAGTATTGCTTTTTTTAAAAAAGAAAACAGTTATTAAAGATCACAAACAAGTTTTCATATTTCTAACAAAAATACAAGAAGTCCATTATCATTTCAGGAACTTTATTTGAATTGATGTCAGACTTTTTTTTTTAAAAGCTCCCAAATAGTTTTTTTAGACTCTTGTTTTTACAGATTTCAACAATTGGAACATAATTCACAAAAGTTAATTTTATGCCATAGTTCTCAAAACTGTATCTGTGTGTTTTAAGTCTGCCACTAAACTGCATTCAATGTTGAGTGAGAGTGTAGAGTCAGCTCTTTATTGCCATTCTACTTGGTACACTCTGACCAGTAGTGGTAGTACATGTTAGAGGTCTATGTCTGGGTCAAATAGATATCTTTGAGATAATGTTTCAAATGATTTTGAACTGCATTAATACAGTGGCTATTAAAATATTGGTTTAGCTTCATTTCTTTGTTTAATGGCATATCAACCTTTATGGGTTTATTTAATGCCAAAGCCATCCTTGTAGAAAAACAGCAGTGATACTATTCAACCCATGGCTCGGGGATAAGGGGGTTCATACCTTTCTCAAAGGTAGTCAAAAAGTGAATGTAATAGTATGATTAGAGTTCAAACTTGTTTACTTCAAGGCCACAATCCAACACTTTAACCATTACTTGCCAATCCCCACCAAATATCTAAATAATTTCTTAATTGTTTGAACAGTATATGACATATTAATGATTATTTTCAAAATTATAGACAATATTTCTGTTAGTAGTAGAATATCATAATCTCGGCACTTTTGACTCACTTAAATTTTTTGTTTAGTAGCAAATAGACCTTCATGGGTTATTTAATGCCAAAGCCATCCATGTATAAGAACACCAGTAATACTGTTTAACAAATAGTTGGGAGATAAGAATATTCATACCTTTCTTAAGGGTCTGGAAGTAGCATGACTGGAGTTTGAACACACTTACTTTGAGACCCCAGTTCAGCACTTTAACAACTATGCCACTGGTTTGGTTTGGTTTTATGGCATATCAACCACTGTAGGTCATTTAATGCCAAATCTTTTTTATACATATATATTAAATATATGATTTCTAAACACATTTTTAAACAAACCTGAGCTCATTTTATTTTTTGCACACAGTTAAATCATTTTACTTATTTCAATCTAATATGAATAATTCTATTTACTATTAATCATTTCTTTGCACATAGTTAAATTTTTTCAAGTATTGCTATTTAATCCAAACAATTCAATTAAACATCATTCATTTGTTAACACACAGTTAAATGATCAAACAGTTTTATTTCAAACAATTCAGTTTAGCGTAAGTCAATAAAGTTAAATGGTTCCAAGTATTACTATGTATCACTAACAATTCAATTAAACATCTGCCATTAGTTTACTCATAGTTAAATAATCAAACTGTTCTATTTAGCATAATTCATTTGTTTACACTCAGTTTAAATGTCAAACAGTTCTATTTGACCCATAGATAGGACCCTATCAGATGCTACTTTTCAGAGCCAGAGTGAACCTAGGAGTGATGGCAATGAACAGGTACTCTAGCATTACTGGAGCCTCACTACCAGATGGTTTAGTTTCATATCCAGGACACACATTGGGGAGTCTTTACTCACTGCAGAGATGCAGTCGGTGTATTCTACAGTCCCAGTCGACCGGGCCAATTACACCGCAGGGACACCCTCCCCTGCACACACACTTAAAACATTGATATTGTGACTAAGTATAAAGTATTTACCGGCTTAAAATAATTGTGAACTTTATTATGACATTGGCTCATAAAACATTGACAGAATATAATGAAGTTATAATTGATTATTATTATTATTAAATATTTGAAACCATATAATTGTTTACAAAAAAAAACTGACTTTGGTATTAGATAATCCAACATGGTTTGGCATGCTGTAAAATAAATCAATAATCATTTAATGTAAAGCTGAGGGGGATTTTTTTTAAAAAAGCAAAATAATTCTTTTTTACAATTTTTTCCATAAATGTAAAATCTGCATTGGTTAGAATTGGTTTACTGCAGGGGTGAGCAAACTTTTTGGTGGCAGGGCTGCATCACTGGGTTATGAATTATCAAAAAACTGCATCTTTTAAAATCAAAAGAATTTAGTCTTGATTCAAATGCAAGTGTTTATTTTATATTTTTTCAGGGACTCCCGCAGGCTGTACAGAACTGTGCAGTGGGCGTATACAGCCCGTTGGCCACAGTTCACCCACCCCTGGTTTATAGCAAACATTATTTTACTCTTGCAGGAATATTTGTTTTGAGACTGTTCAAAATGTCAGCAAATCAGAGTGCTCCAGGCTTGAACAGAGGTATATCATCAAATATTTGGTTGCTGGAAAGTGCAAACAATGTGAAATTTACAGAAGAATTTGTGATGTGTACAGAGAAGTATGTTTTTGTCAAAAAATCTTTACAAATGGGCTAAACATGGGTTTGCCATTCTGAACCCAAGTTAAAGAGGCAGTCCATGCAGTGGAAACACACTGACTTTCCAGTAATGGGAAAGTTTCTGGTGCAGCTGTCAGTAAGGAAAGTCATACTGACAGTCTTCTAAGACATGAAAGGACACATCACTTTTGGATTCTTTGAAAAAATACAACTGTTAACAATGTTTCCAATCATCAATTCCTGAGGCAAAATTCATCTTATTTATTGAATGACCCTCATGTTAAGTTGTCACAAAAGTATTTTTATTGGGAACCTCTCGCTGGTTTCTGTATAAAACAGCACAAAAACTAAAATTAAGATCTCACCTTTTCGCTATCATTTCATTACTATAAGATTTATATGTCTTCTCTAAATGGAAAACACAGTTATTAGATGAAACTTTATTGAAAGAAATAGATGATTTATGAATACTAAAAATTCCTTGAGAGATCTTAATTATTTAAAAGTAATATACTCCTCTGCTGGTCAACATTTAAGTACATTTTGATTTATCAAACACTTTTTAAACCATTGCATATTCCCATCTGTTTACTATATATATATATATATATATATATATTGTCATCCACAGACAGACTGTTTCATTCTATCAGAACTCTTCAGTGTGGCTAGACACACAGGACGCTTGAAACCCATCCAACTTTATGTTAGACTAAGTCTCAGGCCACTCGGCATGTGAGTGTGTGAGAAAAGGGTTGTAGAACCAGCAAGAGAAAAGTAAAACAAAATCCAAACTATTCTGAGGATTTTCTTTATTGAAGGTCTGCAGAATAGCTTGAATTTTGATTTTTAGAAAAATGAAAATTCAAACTATTCAACCTATTTCTTTTGAAAATTTTTTTCAACGCTACACGTATTTCAGATTTAATAATCTTTTTCAGGCTTAAATGAATTTTTATAAAAGATGGGTTGTAAACTTATAGGCTTTGTGGTCAGGTTTATCTGCTGAAGTTCAACAGATATCCATATGGTCCCTCTGCCAGCAACACAAGTAATATAAATTGAAAGGAGTCAAATGGGTGCCAATTCACAGCAGAGCATTGATTGGCCCTTTGACTACCAAGGGCAGATAATTAATCCTATATTTTCCAATATTCTCCCAACAAGGAAGAAAACATGCTGTGAGCATCAATGCATGTTTGCTGGTAAAAATGTATTTTAACATGAAAATTATTCAAGATCAATAATCAATATCACAATCCAGTCCAGTTAATTTATTTAAAATTTTCAGAGATAAGAAATGCTAGTAACAAAGAAAAGATTAGGGAACCTTCCAAGTAGACGGACCTATTGTTCCCTGGCATTATTCAGGCCATTCTACTTATTATATCAATAATACACAAGGTTTTTATATTCATTATTCCCTTTTTCTCTTTTAAGTCTTACATGGACCTTTCTTTGATGTTGTGATGCTTCAACTGGAGGCTCCATTGCGTCAGAGTGAATTTTTTCATCACCTCCCAAATTTAATTCAACGACCCGTCCTAGCTGCCAAAATGGCCTAGTCTTAGTGTTTACAGATATATATTTAGGCAACACTGACTTGATCACTTGTCTAGCTTGGGTGATCCAGTATCCAGACAATCTTATCTTTGTCATGGTTGCACCAACCCCTAAGTGTTTACACTAAATGTAAGCATCTTTTATAATCAAATTTGTCATGTGGTGACCTCTTCCCGGTAATATGGGGCATTTTACTTCCAATTTGTATCTGCCTACCTTGGCTATCCTTCCATTCATTTGAAGAACTTCCTTTTTATCCTAGAAGATATTTAAATTCTCAACCAATTTGAGAACCTCTTTTTATGAGGATCTTCCAGATATTTCAAATCTTCTCAAATACCTCTTTCTGCATAGACTTTATCAAATACAATTTTGCATCCATTTGGTGGTCTTTGTAGTCTATTTGCTTCCTGCATCTATGTATAAATTCAAACACTAGTGTTGTATTGTGGTAAGGAATAGATACACAGTGGAACAGAGTTAATTATTTATTAACTGAAGTGGTACAGTCCAACAAATATTATAAATCTTGTGCTGTGAGTGTTACATCTGAAGTTGGTCTTACTACTGACTGAGATCTTTCAGTACCCATGTGCTTAAGAAACATGACATCTTTTATACCTTTGAGATACTGGAAGTCATGTGGTACAAGCCACTATACAACAACTAGTTCTGTAGATTTACTTAATTTAGTGAAAGTAGAGAATCTTTGGACATCTATTATTGGGGTTGTATTTACTCTATCAGAAGTGGTAACATATAACTCCAACACTACAGCATCTTTAGCCTCTGAACTCAAACACTCCAGATTACTTCTGGGCTAAAAGCTAGAGCCTTTTGTCAGCCAAAATGGGCCTTGTTGCCAGAACTCCAATTTATTTACAAACTGATTGATGTCAACTCATCAAGAAATCATGTCAGCAGGGTTTTCAGATGAGGGTATGTATTTAAATTTTATTCCTTTTTTATGATTGTTCTTAAGGTGATCCCTCATATCTTGGATATCCTCATTATATCAGCATATGGTTGCAAGGAAAGAACAAAAACACAGTCATAAAAACAAAGAACACAAAGGCACGTAAAAATTTTAACAATTGTATGGAAAACAAAAAAGTAAAAAGTTCAAACAAGTGGGTTTGTATAAACATGTTGATATGGAATTAAAAAGTTGAAAAACGTCCCATTCTGACATAGAATTCGGCCGCTGGTTGGTATGTCTCGTCTAGTCTGGCAATTTTCGCCAAAATCAAATTGCCTGGCTCCCTTTGTTGAGCTGAAGGAACCACCACTATTCACCATATTGTGAATTTTTTGATCTGAATAGTGGTATTCTAGCTCCCTCAGATCGGTTCAATTGTGGGTGTTAATTTGGCTAGGATCTACGCTGAAAGGAAATTGCTGTTTATAAAGAAAATAGTTCCTGTCGCAACCACAAGAACACTAAAAGAGACAAGCAACACTTTTGATTCTTGTATAATAAAACTTTTTTAAGGCTATTGTCTTTATCTTACCATAGAAGAAATTACACGGATGCATAGAGTACAAAAGAAAAGGTTACAAGAGATTTACTCGCTTGGTTAGAAAGTGACAGAGAGGAAAAAGAAACAGGAAAAAATCTTATCTGTCTAGACAGTGTAAGGGGGACAGCTAAGGATCCTTGTTTACTTTTACTTAAAGGTTTGCTTTCTCGGCTTTGTTTACAAAATTATCTGGGTTCACAAAGATTCTATTTGTATTTCTTGGTTCTGATCAGACCAGCAAGATTCACAAAGTCATCTTTGCAGTATTTGGTGTTTCTGTCTGACTGCTCAAGATGTCTGTCTTCCCTCTGGACTCTGCGGTTCTTTTCTTCCGAAAAATGTCTATTTCGGACCGCCAAAAATGTCTATTTCGGACCGACTGTCTTCCCTCTGGACTCTGCGGTTCTTTTCTTTCGAAAAATGTCTATTTCGGACCGCCAAAAATGTCTATTTCGGACCGTCTGTCTCTCTCTAATCGCGGCTTCAAACTGACTTGCCTTTCTCTAACCGCAGCTTTGAACTCCTCTTTGAACTGACTGCCAATCTCTCTGCTGACTGCTTATATGGAATAGAGCGGAGTATTGACAGCTTTTGGCCCCGCCTATGAATAATGATATGTAAATCCCTTGGACCCACCATGCATTTCATATAATCTTTAAAACTCTGCAGATGACTCTCTTTAAGTGGCACTAAAAATGAATTTGGATTCCGCACTGAGTTTCGCCCAGACAGAGATCACTTGAGTTGGAAAAAATCCACTTATCTTGTCTCGGACCTTGGGTCTGGATTTCGTCCTCAGACCACCTAAGATCCCATTCACCATTTATCATAGGATTTAATCAACGAACCCATCTCTCTCCTACCCTGAGCCATCATCTTACTTAACTAAAGACTCAACTGCCGAAACGTTATCCCAAAAGGAACGAAAAAAATAAAATAAGAAAAAAATGAAAATAAAATAAAATAGGAAATTCCTTTTCCTATTTTCTGTATTAAAAAAAAACAACTTATTTCTAGAATTATCTTTCTATCCATTTAATTAATGAATTCATTCCAATCCCTTAGAACTGTTAATTAATAAATCCACCTCGGGGCAGGGAGCTCTCTCTCTCTCTCTCTCTCTCTCTCTCTCTCTCTCTCTGTCACACTATGCTTAATAGTGGTAGGATTGTTAGACTTACGTGAATGCAGCCAATCAGATGTTATGAGTGTGGAGAGGAGAGGGGTGTTTGGTGATTTTCGGCTTCAAAGCAGAGAAGTGGAAAGTCAATTATGGGGATTTTTTGTAAGCCCCGAAAAGCCCGGTTTATTCCTACGTTTTGTAAAAGAATAAACCGTACTTCAACAGCAGTAGGGAGATGTGACAGCTTTTGAAGAAAGGAAGACGAATGATTTTTAGTGCAACAAAATTCATATACAACAACAACAACAACAATAAACAGGGTTTTACACCAAATGGAACAAACAACAAATATGTAAGAGTTCAAAAAAGAGTACAAGATTCTGATAGATGGTAGGGTTTTGTAAGGTTTGTAAGGTTTAGTTATAAGGTTGTTATAAGATAAAGTTATAAGGTAAAGGTTTATGGTAAGGTAAGGTTTGGTAAGGTTAGATAGGTTATGTGAAGGTTTGGTTTTTGAAGGTTGGTTTGCAGATAAAATGCCTGCTGGAACTTAGCTGTGTGTCCTGTCCCTTTTAACTCAGCATGTGCCGTCGTCACTCTTGGGTCCTGGCTGGTGGAAGGTACCAAATACGTTTGCCGTCAAGGGTTGCTACGAATGGACCTGTTGCTAACAGCGGTGGGAGTGGAACCAAAAAAGGAAGAATCTCCTGTGGAGCTCTTTTTTATAATGGACGCCACGTGACCCCAAGGGGCTGCTGATGTTCGGTGAAACAGGATCACCAGTTCCTTAACAAAATTTCTACACAATGTGGGTAATGTGTGGTTTCGAGTTTCGCCTATGTCTCTGTCTCTCAGAGTTAGGGTTCTAGTCTGTAGGGTTGTCTGTCTTCTTTTGATCTGTCCCTGCTGTCGAGAAATTTGTCTTTTATATCGTTTTTCTCTTCTAATCGGATTTGACTGGGTTTTCTTTGTTTTTTTACCGTGAAGGTCACAGATTGACCGAAAAATTACTTTTGTAGGGGGACATGTTATTTTGGTAGTTATGCTTAGTCCCCCCAAATTTAATGTTATAGTTTTATATAGTATTTAGTTTAGTGTTTAGAAAAAGGTAGAATAGGCACATGGAGAAAAATGAATGAAAATATTAAACAAATGAGTAAAGGATATGAAACGGCGTGGGCAAAAGGAACATTCAAAACAAGGCGACGAACAAAACAAATTTATAGACATTGATACATAAAAAATAGTCGTGTGTGTGTGTGTGTGTGACTAACACAACTAAACTACAAAAAGGTTAATGACGGAAACGTCCTATTAAGTTGGTTTACATATGGTAAATGTCTTTCTTTTTGTGATTCGAAACAGTCGGTTTCTCTGAGACTGGAAAAAGTCTCATAGTCAATGTATATTGAAGAAATGAATGTTTGTGAGGCTTATCCATTTTTTGCTTTTCACTCCTGTTGATGAATAAGAAGAATGTCACACTGAAGAGAGAGCGTGTATCTGCTGCGAAGAATTTGTGTAAAAAGAGGAAGAGTGTTTGAAGACGACGTATTTATAGAAAATACGTGTCTTGGAAGTGGCTCCAAACGCAGGACGAAATTTACGCGCGGACGTAGTTTTACGCAGGTCACGTGGTTCTCCTGGCAATGGTTTCCCGAGACTGAATATGTGTGCGTCCGCCATCTTAGTTGTGGGAACAAGTGGCATACCGCCCAAATTAAATCATAGGAGTGTAAAGTCCTATACTTTTAGTTATTCTTATTTTTTGACAAATTTCATCGACATTTTGCTATGCACTGATCCTATGCGCTGAAACCCCCTTTCTTCCATTTTTAAGAAAGTCTCAGCACCGAAAACATCCGGTGAATGCTCTCGTAGGCGCTAGCTGTAATCATTATTTTGTGTGTACAATAACTTAGAAGAGATCTCTTTCGGTCATATAACATCCTTAAGCCAGTTTCTCACGATTAGGTTTTTGGTTTTAGATGCATTACTAAGCAACCAGGTTAATACAACTTGTACATCTGTCGTGACCCATCGAAAAACGTAAACAAATCGAATCACTCAAACCCTTAAAAACTCTACATCTGGTTACGACCGGAAATTATGAAACCATCCATAGCCCAGACCTGCCGTAACAGCTAAAAAAGAGAATAACTTACATTTTCACAACATTAATAGAGCCCGTCTTGCAAAAGTAACTCTATTAAAATAAAGTGGATTATCTTTCGAAGCCTTGTTGCAGAGCCGATAAGCACGTTGACCCCGCAAATTATTTTTGAGTTAAGCGTGTGAGTAATTGACAGCTAAAGAACAATGAAGGAAACAAAGGCGAGATAACAGTATAATAAATAACAATTTATTTGTCGTTGGTTACAGAACCGATAAAGTTCAGTTGGTGTGTGTCGACGTTATTAGTGTAGTCAGCTGGATGATCGATATCAGTAGCTGGAATTGTCGTCGTTGATAGAGAGACAACGAGATAATCGATGTAGGCAGCTGGTGTGGTCGTCGTCGTAATTGGTGTGTCGTCGTTGTCGGTGTGCTAAGACTATCGTGCCTTAGCTTTGTAAAGTCAATCGAACAGACAGGGAACCGATAGCTAAGGTTACCGTACCTTAGCGCTTGCGAAGCCGAGCGGACAGGGAACCGATAGCTAAGGCTAACCGTGCCTTAGCTCTGCGAAGCTAAGCGAACGAACTGGGAACTGTGGCTAAGGTTTAACCGTACCATAACTCTGCAAAGCTAAGCGAACGGAGAGGGAAACCGACCGAAATGGTTAAAACCGGGTGGTCTTAGAGTCCTGTTCATATTTGCCTCCAGGCCATCTGCTTCGACGAGTTCATAAGAACCGCCAGAGATACTCCAACCCGAAGAAGAGGACCTCTAATGCTCCTTAAAAAAGACCTTTTTGTATATCTATGCTGAAGTAAGGCGAATGCAATCACGAGATGTAGGATTGTGCCGTCAAGAGCTTCACTACGAAAAATCATGCAAGCCGATATTTGCCACTGCCTTCCACCAGACAGAACTTGACACAAGGTCAATGACCCGAAAATCGATTATTGTGGGAATTTAAGAGAGGGAAAAGTCGGGACTATGATGCAGCTCGTCCACACAAAGGTGGCCCAGCCGAAGCCGAGGGCCTTACGGCCTCAAGTCTGCCTTTGTTGGACTGTGCCCGAACCAGCGGGCGTGCATGAACGAACGTGCTAGCCGATATTTGCCACTGTCTCCCACCAGACAGAACTTGACAAAAGGTCAATGACCCGAAAATCGATTATTGTGGGAGTTCAGGGAAGAGGAAGGTCAGGCACGAGCCGAAGCTCGAGCCCTGCTAGACTATGATGCAGCTTGCCCACCCGAAGGTGGCCCAGCCGAAGAGGGAACGTGCTAGCCGCCGGGCTGCTGAAGAGGCTTGTTTTATACAGGGTGATAGCTATATCACACTGTCGAGCCGCGTAGACAGAAAGTTCGTCTATAAAAAAAAAATAGAAGTGGAAATACAGTCCTGTTTAAGCCAGGCTTTAAGATAGGCTTCGAAAGATAATCCACTATTTTAATAGAGTTACTTTTGAAAGACGGGCTCTGTTAATGTTGTAAAAATGTAAGTTATTCCCTTTTTTAGCCGTTACAGCAAGTCAAGGCGATAGACTGTATTTCCACTTCTATTTTTTATAGACGAACTCTCTGTCTACGTGGCCCGATAGAGTGACACAGCTATCAACTTGTATCAACAAGCCCATTTCAGCAGTCCGGTGGCTAGCACGTTTCTCGTTCGGAGGGGTTAGGTTTATCGCCCGGTGCCTGAGGTGCCTATTTTAGGGAAATGCCGACGGGGCGAGAGGCATTTTTGGAAATGCCGGGCGCGTGTGGGCTCCGGTATTGCGCCTGAACCCACCTTAAAAAAGGCCTTGTGCCATACTCGTCCGGTCGGTGGGACGGAAGACAAATACCGCAAGCACGTTTCTCGCAGCGAAGCTCTTAAAGGCGCAATCCTATATCTCGTGGTCGCATTCGCCTTACTTCAACATAAATATGCAAAAAGGTCTTTTTAAGGACCATTAGAGGTCCCCTTCTTCGGGTTGGAGTATCTCTGACGGTTCTTACGAACTCGTCGAAGCAGTTAAAGACTGGCCTTATTTTCGTGGTTGAGATTCTGTTTTGAATACTTGATAAATTTTCCATACTCCTCCAGGAATACCTGAATTTTCTCAATGATGCTTTTTCGTTGTTGTGAGAATATCTCATTGTATTCCTTGTGTAGGTTCTATTATTCTAGAGATTGCATCATTCTGTGCGACACAGCATGGACTACTTTGTAGTTTGAAGGAACAGAATTAATTTTGTTCTCGTACCACGGTAGTTCTACATAATATTCATTGTCTCCGAACTCAATAGAATTTCTGAATTGTATTTTTTTTTTTGTCACACTGACTTACATCTAATTCTGTAACTGCAGTATCTACAACTAACATACGTTCTACATTTCTTTAAACAAGAGTCATATCAAACGAGTCTGGTATATTATCTGGGCAAGTTTCTCTAGATGGGACTTGGAGACTTGTGTGTGTATGTCTCCTATTTGTGGTATGTGTTTGTGTGTGTTCTATTTTTGCTTGTGTGTGTGCGCACGTGCGTGTGTCTAGAGCTATGTTGTTTTAGCATGTGGGCGTGTAGTCCTGTAGCTCCTCAGTCTAGTTGTTTGTTTATGTGTGTTTATGCCTATTTCTATATATATATATATATATAAATTCATTTTTTATCCTTGTTGGTGTGTGTGTGTGTGTGTGTGGTTTTGCTTTTGTGTGCATATGTTGTTACGTGTGTAGACGTTAATAAGGAATGAAGACAACACAGAGCTAGGGAAAACAGCGACTATATTTACTGAGTCATCATACAGGAAGTGGGGTTTCTCCTATGAAGAGAGTTACCCAGACCATGGGTCGTGATATGGAAGGGGACGGTGGGGTGTATTGCTTAT
>OY757915.1:32707966-32807966 GCA_963585895.1 Sepioteuthis lessoniana
AAAAAACAAAAAAAACAATGGAGGAAATACTTGCAACTCTCATAGAAGCCAGCGAGAAATAGAAACTTCTTGAAGAAGAAATAAAAAAAGATCAATACAAAAATTGACACCATAACAGACCAACTAACATTCCAACAAAAGGAAACTCACCAACATAATGTAGAATCCCTTGTAAACACTTGGAAAACCCACAACAGATACCTACAGAACACAGAAAAAACTTACATTGCGTTGGAGGCCTTCAAAACAAGAAAACACTAACACAAATGTAGGGGAACCTCCTGAACTAAAGGAAAATCTAAAAACAATTCACAGAAATGGAAAACATTTTCATTCCAAGGAAATTTTGCAAAAAAAAATCACACCACAAGACACAGTGGAACAAAAAAAAATTAAGGCGAAACTAAACCTCGCAAAATTAAAAACACAAATAGAACTACAAGAAGACAAAACAACTAGATACCTAGGAAAAGACCAATAACTCTGCCCCTAAATAGCACAACAATTCCTATAGGAACTTTGAGAAGCGGAATACAAAAAAGAGGAGGAAAATTCTAAAAAAATCTTGAAAAGAAAAGACAACATGGCAAAGAAATTTACCTCCAAAGGAACAAAGCTACAAAAACAAAGAAAAGGGGAAACAAAAGAAACGAGAAACTTACACAAGAAAAAAAAAACAAAACTTAAACACGTACTACAAAACAACACCACACAACAATAAATTCACACACAAATATCGCCCACAAGAAAAACCATAGACGCACAACCACCCTTAAAAAACCTACACATACATTATTAATCACAAGAAAATCCATACAATAGAATGTATAGCCAAAACACCCACAAACACACTCATACAACGAATGGAATTACCAAAACTGTCATGGGGGTAAACCTTTATCTCTTTTTGTGTTGGAATGTGACATTCCTATAGTAAATAGATTACTATGGGGAGGCGGTATTGGACCAACACTGTTTACCTAATAACGCGCCCACCGGGCGTTGCGACACCGTTTATCGGGACACATTTCGATCGGCCATGTTGGACGTACACGGATCTGGTCGGGTGTGTTCTGGCTCGGCTGGCAGTTGGTCGAGGTGCGCCTTGACCGGCATCCTCAGCCTCAGGAGCCGTCCCCCAGGCTCAAACCCTTCTTGGAGGGGCTGGGTTAATCGCCTAGCGCCTGAGGCACCCCTTTTTAGGGGAATGCCGTCGGGACCGCTGGGCACGTCTGGGCTTCGGCCCTGCACCCGGACCCACCGAAAAAAAGCTTTGTGCCACACTCGTCCGGTTGGTGGGACGGCCGACAAATACAACACTGCTTACAGAATACAACTTCCAATTTGTTATAACGTGTATTCCGTTAAACAAGAAAATAAGAAATAATTTTTGGTGGTAATAAATCATAAACAAGCAATCAGGTTGTATCGGTCTAATACCACCACCGATCGTAATTTACAATTGGAATATCATATTCCAACACAAAGGGAGATACAGGTCTACATCCACAACAAAAACACACGCTGCTACACACGAAAAAACACACGCACACAACACACATTTAACTACAATACGCACCAACACACAATAATGACCCCATACATAAGCACCCGCACACACAGCCTTACACAAACAAACTGGCTTAATCGTCAAACATGCTCACAAATACAAAACAAACCCCCAACAAATACCCACTCACTAAACAACCGACAATTAAACACAATCGAATACACAAACACATACAAAGAAAATGATATCTATAACACACCCCAAAACAGAAATAAATACAACCATACAAATCATCCAAGAATTTATATGCACACCTTTCGAGTACGATTCACTTATTAAAGACCTGATATTTAATCTTATCCACTTTTCCTTGTCATTTGTCTAGTCCTCTATCATCACTCATTACATACATAAACGTTAGCGGGATCAACGCATTTATAGGTCCCGCAACAGTACTACCAAAAGTTCACAAATCGGAGGAAATCAAAACGTCAATCAAAATACAATAGATATCCCTAACTCCAGCAACCTAAAATTTAGACCCATAGTAGCAGGACCAACATGCCCTACTAACAGAATTAGCAAATTGGTAGACATCCTTCTAAAAGCATTCCTACAAAAGATAAAAAGCTATATTTGAGACGACATCCAATTTTTAAACTACATACCACAAAAAACTGACCCAGATACACTCATCTGACATCACCAGACTATATAGTAACATCTCCCACGAATTGGGAAAGAAAGCCATCTCATTTTGGATAGTAAAACACCTAGAAATACTGCATCCAAGGTTTAACAAAAAATTTATCACGGATGGCATAGGACTAATTCTAAATAATAATTCCTTTCAATTCAACAATAGAAACTACATCCAAACACTAGGAACTACTATGGGAACTAAAATGGGGCCAACTTACCCCACCCTAACCTAAGCATATCTAGAAGAACACCTTTATGAGAGCATTGGACAGAAATACAGCAACGACACCAAAATATATTTAATCAGATCATGGACGAGATACCGAGATGACTGCTTCATATTCTGGAAATGGGGGATATTAAATAAATACATAACCTACAACAAAACCTATACCCTAAGATAAAATTCATCATGGAAAACAATTTTAAGGAACTACCGTTCTTAGACATCTTCAATTTGAAATTCTCACATATATCTACTACAAATCTTCGGACACCCAACAATATCTCCACTTTCAGAGCAACCACCTTAAAAACTGCATAAAATTCACCCCTTACGCACTTGCACGCAGGGTATAAATATTGTTTCATTTTCAGGATTGCTTTGCTCTCCTTGTCTCTCTCCCGTATTTCTTTTTCTGAGAGATCTTGATCTATCCCGCAATCAAGGTCGTCTTCTTGCATTATTTGATCTTCATTCGAGTTTTCAAACTCACTTTGGCCCACCTAGTCATGCATTATTTCGTCTTCTAACGTTTCATTCTGTAAAGGTTGTTCCAATCATTAACGGAAGGAATCGTAGAGATTTCTTCCTCATTTTGCTCTTCATATTCGCCCTGAGGCCTTATTTGATCTGAAGGGCTAATATACTCTTCCCCTTTTCTCTATTTATTATAGTTGTATTGTGGCCTTTTTGCACGATAAATTCTGCTCTTTGTTCTTTTTGTACAATACTTTTTCATTTGTGGAATACGACATCGTTAGAGGAGCTCTAATTTACATTCCCATTAAAGCTGATGGCCTTTCCAGTCTTCCGGCGTGTGGTATCGTGCGATAGCTTAAAAGCAGCCTCGGTAGAAAAACTATTTTTTCTTCTTGCTGAAAACATGCTTTCAGTCCCATTTTTACGGTCTGCATCATTATTTCCGCCAACCCATTAGAGAATAGTAATATGGCGATATCTTATACGGCTTGCACCCTATTTTTTTCCAACCATAAATTAAGATCTTCATCACAAAATTCTGGTGTATTGTCGGATACCATGGTTTTTGGTATGCCGTTTCTGGAAAATATGACCCTTAGAATCTGTTTTATCGTAGAAATTTTCTTGACTGACACACGGATTACTTCGGACCAGCCTGAAAAAAGTCTACTAGTATTAACAAGAATCCCACTCCAGTAATGTATGCATGATCCATCTGCACACAACTGCATGGCTCCACTTCTCTGGGCCGTGAACGTAAAGTAGTCTGTGTAAAATTTCTTAATTCTTTACATTTTTTTGCCTCTTTTTATATATTCTTCGACATCTCGTGAATATCCCGGCTACCATGCTTCTAATTTTTATCCTTTTTTGTGTAATCGCTACTCCACAGTGGATATCATCATATACACTTTTTATCACCAATTTTCTTAGTGTTTTGGGGTAATTATTAGGTCCCCATTACATGCTCTATTGTTAACTTATGTCTTATTTTTTGTAGGGTTTTTCCGCCTTGGAATAATTTCTCCATAACGTTTTTTCTTATTCTTGATGTTATCCTACTACTTAGTACTGATCATGTCTAGTTTCCGCAGCAAAAGACAAAGCATCAGTCTCTACCCAATGTAAAAATGTATTTTCAAAGTCTTCTGTTTTATCTTTCGACTCCTTGTAAAATCACAATCTTGATAGTGCATCTATGTGTGGAACTGAATTTCCTTTGAAATATTCTATATCAAAGTCAAATGCCATTAATCTTATTGCCCATCTTAGTATTCTCGATGTCGTGACTTTGGGTAATTCTTTTCTTGGATTGAATATAAACTCTAATGGTCTATGATCACTTCTCAAAATAAATTTTTTCCAATTAAAAATTGTCGGGCTCTAGTGGTTATCCACACAATGGACAATATTTCTTTCTCTATATTTGAATAATTAAATTCAGTGTTCGTTCGTCTTCTTGATAAATACATCATCGGACGCCCTTCTTGTGATAATATTCCAGATATAGAATGTTCACTTGCATCTGTGGTTTCGGATAAAAAATTTTCACTACTGGTTTCTTTGCCATAATTACTTTTAATCTACCAAAAGCTTATGTTGTTTCTCTGACCAGTTAAATTCAATATTCTTTTTTCTTAAATTTGCAAACGGTTCAGTCAAGTCCGTATATTTTGGTACATATCGCTTGTAGAAATTCACCAAACCCGAAAAAGATTTAAGTTCTTTTTTATTTGTTGGTGTAGCTATTTTTAGAATTTTTTTTTTATCAAGCCTTGGTTTGGTGATATACCTTCTTTTAAAATGGTATAACCAAAAAATGATATTTCTTGGGCCTCATATTTCTTCTTATGATCTGACATATTTTTTCAAAAATCTGGTCTTCCAGGTTTGTGGGATACGCCATGGTGGAGACTTTCATTATCGACTCGCATATAGCTAAAACCAAAAAGAGATCTGTAATCTCATTTTCTCCTCTCTTTTCTTTGTCGTCTTTCGGCTTTTTAGTTCTTGCGCTCGCAGCAAAACATCGTAGCCAGGTATCGACAAAATCGGGATCCTCGAGAGAGAATTGGTATCCTATCGGCGATGTCATTGTTGTCAGTCGCAAATCAAGCTTTTTTATTTTCCTTTAAATAAAATTTTACAAAATTTTACGAAGGAGGGGCATATAGTCCCAAACTTTTGTGGGGGAGGGGAGGGGAGAGGGAGCGGTCTTGCCTGACTATGAATCTAAGGGATCCCTAGCAAGCCACGTTCACCGACCCATTTATACAATACAATAATCGCCATCATCTTTCACCAGCACGCCGCAGCCACCAAAATACCACTTTACTCTATGAGAAAAGCCCTACTTAAAAACCCCGAATGAAAATGCATGATTTTATTCACAGAAATTGATATATATACAATTGATGTTAAATGATGGGGATGGGAGAAAAAAAACGAAAATATGAAAAATAGAACAAAAAAACCGTTTGGTTACCTCCCCATTCCCCCATCTAAAGTATGGAGACCGGCTGTTTTCTGGTCTCTGAGAGGACCGAAAACAAACCAGACCTTCCCTAGTAGGAGAGGTAACTAAGCTAATGGGATAAAAGATACGCAGGGGGTGTGGGAAGTTGATGAGGGTTACAGTGATGGGAATATAATAATGAAATTCAAAGATTTTCACAAAGGTGGAGATGGAGTGGGGGTTTAGGGTACGTAAAAGAATGGAAGCGGGGAAGATCTTGGAGGCTAACAGCTAGATGACGGGAACAATGACTCACAACATTCTGCTAACTAGAGAAATTGGGCGACACAAAATTACCTACTTACCAGAGATGGGGCCCCGAATGACCCGGACCGTAGTCGCCATGCGCAGGAAGGGGAAGGAAGGATGCCCCCTTTCGTACGACCAGGCTCGATGCATGCACCCACCTTTTGCCGAATGTTATGCAGTCCGAGCGTTTTCTATCGCATCTAATTTTGACCCTAAGCTGATGCCTAAAGAACAAAATCAAATAACGATGAGAAAAGTTTTGCCCCGTCATACAATCCCTTCTTTCGTGTCGTCCAAATCACCATTCGAGCTACAGCTAGGATTGCGAGAAACACTACACGCTTCTCACCCTGATACTGAGGCAAAACGTTGTCTACGACGTAACCATCGTCAAGCAGCACAAACTGTTTGGGCTAGTGCGGGCCGTCCACTCTTCGACGTGATTCCAAAACGGGCGAACTCGCTCGCTGTCGTAGAAAGCGTTCTCAGCCGTTTCTTCTAAGCCACTGCCGCATCGAGGACAATCAGGCATGTTTGCCAGGCCTGCTTTGTAATGTCCACCTAACTGGCCTTCTCCAGGAGTCGCAACACACCTTTCATGCGGCTCTCAGCCGAGTGAATAAAGGTGGTCACTATGGGTGCATCCCTGAACAAATACGGGTTGGAAATGTTTTTGTTTTTGACACTTTTAAATCTAGGAGAGGCTTAAGGGCTCTGTGGAGCTGAATATCTTAATTAATCTGAATTAGTTTCCGCAGAGCACAAAGCCACTCCACAAAATTCTTTGCTGTCTTTTCTATTTCCCGATGCCGATTTTGATCGATATCAGATTTTGGGATTTTGAGGATGTTCTGGATCTGAAGAAAGTCTATTCATAGATCTGGATCTAGAGAACAGCCTGGAGAGTGAAAGAGAGTGGAGAGTTGGGAAGAAGGGAATTTCATGATGAGGGGATTTGGGAGGGGGATTGTTGCAGTGGGGTTTGTTGAAGAGGGGATTGTTGGGGGTGTTTGGGTAGGTGGGGGGTTCTGATAGGGAGCAAGGTCCTGTGCTATACAAGGGTGTCAAAGGTGTCAGTGGTGTAGCTAGCCCACCTGAAGGTGGCCCAGCCACAGTTGGAGGCCTTTCAGTCTCAAGTCTGCCATGGAGAATTGACCGTCTTGCGCGGATGCCAGACAGTCCGCTGAAAAGCCTCTGCACGAAGCAGTGGCTAATCCAGCGGTATTTGACGAACGTCCCACCAGATGGTCGAGTGTGGCACAAGACCTTTTTTTCAGGTGGGTCCGGGCGCAGGGCTGTAGACCAAACGCATCCGGCATCCTCAAAAATGTCCCGTCGGTATTCCCCTAAAAAGGGGCGCCTCAGTCGCCAGGCAATAAACTTAACTCCTACAAAGAGGATTAAAACCTGCGAGGACCCCCCCCCCCCGAGGCTTGAGGAAATTAAGCGTCCGGCACGAATGATAGACAGTCTACTGAAAGCCTCTGCACGAAGCAAGGGATGATCCAGTTTTTTTCAGCTATTCTCAGTGAGAGAATTATATCGGCTCTCTTTTACACTCATGCAAATTAGGCAGATTAATTTGCCGGTATAACAACAGTAACTTTGATTTAGTTTGCTGAGAAGTTGTAGAAAGAACAGATTTAATTTCCACCTCGTCTTATGGGTGATTCCCAATTTTCGTACAGTCGTATGAGAAGAAAAGTTATTAATGATAATAAAGTGTGTGTGCACATGAAAAATGTCATTCAGCCCAGCAAGAGACAGCCTGAGATCACAAGAGAAGATAACGACTAGCTGGGAAGAAAAGGTGGCAGCAAGAAGCGACTATCAGCTGAGAGAAGAAGATGCATATACAACACAGGTACCACTTTCGATAAACCTGTTGCAATGTTAGAAAAGTTGATGTAAATGAAATAGGTTTTTCTAATCCAAGTAGTCACTCTGAATGAGCAAGAGTTTCTTTCTCGTGTCAGTAAGTCTGTGTTGAGGCATACGTTGATATCGCTTCCTATCAAAGGTTTCTGGGAACTGCTACACTTTGGATTGATTTTATTTTATTTATTTTTATTTTTTTTCTATTTTCTTTTTTAATCTGTACAATCCGACCGTTTTCAAATCTTAATCTAAAGTCAAATGGAGGTGCCCGTGGTGTAATGGTTATCGTCGTAGGAAATGGACACGGCGACACGAGTTCAAATCCTGGACGAGGCTGGTTGCCTTTCACGTAGCACTAATACCCTTGGGAAAGGTATGAATCCAATTATTCTCTCTCCAGCTATAGGTAAATAGTAGGACAGACTAGGTTCTTCAGCCTTGGTGAGGCAACTAGTCTAGGAGAAGGAAAACTCTGAATTCAAACCTGTTAAACTTCGCTTAAAAATTGACCTTGTGTCATATCCTGCCCGAGCGGAGGGGTTGGGTAAATAGGATCTAAAGTCAAATGATGATTCCACTGGTATTCTTGGCTGCTGGAAATCATGTAGTTACTCGGATATGGTCTGCTGTAAAGAAAATGGCTCTGGTATTTGAGTCTAAAAGTGTCATAGACAGTGTGCATTGAATACCAAATCTCGACTGCGATTTATCTGACATCCCACCGTATCAGAATATAGCACAAAGCAGTTTTATGAGGGGAGGGGACTACGAATTAATCGAGACTCATGCGCAGATCTCGACGGTATTTATCTGACATCTTACCGTGTCAGAATATTCCACAATGCCGTTTTATGATGGAGGCCGCGCACGAATCGAGACACATGCGCAACAGGTGCAAGAATTCTTGACCTCGTCATCATTTCTCTTTTGGGGCATGCGCGGATCTCGACTGCGATTTTTCAGACATCCCACGGCCGTTTTATGGGGGGGGGGACCGCGTACGAATCGAGACTCATGAGCTGCTCTCGACAGTATTTATCTGACATCTGTCACGTGATATCCCACGGAGACGATAGAGATAAGATTAATACTATCCTCCCGTCGGAATGAACAGTGGCAAACCGTTAAGAAAGAATGTAGGTCGGGGTGAAGACCAACAGATGTTTGTACTCAGTAACCTGACTTGGGTGATATCTAGTAGCCCTAACAAAATCGCCTGACCAGGGGGGGAAGGTAGAAGCCAAACGATTGGCTGGGACCCTAAAACGGAAGTGGGGACTCCCTCCCGTCAGCAGAAATAGAAAAGAAAAAAGTTAGTTTTTGGGCAGGACCCGTGGCAGACAGACCCAAAGCCAGTTACTCCGGGTGAAGAAGACAAAAACATATCTTGGACACGAGGGACCCAAGTTCTTCAAGCCAGTGTTTAAAATAGCATAAAGTCTATTAGCCCGTGAAAGAAGAAAGATTCTCCAGTGGAACCCCGTCGAAAAATAAGATAAGTAACTTTGGGGCTATTTCTCCTTTATACCCAAATTTTATATACCACTCTCTCTCTCTCAATTTGAAGGAAAACGAAAGAACAGAAAAGAAAGACATTCATGTCCATGGACTGTTCAATTCATTATACATATTTGACACTTTGAAAGTGTATCTCTTTGTATAGTAAAGGATTCATGTATTTTTATGTTACCACGTGGTCTAAGTTGTTCTTTGTAGTTCTGCTACGAATTTGTTGTATCACATTTCCTTTTCAGCTTCTATTCACCTTATGTTATCTTGCTTAGAATTGTCCTATTAATTCCTTTAAAATATCACACGGGAAACCGGAGTTGCCGACTACTACAATGTAATATTATTACGACTAAAACCTATAGGTCCATATCTTCTGTTGTCAAGGGGAGGAAGTTTAGTGGCCTTGGTGGGTGTGTGGATAGTGTGAAATTTGGAACCCCTTGCCAGCGGCGGTCAGTCTGGCCCTAAATTAATCCCTCACGTAATATGCCAGGTCTTATATGCCTGAGAGAAAAACTCTGAACGAGGACTTATTCTATAGGGGATCAAGTGCCAACCTGCCCCGTCTTCACACGTGCAAAAATAAAGTCCAGTTTTGGGATTTTAGTCAATTTGCCGTCACACATCCCTCTGCGTCTGAAATCCCACCGCATAAAGCTGTTTTATAGTGGGGGCCGCACACGAATCGAGACTGATATGCACGCATCTCGACTGACGATTTAACCACTGCTGCATGTATTTATACAATTAATAAGAGGTGGAATGGATTCGCCACAATGACGCTAAAGATTGACTCCGGTAACAATGCCGTGAAAAGGGGGCAGACGTGAAGTTGGTCGGAAAATGAGTTTGAATGTTACGTGACGCGCTGGCAACTACGTCGGCGAGTTCTATCGCGGTGTGCTATTCATCCATGCCTCCCACCAGGCAAGATTTGACACAAGGTCTTTTTATGGTGAGGGTTAGGGAGGAGGAGGAGGTATCAACGCTGATTCACTAGGTGCGATGTGAACTATGTTAATCATTGTTAACTTTCCCGGCACGAAGCCATGTGACCTTGTTGGTCATAAATTCACTAGCCCCGAACGTCTAGTGAAATATGAATCCACGCCCCAAAAAATAAGCTTACAAAGTTTGTTCCAAATAAAGTTAGTCGGTAAGCTGCGGCCGGCCCAAAAGTGTGTTCCAAACTAGATCAAACTGAGATTATCTTATTTGGTCAGCACAATCTCTAGGATCATTAACTCAATTTATTTTGTAAATAGATAAAAAAAAAATATATGTTAAAAAAAGACACGTAAAACCAAAAGCACAAATCTTACATGAAAAAAAAAAACTTTTATCATTATCAAACTCTGTCTTATTATGAAGAACAAAGATCAGAGAAAAATATAAGACTAACGGAGACAAAATTCCTTACAACTGAAATTTTTTCATAAATTTGGCATAGTAAAAAAAATGTTCGTTCGATAAAATGGTGTACATTGCAGAAAAATGTGAATATACTTACTGCTATATCTTCTATAATAAACTTAAAACAATCCAACGTAAGTTCAATATGGAAAACTACAGTCCATACTTTGAAAACTTATTTAGTATGCTTAGCTTAGCACAAAGCCAGAAGTATGGGACGCTCCGTGTGAATCGACTCACTAGGAATTTATTTAACCCAAATGTAAGTACCAGATAAATGCTACTTTTTCGAGCCCGTTTATAAGCAAAAAATGAATACATACATTTGAGTAATGAACTGCTAATCTTGTTCATTAGCCAGTACACGACGTGTGGTGCCCAGTTTATCATCATCATCATGTCGTGCCTCCTGCACGGATATCTTTGACCCTCTCTCGCCACTCCTGCCTATCATTCATCGCTTTTGGCAGGTCTCCAGGGATACATCCCGTATCCTCACATAGCTGCTGTATGTATGTTTGAGCTGGTCGTCCTGCTTTTGCTTGGCCATATGCGGGGGTCCATATGAGTACATCACTTATGAGTTCGTCCTTGCTTCTCCAGCAGTGTCCTGCGTGTCTGGTTCGTCTAACTTGGATAGTTTTCGTGATGGGAGGCAAGTGTCCGTACAGTTGGTGTCTTGTGGGGTGTTGACGCCAGGACTTGTTCAATATTGCTCTCAAAATTCTTGTGTAATTTCCGTCTAGTTTCTTCTCCAGCCGTTTAGTTAGCGTCCAAGTAGTGCATCCATATAGTAGTATCGATACAACCGCTGCCTGGAAGAAACTACGTTTCATTTTATCGGTCAGGTCTGATTTCCATATGATCGAGAGCCTATCGATAGCTGTCCATGCTTTCGTTAGTCGTGTGTCGATGTCTTTTTCGGTTGATGAGACGCTGCTTCCTAGGTAGGTGAGAGTTTTGGTTTGGTTTCTTTGTTAAATGACATATCAACCTTTGTGGGTTATTTAATTCTAAAGCCACCCTTGAAGGATTGTTGTAGTACTGACTCATAGCTAGAGGAGTAAGGGGGTTTGTACCTTACCGAAAGTGAATCTAATAGCACGACTGGAGTTCAAACTTGCTCACAACGACTTCACAGTCCAGCACTTTAGCCACTCTGCCACAGGGAATTTCCCCAATAAAAGTTTCTAATTGATAAAACTTTCAAAATAAGCACACTGACTCCAGTCAAAGATCATATCTGCGATTTCCAGGTTTGTGATATATATATATATATATATATATATATATATATTATGGAGTGAACTTTGGTATCAACGACTTGAAGGTTTGTCTTTGTATAGTTGTCGTATCCTCGTCCCATAGTTCACCGCCACAATTATTGGAATATGAGAGGAAAATAATTCGGACCCTTGTAGCAAAGGAAGTGTATTATGGTTTAATATTACCCCCTGCTAAAAAAATTTACAACGAATTCATAACATATTTATTGCCTGAGCAAACTTAATAGAATTAATACAGAAATGACAAGAAATACTAAAAATAACATTTCGGTGAAAAGTCCTATCATGTAGTTGAAGAGTCTTTTAGCATAAGATAGGAGTCCTTAATAGAATGGAATTGTTGTGTGAAGACTTATGTCAAAGCCTGACACCGTAAACAATTTTTTGGACTAAAACATACTTCTCTGTACACATCACACATTCTTTTGTAAATTTCATATGGTTTGCACTTCTCAGTCACCAAAAAATTTATGTTAGACCTCTGTTCAAGCCAAGACCATGGTTCAAATTTGCAGGCATTTTGATTAGCCTAAAAGCAAATATTTTTGCGAGATTAAAATAATTTTTGTTCTAAAAAAAATTTCAAACAATGCAGATCTTACCTTTATGGAAGAAAATTCTGAAAAAAAAATTGTTTTTTAGAAAAAACAAACCGTACTGTACATAGGAAAACTGAAATTTAACAATATGAAGATAATCCATGTGTTCATTTTTTTCCCTTGCATTACTAGAATACATGTATGTAACAAGCAATATTCGAAAGCAGACCATCAAATTTAAGTTGTACATAAAATAGCTTAACTTCGAAAGAGGTTACTTTTAACAACTCTTACTGGGTGGGTGAGAATTAGTAACAGCTCAGTCCACGCCCCAGACAACACCTGGCCCCTAGTTTCAAAGGGGTAAGAGCTTGAATTTATTGAAGGGAAATGCCGACGGAACTAAACAATATTTGCCACTGGCTTACGGGAATTTAGGAAGTACCCTCACGTTAAACCGACACTATATCACGTTTTGGCCTCGTGGGGAGCTATATAAACACCTACTTGTGAGAACTTTGCAATTAATACATGGCTCCCTAACTCATTCTTATTGACATTTCTTCTTTCATATGTATTTTTATCTTAATTCTATAATAGATATCAAATTGGGTGAATATCAGGATGGCGTAAAAAGTTAATCAAATTGTTTGAAATAATTTTTCATGAATGTGCTTGTAAAGCAGGATTAAGGTCGCTGAAAGTGTTCTCAATTCCTGTTGGAAAGTTGACAACGATAACTTAATCCTTTTATACAACGTAGTAATGTTTAGACGAGTTTCTGCTAACCTTTGTTGGTATTCCGCGAGGTGTCTCTTTGGCGAATACAAAAGTTCGTACTGCCTCATTGGTAAAGAAAGTATATATATATATATATGTGTGTGTGTGTGTGTGTGTGTGTGTGTGTGTGTGTGTTTATTGAACCGTTAGCCTAGTAGGCGAGTAACAGTTTTTGTCATGTTAACTCAACGGTGGTTCCTGGTAAAAGACTGAATTCGCTTTTTCCTCTCCCTCACAGGTCTAGCATTCGGTATTCTTCCGCTGGCTGATTTGATTGGTTCAGTTCAACCAATTTACTTCAGTGCGGGAATTCGTCCGCCCGTGGGAAATAAATCTAATTCCCGCTACATGCTTAAAATAAACAAATAAATAAATGAACGCTTTAGGATTTTTGTGGAGTATTTCTTCTCGAACTCGAATACTTTCAATTTACGTGAATGGGAAAAGTTAGCATTTCTTTTGCTCAAAAATAAAATTAAATCTTTCTTAAATCAATAGGATATAAAACCGTATATTTTACAACCAATAGGTGAAGTACAAATAAGTAAGAAACGCTCTCACATAAAGCAGATCAGAAATACTAAAAAAAAAAAAAATTGCACAAATCAGTAAAAATTTAGGATCCAAAATTAAATAAGTGGTTTCTAGAATCTGATTGGACAGGAAAGTTACGTGTTATACTTTCACTTTCGTCCACACGGTTGAACTCCAAATGAACCTGCCGTTGAGTACTTTCCCACTCTTTCGTTTGGGTTCGGTCACGTGATTGGGATATCTATTTATTCCCTTTTTCAGCGGCAATGGACACATGAATCCCCGACAACCCCCTTTCGCGCCGCCGCCTGGCATTCGTACCGAGCAGTTGTTTGCTAATTATGATAACATGGTCTCAGATAGCTGGCCACCAGGTCTTTGCCTCCTCGCAGGACTAAGTTTATTGCTTGGTGCCTGAGGCACCCCATTAGCGGAATGCCGACGGAGTCAAGTATTTTTGCACCTGCAGCGCATGAGCCTTGATTCGTGCGAGGTTCCACCATAAAACGACCTTGTGGAATATTCTGACACCGTGGGATGTCAGATAAATTGCACACAGACTGCGAACGCGGCTTTAGGACACTGGTTTGTCCCGATCCTAGTTTTCTGGGGCCTGAGGCGCTCTAATAGTGGAATGCTGAAAGGACCCAGTAATTTTAGTCTAGCCTCGCATGAGTTTCGATTCGTGCGTAGTTCCCCACTATAAAAACGACTTTGTGTCACATATCGGCTTGGTGGGAAGTCGGTTAAATAGCTACACGGTTAGCGACTGGACATGCTGTAGCAGAAAGAATTTCAAATTATTGTTTAACGCGTTAATTATTTTGACCGTTGATTTCATATTTTCGACCAATGAGGATGATTTATTCCATTCTGCCCGGATGACTTTCCCAGGCAATGTAAAAGGCAGTGAAAACACGCGCTCTTTCTCTTCCTCACATTTTTTTTCGAGCAGGACAGACCGATACTCTCTTTCTCACTTCAGCAGCAGACCACCATTCAACATGAGGAGGGCACATCCAATTTATGCACCGTTGTTTTCTCGGAAATCATTCCTTTATAACTTGAGGGCATTTGATATTACCATTTATACAAAAATGGCAGATGAGGCTGTAGAGTTCTGTTGTCTCTTGTTATATTAAAAGGAAGAACGAATGAGTTGACCAAGATATGAATAGTTTTCAATATGGAAGTTTTATTAACAGTTTGAGACGAAAGGAACCCTTGAGCTGTAAGTTGTAGGAAGAAGAACAGTTGTAAATAGCTGAGCAGGAATTTAGCATTTAGCCAGAAGTTTCAAGGTCCATTTGATTTGGGAGGAAGAAATAAGGAATGGTTTCCTAAAGGAAGCAGAGGAACAATGTTGAATGTGCTCTTTTGTGTTGAGATGTCCATCAGTCTGCTGCTGGAATCGGCCTGGGTAAGAGAGAGAGAGAGAGAGAGAGAGAGAGAGAGAGAGAGAGAGAGAGAGAGAGAGAATGCACTCTCCTCGTTAAGGCTGGTTTGTCCTGCTGCTAGCAAGTGAGGAAGAAAAAAAAGCGGGCGAGAATGGTTAGCGCGGTCTTTTATGTTGCGCAGGGGATGACCCGGGCAGAATAGCATCAGTCATTCTCATTGGACGAAATTTATAAATTCGAAACTCCAACAGCTAAAACAATTCCCGCACTAAATAATGATTTGAAATTCTTTCTGCTACACCTTCATCATTTGTTCATTCCTCCAAGACCAACGGATCCTCGAAGCTTCAAGTCGAATGTTTAATTCCTGTTCTGACATCAGCAACTCAATTCCTGCTCAGACATCAGCAACTCTTTCCTTCTATTTGTGAGACTCACAGCACAAAGAAAATTTCGCCTCAAGCTGCCATTAAAGCTTCCCTTTTGAAACTTATCAATATTCTCGTCGATTCATTTGTTTTCTTCCTTCTTTTAATATAACAAAAGCAACAGGACTGATCAACCTAGTTAACCACTGTTATAATGTGAACACTCGACAAAAGTTCTCTCTAGTAACCACGACCAACACTGGCAGCTACATGGTCATGCGAACACCAACCGTATTCTTATCACGCTACCATGACAACACACAAGTCAACCGCAATTTCACCTCCTCCCCAGCCAAATATTCATAGACGTGGTAAAAGTAAGTCTTACCATCTTTCTATCTCTCTACTTTCATTCGGAACCACCTTAATCAGATTTCATATATCTCCTTACGACCACAACACAACAAAGCAAAAAATTACTTTGTAAATTACACATTTTCAAATGTATTTAAATTTTTGATTATTTCATTCTGATTTTCCTCTCATCAACGACAATTAAAAAAAATTGTGAATTTTTCCTTTTTAATCCGAATAGATTGACTCCCAACAAATCGAACAAGTCTATTGTGAATTTTTTTCAAGAGTTCGTGTTGTAAAATTTTAAAATATCAAAAAAATTATAATAAAAAGAAAAAAGTTTATACCAGTAGGTAGATAATGTTCTGTTTAAGAAAGTAGTTGTTTAATTTGGATTATAAGGTATCTATTGAGGATCGAACTCACTAATACTCAGTAGTAATGATCTACGAAGTTACTATACCACGACGAGGTGCCCCTAAAGTAAATATCCACTTACTTGATATTTAAGAGTTATTTGAAACTCAATATTATGGTTATTTGAAGGTTTCTTTCCCTTTTTAACAGAGATAGGCGCCAAACAGATACCCAGGAGAAAAAAAAAACGTTAATTTTGGATTGTTTGATAAGTTTGGCACTGAATGGGGAATTAAAAATAAATGAGACGGAATTTCAAGAAGAAAGAAATAAACAAGTGACGAGGTAAATGATATATATTTCACAGAAAACAAACTGAAAAATAAAAATAAAATTCAGATGAATTTTTTTCAATTTTTATTTATTTACTTTTCAAAAGAATTTTCATTTTAGCAGCTTCCTTTTCGATAGATGACAATACTGGAAGGGCTTTCTTTAAAATTAACTTTTTGGGACATAATCGAGAATATGGCATAATTCTTGATTTTTTTTTTCTTTTATTATGAAAGAATAAAATGTTCAAGCATATTTGATACACTGGTATCTACGGATTTGGATTAGAAATATATTTTTAAGTTCACAGATTTCCCCCCCCCCCCACAGATTGGATTGAATTATTGTATATTGTCTCCATCTTTTATTAGGGTGTAAAGTGAGATAAAATATTAAAATCTTGAAAGCTGACAATATATATGTTAATTTAAAATTTTTAACCACTTTTTAAAGGTTTAGAATATCTGGCCGGGTTAACGTCTGCTGTAATGCACGAAAAAATTAGGTACTATAAAAATGTTCATCTTTTTATCCGTTAAAACAAATTAAAAATAATTAGGGTTATTATTTTAGGCTATTTTTTTCAAAGATAGCAACACCATAATTATTAGTATTAAAAGCAAAATAACATAAAATATCTAATTTTTATTACCTTTGAAAAGACTTAAACTCACCAGAAGTTGACGACTTTAAACAACTCGAGGTTACGTAAATTTGAAAAAATGTTTATTAAAATTTGAAATATTCTAAAGTTCAAAATTTTTTTTTTTTTTTTTTTTGTAATGAAATTACTAACCCGAAACATTACTAAACCGATTTATGTAAAAACATTAATTACACGTTAAATACTATATCACTAACTATAGTATTTAAATCGAAGCAGTTAGTCTAAATTTATGGCAAGAAATTTACAAGGTGTGATTGAGTTTCCTACTAAAAATTAATACGGAAAGCCAACCATACACAAAAGACTTATTTTTTTGTATTTAATCTTGAGGAAAATAAACACGAAAACATGAATTTTGAATGTACAATAAAGAAAACTCCATGAAATAATTATTTTGATTTATTATTGATTATTAAAATAATGAAAAATTTTCAATTGTCTTAATATTTTACTTAATCTAACTAGCCTTTCATTACCCCTCAAACACTAATTTTTCCCTTTTTTTTTTTTCCTCTAAATTTCCAATTTTTATGAAAATTTTTATTTCTTACATTTTTACTTAAATATTCAACCCGAATACAAGGAACAAAACTGGAAATTGCTTAAATGATTGTTACTGTTGGGGTTTCCTGCTTTTTGCCCCGTCTAACATTTTGTATATTAAAAAAAAAAACTGCTCCCAGATTCTTTAATATTTATATTTTTCGATTAGTAAAAATATTCTTTATTCTCTAACATATATAGATTTTGTCAGTGATTGGAGAAAAGTGAGTCAAAGTTTAATGCAAGCTTAAGCTCCCCCCCACCCGCATTTTGAAGGAGAACAAATATCGGTAAAGAATTATTTTCCTAACAATCAACAAAAAAAAATCTATTAAATATTAAAAGCTCTCAAAACACTAAAATAAAAAAAATAAATTTAATATTCACATTTGGTATATTATTTTCTTCCAGCAGCCCGAAATTAGAAATGTTTTTATTTCATGCACACCTTCAGACTTTGGTCTTTTTATTGTGTACAGAAAGTATATGCCATGTCAGTTATCCCTCTCGATTAAATAGTCCCACACATATGAAAGAGGGAGTAAAATTAAGTTACTTGAAAAAAAATCTGCTTGTTTTTGATAAAATGATTGATGCATTATAAAATTCATTCATTAATAAATGAATACTGATAATTTCATTGAAACAGGATAATTGCGTGATTCTCCTTTTTTTTCTTTTAATCAGGAGTAGTGATTTGTTAGTATGAAAGGTCCATAGCAGCCATGTCATTAGTATCTCGAAAAAATTCTATAGGAATGACATATTTTACATCATCCAGATAAGAGTAAGTTTCAGTCGGTCTTCATAAATTATTGAACATTTACATTTAAAAACAGGCTTTAACTTGTTACAATTCCCCCACCCACTATATTTCTTGAGCTTCACTTCTTCAACAACTCAGAAGATAGTAACTTACAGTCGATTACTAATATGTAATTTTTCTGACTAAAATGAAATCCTTCAGCAAAAGTTAGTGAATGTAAGTATTACACTTCTATATTGTTTTTTTTTTTTTTTTAAATCTTTTATCACAGACATTTACCCTGCAGGATATTCTGGACTAGTACCCAGGTTTAAAATCTGAGACATTAAAAAACTGGTTAATATTAAGGTCACTTTCAGCTGACAAAACTGCCTTATATTTCTTATATATTTGTGTGTGTGTATATTAGGTGCTTTAAAAAGGATGAAACCATCTTTTTGATAATTTGTATTTTTATCTTTTTTAATGTTAAATCTATTTCAAATCATATGACCATTTGTAAGATTATTTAAAGAATGGATACTTGAATGAAGTTAACACATGACCCAACCATTTCAATTGTTAAATAATGTTGTCTCTAAGTATAGTATTGACATGTGACTTTTATTGCATAACATTTTCATGTGTATGAAGCCTGCATCTTTATGAAATATGTATATTAGGTTTTGTTCTGTTTTATAGCATATCAACCATTGTGGATTATTTAATACCAAATTCTATTCATACATTTTATTTATTTATATAATATAGCAATTAGAAGGAAACTCATACCTGGTTAAATTATCATTATACTCTCTGTCTCATCAGATGACCATACATGTTTAACTTGAGGTTGAAAAACAGCAAATATGGATTACAGTCTTTGTGCATATGGAGGGAAAAAAAGGAAAAACCTATAAAAATTCTAAATTCTCAGGCAAGAGCAAAGGGGGTCAAAACATTAAAAAAAAGGGTTTTACAAACATTAAGAAATCAGAACAGGGTGTTCCTGTAAATCAATCCATCCAATATGAACATATGCTAGATTTTCCATAGTAGGTGGAACCTTTTGAATAATGTAAGCATGTAATCTAAATGATTATCTTCATATAGTCTTCATTTACTTCTAATACATATATTAATTCCCTCAGCTAATGTGGTCTTAGACTTTCGCCTTAAAAATAAAAAAAATTTAAATAAAAAAAAATTTCAGCAGCCGCCTGGTGCCTTTAATTAACCCCAAAAAATAGTCAAGAGGAATTAACTACTCCAGAAATTAAAAACCCTAATTTTGAATTAATATCTAAATTTCCCAGAATCTCCCCCTCATATAATACTATCAACTACTGAATCAAATGTTATTAATTCCAATAAAAATCAACCAGCGCATATATATATATATATATATATATATATATATATATATATATATATATATATATATATATCATAATAATAATAATAATAATAGTTTAAATGAGTCAAGGAATATAAAGAAATACCTAAACATTTTAACCCTTTTGCAGACAGTGACATTTTTTGCTTTTATAAAGATAGCTCATTGGAAGGCATTTTTCTATTGTCTGCTCATTGACCAATTCAGTGTTAATGTATAGAAACATCACTGTGGTGTAGGATTGTATAACAGTTGTTTTGCAAAATGTCATAATTAAAAGTGAGTGTTTTGTTTTCATGATACAATTGTCGATCAAATTATCATGTTTTCTTTGGGTTTTTTTTATGATTGACTTATTGGAACATTGTTAATTTTGCAAATTTTCTGAAAATAATTTGCTCACTCTGCAAGGATTTAAAAAAATTATCTTCCAGCAAAAGGGATAAAACATCTTAAAGATCTTTTTAATTCTTGTTCTTTAGTCACCTTTGGAGAATTGAACAAGCAATAATTCTTGAGAAATATATTTGACAATATAAGTCACTGCTCTTTTCATATTGAAATGATGCCTTTCAGAATTTAAAAATTTTTGTTAGATTTCTACAAACCTTTAATTTGACAGCATAAAACATGAAGACAGAAAACATCCATTGATCTATGATATCCTGTGAAATTTTTAAATCACCATGTATTTTTAAAATGTTTAAAAATAACAATAAAACAACAAAAAAACCCTGAATGCTTACCAATAAAATGCTGTCTCATTAAATATTTCCCTCTCTTTAGATCAATCTTTTCATACAAAATAGCCTGTTATATACAAAGAGTGACATTGAGAATAAAAGTTTTTAGCTTTGATAAGTAATCAAATGTTTGGCATAGGTAATAGGTATAGAGAGATAATGAATAATCATGTCTTGCCCAGTCGGCTGGTGCTGTAGAATACACTGACTGCTTCTTTGCAGAGGGGTAAGCCCCTCCCCCCCCCCCCAACGAGTGACCTGGACATGACACTAAACAATCTGATGGTGATGCTGAAGCTTTGAGGAATGCGAAGCACCCCTTCATTGCCATTGCTCCCAGGTCCACTCTGGCCTGGAATGGTAGCACTTGATAGGGCCCTATCTATGGGTTTTATAGAACTGCATACTTATGTTAAACTGAATTGTTTGAAATAGAACTGGTTATTTGTTTTAAAATGGATTTGGCATTAAATAACCTACGGAGGTTGATATGCCATAAAACCCAAACTACCAATAATTATATCCCTTTTGAGAATTGTCTGTTAGGGGTCTTGTAAGATGTTAGGTAAGTCTCAGAAATCCCTCTTTTTATTATTTGACTGTGTTCTTCAAACAGCAGAGACCTTTCCCGATCTTGTTAAGGAATAGTAAAGGCCACCAGGCAATATTATTACTCATCAAGTAAGCTTTTTTCCATTTTGTACTCCTTCTACATACTAATTGTTCATGGATAAATGTGTATAATTTTATAATTTGTGTATTCTTGTCTTATAAGGCCACCTGCATATATGTTGTACATATTAAATGTTAACTGTTCTTATATATGTATTGAGTTTGTTTTTCCTTCCATTTTGTTCAGCATTAGTATATAACAGATATACTAATGCTATTATTGGTTTTTGAAGAGTGGAGACTACTAAATATCTTCTATCACTAAGCATACAAATATAGGTATAATTGCTAATTAGCTGATTATTGGGTATTAGTAACAAGTCCTTTGCTAAGATTTTTCTCAATATTCATAGGTTAGAAATAATTTAGGCCCCCACATACCAGCCTCCAGTTAAAGATTACTGTTGCATGGCTGCTAGGTTCTGGACTCAATAAATAGCAATGACATAACGATTAGAAGATTTTCATTATAATTCACTTTTCTTCTGGACTAATATCTGTATAGATTTTAATGTGATCAATTCTTAGTTATATTCAAATAATACTTCATATTTTGTGAGTTCTTGATGAGACAATATTAAATGATACAGCAATAATTTATTTCTGTTTCTTTTTTTTTTCCTTTTGTTATGTTATTGTGAATCTCAATAGAATTATTACTGTTAAATAGCAATATTTGAAACCATTTAACTATGTGCAAACAAATGATCTCTAACTTGTTTAAAAATAAAGTTACCAACAAACTAAATACCTAATTATGAATGTGTGTATTTTATATATAAAACAAGACTTGGCATTAAATTATTCACAAGGGTTAATATGTTGTAAAACACAATGGATCAACCATTCTTTACCACTTTTTGCTTCTGTTCTTTAAACAATAGATATTATCTCTATCCCTGCCAAGAAACAGTAAAGCCATATGGCTATAAACTCAAACTTGTCAATTAAGCCTTTTCTATTTTGCACCCCTTTTACTTGCTACTTATTCAAGAAAGAGTATGTGTACGATTCTACCATGGGACATGTCTGTATTCTTTCTTTTAATACTACTTATATATTTTTGTTATGTATATAAAAGGATAAGTGTTGTATATGTAAATGAGTTTATTTTGTCTATCTTTCCATTTTGTTTAGTATGGGTATGCTAATGCTAGTATTGGTCCTTAGAGAGTGGGCACTTGATTATCTTCCCTACCACCAAGCTTTTCCTGCAGACTTTTCTATCCAGTCTCTATATGTTGTTTTACTATTTCATCAAATTTCATGGTCCAGTTGGCTGGGGCTGTAGAATAAGCAAACTGCACCTCTGAAGAGAGGTAAAACCCGCAATAGGGTCCCCTGTTGGCCATGGGTGGTGACCAGTAAGGTTCTAGGACAGAATCCTGATGGTTGAGCAGTCATTGATCTGATGACAGTGGCCAATGTCTTGCAACACACCACTTTGGCTCTTACTTGGTTTAACAGGTGGTCGGATAGGCCCAATCCGATCAATCAGCTGGTCATGTCAAGCCCTAGCACCTATGTCTTATCCTGACTGTACTTTAAATCTGCACTCGCAGCAAATTCCCAACTCTTATCTGTTAGGTGCTAGAAGGTGGTGGCTGAGGGTCAATTGCATTCAGAGAATAGGAATTTGACCAGTGTTGAGAACCTGAAGTTGGCAACGGCTTGGAAACCTACCCTCAATTGGAGTATACTGGTCTTGTATCTCTGTCTCAACCAAGGTGAATGGGTTTCTCCCTTGGTTTCTCCCTTGGTTGGACTCTGTGGTGGGTGGTGAAGCGAAGGGCCAGTGAAAATATACAGCATATATGGCATCTTCAAATAAAAAAAAAAAGATAAACAAAACCTGTCTAAATCAGACTCGGAGAATGAGGCAGTAGACTTCTTCTGATAACCTACAAAGGTTGATATGCCATAAACACCAACCAACTTAAATATTAAATCTTATGAAACTAAGCTGTATTTAGTGATGGGGCTTCAGTTCTAAAACTTTGGGGAGTGTGGAATCATCGCTTTATTACCATTACTCTCAGGTCCACTCTGACCAGGAGTGGTAGTACCTGTTAGGGTCAAATAGATCTGTTTGAGATAATGAAGATTTTACCTGTTTAAAATGATAGTGAAGAGACATTTTTGTACTGTTTATATTTCAACAATAATTAAAGTAACCCAACAAGGGTTGACATGCTATAAAAACAACCAATCAATCAATTACATAAAACATTTAGAGGATTAAAAAAAAAAATTTACATAGTGCAAATGCATACCTTACAAAATTATCATTCATTTGCAAATTAGACTGGAAATTGCTTTATTCTCTAAGAGTATTTTATTTTGAATGTACTGCTCTAATAAAAATCTTGGTGTGACATTACATTTTTGCTTGAGTATTAATTTGAACATAGGTGGGGGACATGATTTTAATAAATAAACTCAAATAAGTCCTAAAATAAAACTTGAGGTACCTTTCAATCAACTCTCTCAAAAGTATATGTAAGTAATATGATAATTGAACAAGTGATGGGGATGAAATCTTGAAAGTGGAGAAAAAGAAATTTCTCCACCTATTTTAAAATTTTTATAGGTGAATTTTAGTAATATATAGGAAATAGAATGTCTCAGGCAAATAAAAGGTGAAATTACTTTAATCTAAAAATGGATTATCATCCCAAAATTGTGCAATAAAATAAGATAAACATATCAGTATATCATGATGTTAAGTGTAGATATTAAAAGAAAAAAGATTAGATAATGTAGTCCTAGCGGAAAGGACAATCTTTCATCACCAGCCCATCCCTGAACGTTTCAATATGAATGCTGATGAAATGATAGGCTCCTAAATAAGTGACAAAGAAATTTCCCCCTTTTTATTTTTATTTATTTATTTAATTTTATTTTTTTGCAACCTCATTGCCTACTTGACAGAAAATAGGGTGAGGAGATTTTTATTTGATTATTTATAATTTGTATACACATGGGTTTATTTCTTTGTTGTTCAGCACATCAATCAGTATACAAGGATTTTTTGGACTCTCCAATTTAAGTAACCTGTACTTTTCAATCTTCTTTTATGATTACAGCCTGTTTTAAAATACTGGTTTTAATATCAGGATTTTTTTCATTTTCTTTTCTCAAGAAAAGTTTGGAAATACTCCATCTTAAGATAAATGGCTTCAAATGAATTCCAACAATTCTGTGGTGGGACACCATTGTGGGTGAGTGAATTTTTCTTTTTTCACACACACACACACACACACACACACACACATTCTCTCTCTTTTATTTATATATATATATATATATATATATATATATATATATGGCTTATTCCATCAAGGGAAATTCTGTAACTTTTTTTTTCTAATGGCCCAGTTTTCTACAGTGAATGGATTGTAGGGATTACATTCCTTAACTGTCTTTGATTTCCTCTATTTGTTGCTAAGTAGTGGCCATTTGTAGAAATATTTTGGTAGGAGGTAATGACCTTTTGTGTCTCCTCAGCCAAATGATAGGTGAGGGATTACATCCTTCCAGGATTAAAAAAAAAGCAGTAATGGACATGTATAAAAGAAATATTGTTTATGGAGCTGTACCTACTTAAAATAGTGTTTGATATGGAATGCATATAGAAAAGATATTAAAAAAAACTTCATTTTTTTTTTTTTTTTTTTTTTTTTTTTAGGCTGAAGATAATACCAGGCATGTCTTTCAACATTTTGTAAAAAGAAATGTTGATGAGATTATATAAAAATACTTCAAATGCTGTGTATTGAGGTTGCAAGTGCAGTGAGCCCTTAGCAGAGTGGTTAAGTGTGTAAGCATAAAGCAACCAAGCTCGCTATAGGGCCTAGTATAAAGTCATGCTATGCACAGTGAATTGACAAGTAATCATTATATAATATGGGATGTTCTAAAAGAAGGAGACTGAAGCCAAATTTACCAAGACAGACATGAACAATAAATGGAATGCTAATTTTTTTTAAAAAGTCCCCCACATCCTCAAATTTTACTCTTGCAATAAATTTTCAATTTAAGAAAAAAAAAACTTTCAAAGAGCTAGGTTTGATAAATATAGCGGGTGCTGTAATAGCAAAATCCTGTGTTTCACCAAAAAATGTTTTGTCTAAAAAGTATCTAAAATGGGTTCTTTTTTTTTTTTTATTTATTGGCTCCTATTCATCAAGATGTTGTCACTCTAATATGTAAGTTGCTCAGCTGTCCACATTTATTTTAAATTTCAATTCAAAATAACCACCAAAGATTAATGATCTCTAATCTCTAAAATATTTTTAATGCTTTATTTATGATATATATATATAGTTCAATAATTAAGTGAATTTTTTGCTATTAAGGAGGGACATTTTTTTTTTTTTTTAAAAAAGCAACTTAAAATTTTTTTTTCTTTCCAAATAAATGTAAACTTTCTAGTTTGGAATCAATTTATAGCAAACTTTATTTTAATCCTGCAGAAATATGTAAGTCTATTCAAAATGGCAGCAAGACAGATTGTTCTAAGCTTGAACAGTGGTCTGTCATCACATTTTCAGTGGCTGAGAAATGACATGTAAAATTTACAGAAGAAGGTGATGTTTATGGATACGCATGTTTTAGTCATCCCCCCCCCCGACTAGGCTAAACATGGGTTTGCTGTTATGAGCCAGAATCAAAAAGAGTCCATAGAGTGAAAACACTTGGACTCTATAAGAAAGATATTTTGGGTGCAGTGGTTAGTAAACATCATGTCGACATGAAAAGACCCATCACTATTGATTTCCTTGAAAAAGGTGCAACTGTAAATAGTGCATCCTGTTGTCGACTCCTTCGTCAATATTCATCTTATTTATTGAATGATTCTTGTATATCCAAATAATATATGCAGTAATTTTCTGTATGTCATGTTTACTAATAAAGAAAAGATATCAGTACTAAATTTCAGGAAGTAATAGTGCCTATATGAGAAATAGACAAATAATAAATTTCTTGTATAACATAAGAACCAATGGTTATTGTTTTAAGAAATGGACAAGGCGATCTGAGTTCAAATTCTGGATGAAATATTTTGCATTTCACTTAAGCTAATGCTCTTGGGAAAGACTTTAATCCAATTCTACACCCCCACCAACCCAGCCAGTGTAAATAGTTGGGCAGGCTAGGCTCTTTCAGTCTTGGTACATCAGCTGGTCTTAGAGAAGGAAAACTGAATTCAAATTAGTTTTACTCTGCCAAAAAATTGACCTTGTGTCAAATCCTACCTGTGACAGATAAATACAAGCCATGGAATATGACCATATAAGGTTTATTTTTCACCACAGTCCTCCTTGAGGTCCACAGACTTCTTTCAAGGTTGGACAACTTGGTTTTCATTGGTGAAAAAAGTCAAGAGGAGATATGTCGGTCATATTAACTTTTTAGCCCATCCTCATACATAAAATAAAAATACTGTAGTATTTTCCTTATACCATTCCATTCCAATTTAACAGGGGTGGGATTCATATTATCTATTGCATCAGATATAAAAATAAATTTGCTTGGCTTGATCATTTTTTTGCTTGTATTTCAAGTGTTTTATTTTATTTTACTTTTTTTTTTTTTTTTTTTTTTTTTTTTTCTCAAAGCAAACTTTGTCAAGAGTCAAAATTTTTTTCTTATTCTTGAACATTTCCAACTGATTGAATATGAAACTTAACATCAAATCAATATCACTCAGATATGAATATTCAAGTTCAAGGAAAATGATTGTTGTCATTAAAAAAAACCCATTGAAATTGATCTGCTTGTGTCTAAGGACAATACAGAGATTAAATTATTCTATTTTATTTATTTATTTTTTTTTGCTTTAAATTGCGCCTCATTTCTTAACTAAGAAACACTTATTAGTTAGGTTATTACAATGTATTTAGTACAAATTAAGTCACAGTGATCTTGATTGCACTAATGGAAAATTAGTTAACATTGTCCAAAGCCCTGTTTAAAGGTGTTGGCTAGTCTTACTATGTATACACTATGTCTGTTTGCAGAAAGGGAAGGTACCTCCACAAAAAGGTGTGTCATGGGTATAATGCTAAACTGCATCTGATGGTGAGGCTCCAGTTCTGGGAAATGTGAAGTACCCCTTCATTGCTTTTACTCTCATGTCCACTCTGACCTAGACTGGTAGTACTTGTTAGGATCTCATCTATGAGTTAAATGAACTTGTTTGCAAATTATTTGTATTAGATAGCAGCAATACTTAATATTGGAACCATGTGCAAAAATAATTCTAAAGAAATTACACACAAAATGTAATTCTAAACGGACTATGTATGTTCCCTAACTGTTTGGCATAAAATAACCTCAGACAGTTTGATGTTCTGTTAAAATTTAATGTATGAGGTTGTATCAATATACCAACAGCCTGACAGTTTTTAGCTGAATTTTGACCTGAAGTTTTCAATTCATAATGTTCAATCTATGTAATTGATGTTCACCATTAAGTTAATTCAATTATGTTGAAAAATAAAAATGTGTTGAAAAAAAATTGTACTTTTTAATAATTATTTTCAGTTTTTACAAAATAATTTGGTTTCGAATTTCATGATGTATGTATTTAGATGTGTGATAGTTTGATTTCTTTGTTTCAGAATACAAGCTTGACTTGGGGTGAAACATCCTGGCCCGAATTCACACAATGTTTCCAGGATTCTCTATTAATCTGGTTGCCATGTGGTTTCCTTTGGATCTCAGCACCTTTCTACCTGTACTACCTCATCACAGTAAAAAATGGCCGATCCCCTCGACCAGTTACAAAATTCAGTATTTCAAAGATAGTAAGTATTAAATGGAATTACTTGCATATTTATTTGGGGAATGTGGAGTACTCTTTCATTTCCATTACTCCCAGGTCCTCTCTTCCAATGCCATCTCTTAATTTTCTAAAATCTACCCCACCAAAAAAAAAAACGATAAAGTATTCAATACCGTTTATAAATTTAAAATAAAATGGTAGAATCCAATAAAAATATTTAAAATAAACAGAAATATTGAGTAGATATATTACTAAATTCTTCAAAATGAATTTACGAATAAAAATTTTTTAAAATTCTATAAAAACTATGAAACCAAAAATGTCTAGTGATAAAATAGAAATCAATAGCAGAAGGATGGTAATGAAGATAAAAGAACATCACTCATTACAAATCGGAAATTTTTTGTGCATTAAGGGATCTTCTTAATAAAGATATATAACGAAGAGCCCAGCAAATGGGTGAAATAAATTTATAATGGAACATACTTTAGAGTTTCTTAATGATATTTAGCTCTACATAAGCTTATTTGTATATGTTTACACTGAGTACTCAAACTGAATAATTCCATTTAAGTCTATGATCTGGCATTAAATAACCCATAAGGGTTGGTATGCCATAAAATACCAACTGCCAAAATGTCCATTTATACATTCAGTTTGATATATCTTTGAGTGATATTCTCTTATCAGAACATTGAATTTTATAGCAATTTTTTTAGTTTTGAGTTTTTGTATATTGAAAAACTAAAAAAATATAGCAATAGTTTTTATGCTTAAGTTTAGATAAAGTATATTAACCCTTTTGCAGGCAGAGCAACATTTCTCTCATTTTAAAAGTACCTCAATGTAAGGCATTTTCCTGTTGGCTGCTCATTGACTAATTCAGTGTTAATATATAGAAAGGTTGCTAGGAGGCTCCACTCTGATTTAGGATTGTGTAAAGGTTGCTTTACAAAATATAATTGACAGTGAGTGCTTTACTCTTATGCTTTTGTACTATGACACAATTGCTGATGGCCCAGTCAGCTGGGGCTGTAGAATACACTGACTGCACCTCTGCAGAGGGGTAAGACCCCTCAACCACCAATGAGTGTCCTGGATATGACACTAAATAATCTGATGGTGAGGCTTCAGCAATGCTGGAGCTTTAGGGAATGCAGGGCACCCCTTTATTGCCATTGCTCCCAGGTCCACTTTAGCTTGGAATGGTAGCACCTGATAGGGCCCTATCTATGTTTTAAAACTAAACTGCATACTTATGCTAAACGGAATTGTTTGAATTAGAACTGTTTGACTAAACTGAACAGCTTGAAATAGAAATAATTTGACAAATAAACTATCATCATCATCATGTCGTACCACCAGCACGGATATCCCGACCCTCTCTCGCCATTTCTTCCTATCGTTCATCGCCTCTGGCAGGTCTTCAGGGCTACATCCCATATCCTCACAGAGCTGCTGTATGTATGTTCGAGCTGGTCATCCTGCTTTTGCTTGGCCATATGTGAGGGTCCATATGAGTACATCACTTATTAGCTCGTCCCTGCTTCTCCAGCAGTGTCCTGCATGTCTGGTTCGTCTAACTTGGATAGTTTTCGTGATGGGAGGTAGGTGGCCGTATAGTTGGTGCTTTGTGGGGTGTTGCCTCCAGGACTTGTTCAATATTGCTTGCAGCATTCTTGTGTAATTGCCATTTAGCTTATTCTCCAGACGTTTTGTTAGTGTCCAAGTAGTGCATCCATATAGCAGTATCGACACAACCGCTGCTTGGAAGAAACTGCGTTTCATTTTATCGGTCAGGTCTGACTTCCATATGATTGATAGCTTATCGATAGCTGTCCATGCCTTCATTAGCCATATGTCGATGTTTTTTTTTTTTTTGGTTGAAACTGTGTACTTATGCTAAACTGAATTGTTTGAAATAGAACAGTTTTTGATATTAAAACTGTACTTACACTAAACTGAATTGTTTAATATAGAACTGTTTTTACATTTAACTGTAAACAAAATCTATACTCATACTAAACTGAATTGGCTGAATTAGAACTGTTTAAACTGAATAGCTTGAAATAGAAGTGTTTTTGACAATTAAACTGTATTAATGCTAAACTGAATTGTTTGAAATAGAACTATTTGTATAAAAATGGATTTGGCATTAAATAACCTACAAAGGTTGATATGCTATAAAACCCACCCAACCAACCAACAATTGCTGATCAAATTATCTATTTTTTTATTTATTTATTTATTTTTATTTTTTATTTTTTTTATATAACAATAAAGATGAAGACAACAGTGTGAATACACGAAATGATTAAAAAGACAGTTTTAAAGTAAATAAAAAGCTGATAAAAGGAACATTGAAGTTTCAGCCATTTTAACTGAAACATGTCACCTGGACACCCCATTATGCTGAACTGGTTGATAAGCTAGTCTCTCAGAACAATTACGATTGAGTAATGAGTTTGATCATGACTTCGTGCTAAATCTAAGCTGTGCTTAGTTTTTTTGTAAGCATCTCACATAGTATAATGATTTGCAGATATAGATAGCTGACCCATGTTACTGAGTTTGATTCTCACTGGGAGTCTCATAATTTTGGCCTGTGCTAAATCTAAGCTTTGCTTTGTAAATTACACATGTCAATGTAATTGTGTCATTAGCTGTTTTCATTCTACATTTTTATTTCTCATTTGAAATAAAAAAAAAAAAAAAGGAAGATAGAAAGTTTTAAAGGGAAAAATATAATTGTGATAAAAGTAACTTGTTGCAGTTCAAACTTTCTTTTTTCCATCAACAGACATCAACTTGTCAAAAGTGCTTAAATTTGACATGTATTTAAAATTATAACTAATAACACTTATGTCATCAGATGTGGAAACTTTATATACCTGTGATTTTGACCAAGACTGGATTAAAGTCCTGATGCTATAATCACAGCCCAACAATGATGCCATCTTGTTCTTCCTTTGCTAATAACTTGGTATAAAGTTACTGCTTTTGATTTAGTAATGCAATAGGATGATATAGTTAAAATATCTACCCGCTTATCTTGTAAATATATATATATATAATTATTTGATCAATGATCAACTCAGGAACTTAATAGTTGCATCATATAATCAACATCACATTGTACATTAAAATAGACATTTTATTGATACTATGATAGACTGAATATGAGCTGAGAGCCAAGAGAATGAAATTAAACAATTTTAGATATTCAGGAATGTACTTAAATGTGTTTAAGATAAAATTGCTATCCATTGGGCAAGCTCTCTCAGAAAAAAAAAATTCATGCTTTAACCCTATGAGCCCTGTGCTCCTGAGCCTAAATTTACCTTCTGGCATTTGATTTGGTTTGATGGCACTGTAGGTTATTTAATGCCAAATCCTCTTTATATATATCATATGATTTGTAAGCGTATAATTTATAGATAGCATTTTTAAATGAGTCAGAACTCATTTGTTTGCATACAGTTAAGTAGTGATACATATGATTTGTAAGTCAATAGTCTATAGGTAATCTTGTTTTTAAATGAGTTTGTTTGCACACAATTAAATGGTTCTGAATATTCTAACATGAATAGTTCTATTTAGTATTAATTATTTGTTTGATCTCCCTTGACTGGTTTCAAATATTGCTATCTAACATAGTTTTATTTGCACACAGTTAAATGGTTTCAAGCATTACAATATAATACTAACAATTCAATTTAGGCACACAGTTGAATGGTTTCAAGTATTGATAATCAACACTAATAATTCTATTCAATATAACTCATTTATTTGTACACAGTTAAAATGTTCTAAGGATTGCTATGTATTAAAGAATAGTGTTTGGTGTGTTTTTTGCTTGATGATATATCAACCTTTGTGGGTTATTTAATGCCAAATCCATCTTTGTAGGAGAACAGCAGTGATATTATTTAATCCATAGCTGGGAGGATAAGAGGTGTCTTAATTTTACCAAGCACATTAGACTGAAATTGAACATAATAGCACAACTAGAGTTCTAACTTGCTTACTTTGAGGAAAAATTACTTTTAAAAGAAAAAAATTATTAAAAAAAAAATAAGGCCTTAAAGGTGTGTGGCCTTAAGCTCATCCGTAAATCCAGCACTGAATCTTGGGACAAAAGAGCTTATAGTGTTATATAACTTCAAATATGATCTGGTCATTACAAACCATAATATTTTCATTTAAAAAAAAAAGGTGAGGGAAGATTTCTCATTCAGTAATGGCTAATATGCTGGTTTTTTTGGTTTGGTTTTATGGCATGTCAATGATTGTAAGTCATTTAATGCCAAATCTTTTCTATACGTATGTAATTAAATATGATTTCTAAACATATTTTGTAGATAATATTAACAAGCCTGAGCTCTCACCCCCCTCCCACACACAGTTAAATGGTTTCACTTATTTCTATCTAATACAAATAATTCTATTTACTATTTATCATTTGTTTGCACAGTTAAATGTTTTCAAGTATTGCTATGTCACTAACAATTCAATTAAACAGTCATTTGTTTACACACAGTTAAATGATCAAATAGTTCTATTTCAAACAATTCAATTTAGCATAAGTACAGTTTAAATGTCAAATAGTTCTATTTGACCCATAGATAGGACCCTATCAGGTGCTACCACTCTGGACCAGAGTGGGTCTGGGAACAATGGCAAAGAAAAGGTACTCTGCATTCCCCAAAGCTCCAAGACTAGAGCCTCATCATCAGATTGTTTAATGTCATGTCCAGGGTACTCGTTTGAGAGTCTTATCCCTGTCCAGAGATGCAGTCAGTGTATTTTGCAACTCCTGCTCACTGGGCCATAATATGCTGGATTGTGACTTAGTTGTGAGTTTGAACTCTAGCTGCATTGTTGCATTCACTTTTGGACTAATGCCCTTGAATCACACCAGAAAAATGGGCGTTTAATGAAATTCCACAGGATCAACTAATTTAGTGAGGAGTCAGTTTTTGTAATTCTCTAAATGCCAGTGCCTACCAACACATTATAAGGGACTGAACACATGGTTCAAAACACTTTTATGGGAGTCTCATGGCATAAGGGCTAATGTACTGGATTGCCATATTGTAGTGTTTGAAGTTCAGTTGCACTCTTATGTTCACCTTTGGACTAATGTCCCTGGAAAAAGTAGGAACCCTTTTATCCTTTTAGCCATGGGTTATAAAGAGTATCACTGCTGTTCTTCTACAAGCATACCTTTGGCATTGAATAATTCATGAAGGTTGATATGCCATAAGACAAAGAAACCAAACCAAAATACTTTGAGTTTGAGTGACTAAGACATTGAATTCAGAAAATTCTTCCAAGCATATGTGATAATGTAAATAAATATATATATATATATATATATATATATATATATATATATATATAATGATTGCATTTTTTTTTTTTTTAATAATAATACAAAGGAATCGGTTAAAAATATTAGTTGAAAACGTGCCTCACTTGATAAATATGCTTAGTGGGAATGACTGCTTCCCTTACTTACAATAGGGGACGTTACTGTGGAAATTTTTTAAATACATGAGTTTGACCAGTGTCTCCCATAAATAAGTACACCCCTAAAAATTTTTTGATAAAAAGTTAACTTTTTTTCTTTTAAAACAAAGATACCAAAATTTTGTAATTTCTAGTGGAACATTATACAATGAAAATGAATATAATTAGGTGCCCAGTCAGTTGGGGCTGTAGAATACACTGACTGTATCTCTGCAGAAGAGTAAGAGTTCCCCCAACAAGTGTCCTGGATGTGACATTAAACCATCTGATGATGAGACTCTAGTCTTGGTGCTTTGGGGAATATAGAGTACCTCTTTATTGCCATTACTCCCAGGTCCACTCTGACCTAGACTGGTAGCACATGCTAGGATCTTATCTATGGGAGGGGGTGTCCTCATGGTGTAATGGTTAAAGTGATGAACTGCGGGATCGCAATAAGTGAGTTCAAACTCCAGTCGCGCTATTACGTTCACTTTCAGACAAATACCCTTGGGGAAAGATATGAATCCCCTTATCCTCCCAGCTATGGGTTAAATAGTACCACTACCGTTCTTTTAGAAGGATGGCTTTGGCATTAAATAACCTACAAAGGTTGATATGCCATTAAATAAAGAAACCAAAACCTATCTATGGGTCAAATAGAACTGACTGACATTTACACTGTGTGCAAACAAATGACACACTAAATTGAATTGTTAGGAATAGAACTGTTTGATCATTTAACTGTGTGTAAACAAATGACTGATGTTTCTATGAATTGTTAGAGATACATAACAATACTTAGAATCATTTAACAGTGTGCAAAACAAATCAGTTATGTTGAATAGAATAATTAGTTGTTATCACTTAGAATATCCAGACTATTGATCTCATCGTTATTGTTATAATCACAACATTTCAGCCAATATGTCTTTTGGTTTTCTTCAGGTGTTTTGTGTTGAATTTGGAAGTCCACACACAGAATCTTGAACTAAACACTTTATTTGAACCACAGAGGTAGACAGTTCCAATTCTGCTAACAATGACCAGGTATAAGTGTTAAGTTATAGTAAATGTTCCTTGTTAGTTTTACCTGTTGTTGGGATTGAACCTGCAACCTCCAGATGATTTCACTCAGAATAGTGATTGCCCAGTCGGCTGGGGCTGTAGAATACACCGACTGCACCTCTGCAGAGGGGTAAGATCCCCCCACCAACAAGTATCCTGATATGACACTAAACAATCTGATGGTGAGGTTCCAGTAATGCTGGAGCTTTGGGGAATGCGGAGTACCCCTTTATTGCCATTGCTCCCAGGTCCACTCTGGCCCTGAGTGGTAGCACCTGATAAGGGTCCTATCTATGGGTTAAATAGAACTAAACCATGCTTCCTTCACAATACTGATTTCTGCATTTAACTGCGTATTTATGCTAAATTGAATTGTTTAGAATAGAACTGTTTTGACATTGGAACTGCGTACTTATGCTAAACTGAATTGCTCGAAATAAAACTGTTTGACATTTAACTCTTTATATTGCCCAGTTGGCTGGGGCTGTAGAATACACTGACTGTGCCTTTGCAGAGGGGTAAGACCCCCCCCCATGAGTGTCCTGATATGACACTAAACACTCTTATGGTGGGGCTTTGGGGAATACGGAGCACCCCTTCACTGTCATTGCTCCCTGGTCCACTCTGGCCCGGTATGGTAGCACCTGATAGAGCCCTCTCTATGGGTTAAATAGAACTAACTACATACTTATGCTAAACTGAATTGTTTGAAATAGAAATGTTTTTGACAATTAAACCATACTTAGACTTAAACTGTGTGCTTATGCTAAAATGAAACCATACTTACATTTAAACTGTGTGCTTATGCTAAACTGAGTTATTTGAAATGGAACTGTTTTTTGACATTGAAACTGTATTTACACTAAACTGAATTGTTTAACATACAACTGTTTTGACATTTAACTGTGTGTAAACAAAATCTGTACTTATACTTAACTGAATTAGCTCTGCTTGACTAAACTGAATAGTTTGAAATAGAAATGTTTTTGACAATTAAACTGTGTACTCATGCTAAACTGAATTGTTTGAAATAGAACTGATTATTCATATAAAAATGGATTTGGCATTAAATAACCTGCAAAGGTTGATATGCTATAAAACCCAACCAACCATCAGAATAGTGTTAAATAGCATTATTTGAAACTCATTAATCGTTTGCCTAAATTGAATTATTGGTATTACATAGTCAAATGGTTCCAAGTATGCTGTGTGCAAATGATTAATGTTCAACAGAATTATTAAATAGCAATACTTGTAACTACTTCACTGTCTGCAAATGAATGATCAATATTGAAGAGAATAATAAGTGCTAGATAGTTAAATGATTTCAATTATTGCTGTGTATAAACAATAACAGAATTAATGTGTAAACAAATTGGTTTTGACTTGTTTAAGAATGAAATTACAAACTATTCACTTACAAATCATATATGAATATCTATTTAACTGTGTGCAAACAAACGATTAATTGTAAGTAAGTGAAGTTGGTGACCAGAGTCGAGGACAACCAGAAGGCTAACTTTTCAATAGCTACTACACCGAGGTGTAGGGGATGCACCACTCCTTTCCTTAGATTGCTCCACTTTACCCTTGATACATACCTTATATTGCTGAATGTTAAGTAATGAGGTATCAAGTACCATTTTTAAAGTCTTTGGTCTTTGAACCCAGGTCTCCCAGACCATTGACAAACACTCTACCCACTAGGCCAATGAGCTGGTTAAAATATATAATATATTATTGATTAATAGTAAATAGGATTACTTGTGTTAGAACTACTTGAAATCATTCAACTGTATGCAAAGGATGAGTTTCAGCTCATTTAAAATGTTATCAACAAAATGTTTACAAATCATATATATTTAATATATATGTATAAACAGAATTTGACATTAAATAACCTACAATGGTTGATATCCCATAAAACCAAACCATTCAAATGTGAACAAACAAATGACTGATGTTAAATTGTTACTGTCACATAGCAATACTAGAAACAATTTAACTTTGTGTAAACAAATGATTAATAGTAAATAGAATTATTCATATTAAATTGAAATACTTGAAACCATTTAACTGTTTGCAAAAAAATGACCAGGTACAACTGTTAAGTTATTGTAAGTATTCCTTGTTAGTCTCAGCAGTTGTTGGGATTGATCCTTGTTTTAAAATGTTATGAACAGCATGTTTACAAATCATATATTTAATCAATATGTATAAAAAGGATTTGGCATTAAATAACCTACAATGGTTGATATGCCATAAAACTTAACCCTATTCAACTCTTCACTTGAGCAGATAACTGAGCCCTTCCAACTACTACTGATCAGCAGTAAGTCTTCAGCATAAAATAATCCAAAGGTTGACTTGCCATGAAATCCAACTATAATTAGGTATTATTTATTGCCAAACTCTACAAAATTGAAACTCTGTAATAAAAAAAAAATAATTATACTGTGAGTGTGAATGAATTAAAAAATCTTTTCTTAAATCTAGAAAGTGTTTGTGTTTCATCTGACAATTAACTTTTTTAGTACATGAAACTTTTAGTGATGAAGCTGAGGAAGTCAGGTAATGGTTTATAATATATATATATATATATACACACACACACACACAGGGCCAGCAGTAAGAAATGCTGAATTCAATTAGAAAAACTATTAGTTAGACACTCAACCTAACACAAACATTTCAAAGCCAATGGTTTTTGTAATGTCATTTTCTATAGATAGCATTGCAAAATTATTTAATCTCTAGTGAAATTGTTGACTTTAAGTATATTCCAATTATCTTTTAGTTTTGAAAAACTTTCATGTGTACGTGTGACCCAATTTGAATAAATCTAATTAGATTAAAACCTGGTGCGTGTATACATATGTATGTATAATGATAATTTGTTTACAGAAATATTTGATTTTGGATTCCAGAGTTTTGATGCCAAGATACATTTTGTAGTGTACTTGATGATTCACACTGTGTACCTCATAATTCTAGCTAAGTCTAGTAAATGACTACTGTCTTTCACCAGTGTAAAATGAGCATGTAATGAAATTACACAGGATCAGCAAGCTTTCAAAAAAGGCAGTTTTTGTACTTTTCCCAGATGCCATTGCCTTCCAACACATCATGAGGGATTGAACATTTCTTTTTACTATGGTATTACATTGGTCTATGTGATTGTTTGACTTTAAGTCAAATCTCATTATGATTCATCCTATTTACCAAACCCTCCGCTCAGGCAGGATATGACACAAGGTCAATTTTTAAGCGGAGTTTAACAGGTTTGAAATCAGTTTTCCTTCTCCTAGACTAGTTGCCTCACCAAGGCTGAAGAACCTAGTCTGTCCTACTATTTACTCATAGCTGGAAGGAGAATAATTGGATTCATACCTTTCCCAAGGGTATTAGTGCTATGTGAAATGCAATGAGTTTCGTCCAGGATTTGAACTCATGTCGCCATGTTCATTTCCTACGACGATAACAATTACACCACGGGCAAATAACCATTCATTAACTGGCATGTTATGGGCATGACACTGAACTACAAACAATGTTATGCTCTTGTTCTGTAGAGTGTGGAATACCCTTTCATTACCATTTGTGCCAGGTTCACTCTGACTTATAGTGGTAGTACTTGCCAATATCAAATAGAACGGTTTAAAAATTATTTGTATTTAATCAGACCATGTACAAAAATAAATAAATCTGAAGAAATGACTCAAAAAAATGTAAATATAAATGTGATTTCCTAAACTCTATGCATAAAATAACCCTATATTAGTTGAAATGCCCTTAAAATCAATGAACCAAAATATCAGTTCCAAATTTCATGAACAATAATCAAGTTTAATACTCAAAGGAATTCAAAACACTAGTAAGCAATAAAAAATAGATAAGAAAAAAAAAGATTGACTAAAACATTTATATACACTGTACACAGAAAATTAATCCACACATGAAGGCATTTGTAAATTGATTATTACCAAAATATATAATTGCCCAGTCGGCTGGGGCTGTAGAATACACCGACTGCTTCTCTGCAGAGGGGTAAGACCCCCCCAACGAGTGTCCTGGATATGACACTAAACAATCTGATGGTGAGGTTCCAGCAATGCTGGAGCTTTGGGGAATACGGAGAACCCCTTCATCACCATTGCTCCTAGGTCCACTCTGGCCCGGAGTGGTAGCACCTGATAAGGGTCCTATCTATGGGTTAAATAGAACTAACAGCATACTTATGCTAAACTGAATTGAGTAAACTGAATAGCTTGAAATAGAAACGTTTTTGACAATTAAACCGTACTTACACTTACACTTCGTGCTTATGCTTAACTGAATTATTTCAAATAGAACTGTTTTTGACATTAAAACTGTATTTACACTTAACTGAATTATTACATATAACTGCTTGAATAGTTTGAAATGGAAATGTTTTTGACAAACTGTACTTATGCTAAACTGAACTGTTTTCAATAGAACAGATTATTTACATAAAATGGATTTGGCGTTAAATAACCTACAAAGGTTGATATGCCATAAAACCAAACCAAACCAAAATATATAAATACATGAAGACTGTGTTCAATTCAACCTCTTATTGTGTTTTCTATTTGCATGTTTTATTTCTAATTCATTTTAGCATTAATCTTTTATGACAGTTACCCAGAAGACTCCCCTTCAAACAATATTAATCTACGTTTTATAGTAACTCTTTGTCAAAGGGCGAGAGATGATTTAAAAAAAAAAAATGTCTGCTCCACTCAACTTTGTTACGTTATCCGGATGCATGTTTTATTCATACTTTATTTCAGTATTAAGTTTTTACCATGTTAGGTCAATTTGCAACACACTATAACCTCAGAAACATTGTGATGAAGATGTTGTGTATATAATGACCAAAATTAGAATAGTCAGACATGTAAATAACCATTATTATTATCAATCATTTCTCTGTCTTTGCTCTGGTAAATTATATTATAATTTGTTCTAGCATTAATTTTAAATATTTAATTAAGTTAGCTTAGTCTTGCAGAGTCAGACCAAGAGAGTATGAAATGAACACCAAAGTTATCTTGAATCATTGAGATGAGCTTCCTAACCATTTGGCAACAGGCGGCACCCAGAACAGAAGCTACTCTGGATCATTAACCACAAATGAGAATTAAGTGAAGATTGAACTCGCTACACTGAGACTAGCTGGTTCCTGCACTGTTCTGCAGCAGATGTTCAAATAGATATTTACTAAGCTGATCTTAGTCTGACACATATGTCGATAAATAGATGAGTGCTACGAAAAACTGGCCTAAGTGTTTTAAAAGTGGTCCATTTTTTTTTTTCTCCCCCTTGAAATAAATGCCAAAAGTGGACTGCTGTCAAGTTATCCATTATGAAACTTAAAGTACAAGTTTTAAGATAATTTGCTATACGCTCTACCTTGATATGCTCTATCATCAGGGCTTACACTGACTGTATTCCGTGAAGAGGAGTAATCCCCCTGCCAACTAAAAAGGCATGTCCTGGGTAAGACACTAAAGTCAATGTGCTAGTGGGGCTCCACTTCTACCACAAGCATAAAACGTTGATATATACTTAAAAGTTGTGACTTATGGAATCAAAATTTTTACTATATAACTAACAATTGTTGTAGTGTCCTAGGTCTGACACTAAACCATATTCAGTGGTGAGGCTTCAATCCTAGAATTCTGGGAGTGAGGAGTACCTCTTCATTTTCTTTACTCCCAAGTTCCCTCTGTTTCAAAGTGATAGTACCTGTTAGCTTCTCATCAATGAATCAAATAAATCTGTTTAAAAATTATTCATATTCAATAGGACCATGCATATTGAAAAAAAAAAAATTTTTAAACTCTTAAAAAAAACTACTCAAAATGTAAATATAACCTCTAGGCATAAAATAACCCAAGATGAGTTGATATGCTGTTAAAATCAATTCAAACTTTTAACAGTTTCATGCAGAATAAGGAAAGGAAATATTTTTAATTGTGTCACACTAAGGAACAGAGGTTCAAATGTGTTTATGAAGGTCCCTTAAGTATGGGGGTGTGATGGAAAAGTGATTCTGCTGTGGGTTGAAAATTCTCTCTGATATAACATGAAATAAGTATGAAAATCTGTCATAATTATAAATTCACCAGTCTTAAAAAAGCACTCCAAATGCATGATGTGCATAGGTTCAAGCCATGATCATAACTAGTGGGACATTAACTAGATAGAGCTATCATTGCCACTTGCCTAAGTTCACTTGCACCACTGAGACGACATTTTAAAATGTGGAAGCTATTTTTGCCATGCCCTGTATTCAGATGAGTCTGTTTAAGAAGGGCATTGTTTTGATCAACATTGTCTGATAGACAGACTGATTGGTATCCAAATTGATTGGTTTATATATGTACTGAATGAATAAAGTTGTTTTATTAATCTTTCACAAGTCTTTTGATTGGCTGAAATATAGAACATTTGTCATACGTTTATCCTTACAAATCAGCATTTTTATGTTACTTGTGGCTTTTTTTTTTTTTGTTTTTTTTTGTTAGTTTTAGAATTGTGACAATGAACACTTCCTGTTTGATCTCACAAATAAGAAGCAATCCCTTGCAAGATTTTAGTTCATTTCATTTTTTTTTTTTCAGTTTGGTAGTTTGCTGCTCAGTTTATTGGCTGCCATCCAACTTGTTGTTAGAGTCAACAACTCTACACAAACAGCTGGTGTTGTTTATGTTTCCATGATTTTACAAGTTCTATCTTTTGTAAGTTACTTTTGTCTTTCTCTGTGTGTGTATGTATAATATATATTAGAGAGAGGCATGCTTAGTGTAATGTTTATCATTGTATAAAATAGAATTGGTGACTCCAGTTCAAATCCTGGACAAGACTCTTTGCATTTCACTTGGTGCTAATACCCTTGAGGAAAATCATTAATCCATTTCTTCTTCCCTTCATTATGAGAAAATAGTAGGGCAGACTGCATTCTTTACTCTTGGTATAGCAACCAGTCAAGAAGGAAAACTCTAAATTCAAACCAGTTGTACTATTAAAAAATTCACATTGTATCATGACCTCCTCATGGTTGTGTGTATCTATATATATATATATATATATATATATATATATATATATATATATATATAAACCTGGTGGGGCTCATCCTTCTTCAGGTCTACAACTGTTTTAAATTCAATTTTCTTCTTGACTAGTTGCTATATCATGTTTAAAGAGACCAGTCTATCTGACTATTTATCCATAAATTGAAGGAGAATAACTGGATTCATACCTTTCATAAAGGTATTAGTGCTATGTGAAATGCAAACAGCCTCATTCAATCATTTTTATCAGCTGAAAAATTTTAATTTAGAAATAGACATTTCTTCTATGTGACAATATTTTTTCTTTTGAAGACCCCCATAAAAAAACTTTTTGCATGTATATTTTCAAAGTATTGGAAATTGTTTGGACATGAACTTTGTATTTTCACAAAAAGAGAAGTTTTTCTCTCTCTAATTATACTCCTGATAAAAGTTGAAGAATGGATTCATTAAAACATTGTTTTTAACATCAAGAATATGAAAAAGTTTAATTGTCCAAGCAATTTCTGATATGTTAATGACTTAAATTCAATGTTAATGTTTTTAAAGTAATTTCTACTTTCATCTGACTTGAAAAGTCATTTTCTATAAAAAAAAAAAAAAGTGCCACTTGTCATTATTTGTTAGGCTTGCTTGTTGATTATTATACCACATAGAGCTTTCAGTTTGAGTTAATTATTTATTACTTATTTTTAATGTTACATAAATTTGACTTACCTAACATTTCCTTTCTAAATTTGTAGCTGTTGGCTTCATTATTTATGGAACTTGAAAGGAGGCGAGCAATTTTTTCTTCTGGAATTTTGTTTATTTTCTGGACCCTAAATGCTTTTGCTGGAATAATCCCATTTTATTCCAAGATAGAGAAACATGTAAGTTTAAATTCTCTTCTCTTTAATATATAGAGAATATACTCCTTAAATTGAAGGTTCTCAACTAGGATAGAATTGACCCCACTCCACTGGAGATAAATTTTCAGGGAAAAATTGGGGCCAGATGTAAATTGTTGAAATATTGATCTTTTAACAAGAAGGAACCTTTTGAGTTGAACAACTTTGGAGATAACATTGTAAAGTATAGAGAAGAGTCCATGGACAAATACAGATTTAAAACTCTTGCCTTAAATGATCACTTGTATATTTAAAATGAATTGACTTTGATATATCATATATATTCCAGTAAGGAACAACTTTGTGTAATCAAATTCCAGTCATGCTATTACATTCTCTTTCGGATTAATACTCTTGAGAAAGGTATGAACCCTCTCTTCCCTCTCCCCGCTATAGGTTAGATAGTACTGCTACTGTTTTTTTTCTACAAGTATGGTTTTGGCATTAAATAACTCATGAGTGTTGATATGCAATGAATTAAAGAAACCAAACCACATGATCAAAGAGAGACTACCTACAACAACAAGGGACACAACTCCATGATACCTGGACGTATCCTAATCAATAATTCTCCTATCATACTGTTTGTCATATGATACTAACTGTTAAGTGGTCACCCATCAGTCGTGATCAAACTAATCTTTGTTTCTGGTATCTAGTGAGAACTGGTGCTTTTAACCTGACTGTAAATCAAATAATGTTGTGTTGAATTTGTTATATAACAGAAAGAGATCTCTTTCTAATTTAACCTACACACAAAATAATGATTGCAACTAGCGCACATGAGAGCATTCACCGGAAGTTATCGGTGCTGAGACTTTCTTCAAAGTGGAGAAAAGGGGTTTCTGCACATGAGATCAATGCATAATGAAATGTCAATGATATTTATCAAAAGATAAAAATAATTAAAAGTAATTTTTTGACCAATCTGTGACCTTTGCAGTAAAAAACGAATAAAACCCAATCTGATCCAATCAGAAGAGAAAAGTGATACAAAAGACAAATTTCTCAACAGCAAACACAGATTAAAAGAAGGCAGATGACAATCCGCGGACCAGAACTACAACTGAGAGAGACAGAGGCAAAACTAGAAACCACGCGTCACCCACATTGACCTTCCTCTTCTCTGCTTTGAAGGAAGCAACTAACTCATAAATCACCAAACACCCCTCTCCTCTCTGCACTGTAACCTCTGATTGACCATGTACACGTAAGTCCAACAATCCTACCACTATTAAACATAAGACATTTTTTTCTACTTTTTAATTCCACATCAACATGTTTTTACAAACCCAGCTATTAGGACTCATTTGTTTCCAATACAATTGTTAAAATTTTTCCATGCCTTTATGTTCTTTGTTTTTGCAACTGTGTTTTTTGGGGGGAGTTTTGTACTTTCTTTGCAACCATATGCTAATATAACAAATTTAATCTTTTTTCTTTTCAGGAAAACCTGAGTAATGAATTAGATTTTGGCTTGTATTATGTGATTTACGCTTTGATTTTGATGGAATTTATTTTCCATTTCTTCATTGAAATTGACATAAAACCTGGTTATACAGAACTGGAGCTTAACAAGGTGAGTGTTGCTCAACAACCAATAAAATCATTAATTTTAGAACAGAATTACAAGGCATATGTGAAAAGTATTGAGGCTAGTGTCACATAGAATTTATTTCAATTTCAAGCAATAAACATCATGGCTTTCCCTTCAAAGTAATCCCCCTTGAGTCTAATACACTTTCCTATCTTTCACTGTAAAACTTTTATGTACTGCTGGAAGGATTCTTCTGGGATACCCCATAGTTCTATCATTACCAGTCCACTCAATGGCTTCCAAACATTCAAAATAGGAAGAAAAGAAAAATGTCATACAGAACAAGAACATTTCAATAGGGAGGTTGTTCCAGTATGACAATGTTTCTTTTGGCCAGGAACTAACAGATATTCAGCACACCCAGTCTCATTACTTTTGCCCAAATCTTCAGAGATAATGTTGAAGATACTGTCCTTTTTCAAGCCTAGCTGACTTGTGATCATTTCAACAGTCAAACTGATAATTACCACATACCACCTGCCTTATCTGCAGCCCTACTTGTTGAAAGCCTCCCGCTTCTGGAGTCAACTTTCACCTCCTTGCAACCTTCTTTGAACCTGTTCTGCCACTCAAAAATGTGTGCACGACATGGTGCTCTCTCCATACACTTAATGAAGCAATTTGAGTGCTTGTGGCAATTTTGTCAACAGGACCAAAAATTTCAAGTTTATTCATTCCTTGGCACTCATAGTTGAATGGCTTGAAAAAAGGAAAAACATGTTTGCCAGTGGTCTGAGAGATCGGGGTTCAATCCCAGGTCTAGTCATGCCAAAGACTAAAAAAAATGGTACTTGATGCCTCCTTGCTTAACACTATCAATAGTTAAATTCTATGATTTTTTATACATTTGAAGAGATTATATTTCCCTTGTATTTGTCTAGTTCCTTGTATAATAATCTTGGAAAAATTTTTAAATGAAAAAATACATGATTTTGATTCACAAAAAAAAAAAAAATAATACAACTGTGGTGAAACCATTTTTTAAAAAGTTGTATTTTTTTTTTTTTTTTTCAAATCTATTAATTATTGAATGAACTTTTAATAAGGTACATATTGAATCTAAAATGTAATTTCTTGCTTTTTTTAATTTTTTTTTTTTTAATTTAACAATAACGTTTGGAGAAATTTTTAAAAAATAGCCAAATTGTATATATGGATTTAGATTTTGTGAATCAAAATCATGTATTTTATATAAAAAAAAGTCTTTAGCATTTTGTGAAAATCTTACTCCTCTACTAAATTTATTTTTACTTTCAGAACGCCAATCCAGAATTCTATGCCTCATTCCCATCTAAATTATCCTTTTGGTGGTTGAACAAGTAAGTCTATTTTGGTATCATTATTACTAATTTTACTAATTATATTTGGAGTATACATAAACAAGTCTAAAAAGGTCACATAGTACCTCTGGAAAAAAGTATAGAAGGATCATGATTAGTGGATGTTCACTTTAGTTTATTTAGCAGTAAATAAACTAATAACAGAAAAAAAAAATTTTTCTTTAAAAGCTTTTGAATTCAGTTGTTCCTCAGCTAACCTGTTTGTCAATCAAAGCAAGTGACATTTGTCAACATACTTTGTAAATAAAAGTAAATTTTTTTATGTTTTTGGTCTTTTTTTAAAAATTTTATTTTTAGACTTATAAAACTGTCATATCAAACAACACTTCAAGAAGATGGCATGTTTGCTTTGCATCCAAAAGATACAGCTAAATCAGTCGTTCCTAAATTTGACACTGAATGGGAAAAGGAAGTTAGAAGATGTAAGAAGATCAAGTAAGTTTTCTTTTTTTTTTTTTTTTTTCTTCAAAACTGGTTACTTATATGCATAATGCAGAAATGTCTAAAATAAACCTTAACATTATAAATTTAGGTCTGACAAGTTTATAAGAAATTAGTTTCTCATATTTCTTATAGTTATCCTCATTAACTTCTATGTTATTCATTTGCATCATTTCTTATCCTGCTTTATTTTTCAAGGACATAGATTTTCTGCACTTTGTAGCTTCAAAAAATTATTTTCAATCAAGATTTTTTTTCCTATTTATAGGATATCATAAATCAATTAATTCAGTTATCGTTATTAGGTGTCAACAAAGAATTAAAGAATGAGATATCCCCTCAACTGAATGAGAACAATTTGTCCCAATGGATTTTTGGATTGATTTTAATGGCATATCAATCTGTTAGGGGTTATTTTATGCCTAGCCATTAGGGAATTGCATACATTGTTCAGTATTTAAACTCAGGTAGCCAGGTCTACTTCCCATGACAATAGATATTATAGCATAAGTACATGCACCAGTATATGAATGAATGTAATGTATAAGTGCATCCATGTGTGTGTATGTATGTAATTAACTTAAATTGGTATATACATGTGTTTGTGTGTGTCTGTTGCACCAAAACTTAAGTTTGAATTCCATCATAATTGCCCGTGGTGTGATGGTTATCATCGTAGGAAATGGACATGGTGACACGAGTTCAAATCCTGGACGAGACTGATTGCATTTCACATAGCACTAATACCCTTGGGAAAGGTATGAATCCAATTTTTCTCCCTCCAGCTATGGGTAAATAATAGGGCAGACTAGGTTCTTCAGCCTTGGCGAGGCAACTAGTCTAGGAGAAGGAAAACTCTGAATTCAAACCTGTTAAACTTTGTTTAAAAATTGACCTTGTGTCATATCCTGCCCGAGCGGAGGGGTTGGGTAAATATGATAATTCATGACTTTTTTTCATTATAAATAGAACAATTGGTAGACTGCATGAGGTCACCAATTGTCTGCTGTGTGTGGACATAGTTCTTGGTCACATAATCTGTTTACAATTAAGTTTTTTTTTTGTTTTTTTTTTGTTAGAAGATATCACGGACTGAAACGGTGAATGTTTCTAGAATCCCACTGAAAACAGAAATAATGCTTATTCACCAGTTTTTTCTCACAAGGAGCTTGCGGCATAATAGAATATGCTGATTGTATCCCCTTAAGAGGGATAAGACCCCCCCCCCTCCAAAAAAATGGTGTATCTTAGGTATGACAATAAACTGCATCTGATAGTGAGGCTCCAGTTCTGGAGCTCTGGGGTGTGTGGAGTACATCTTCATTGCTATTATTCTCAGGTCACTCTGACCCAATATCATAGAACCTATTAGATTCCCTTCTATGAGTCAAAGAGATCTGTTAGAAAATTATTGCTATTCAATGGAAATAAGAATAACTGTGTGCAAACAAATGTTTATCATGAAATGCTTGCTTGAAATCATATAATTGTGTATGAATTAGTGGTGTTGAGTGGCTATGAAGCTGTGTGTAAATTATTTGTATAGAGTCAGAATGTTTTGCTGTGTTTTACCTTTTTATAAAACCTGGAATGCAATACATTTGAAAGTGATGAATCTGCAGACTGGTGCAGGATATTTTTAAATGCTTTATTTTGCATCTTGCAGATTTTTATGGTTGTTAGATAGCAGTCAGAATTTGTCCCAATCTTCTCTTATCTAATATGAAACATCTGTTAGTGGAATCATGTACATACTGTTCAATTGCTGTCCTAGTTTACAACTTGGAACAGTTGATTTATCAATTTAAACAGTAACTTGTTTTTCTTTTTAACCAGTTATCACTCTGGTTTAATGTTTAAGCTGAAACATCAGTTATATTCATGGATTTAAGTTTATACTTATGTATATCTATATATTACATATAATTAGACTGACTTTATCTTTAAACATTTAACTGATCCTCAGTTTTAAAGACCTGTCAAATAGGGCTTAGAGTATGCTGACTGTATTTCCTGCTGTGATATATTAAAATGGGATTTCCTCCAAGCTGTGGCTGTGTCCATACTACTGTATGGATGCACCACATAGCTGCTTATTGAGTAATGGCAATGAAGGGGTACTGTACTCCACACTCTCAGTGTTTAAAGAAAAAGATGTTCCATTGAAACTAAATTTTTAAAAAAATGGTTATGAGCAATGTAGTCTTTTTGACTAATTTCTTTTTATCAGTGTTTAAATTGATAAATAGGAGCTTGTAAAACAACTTGGCGTATCATCACTAAAGAAAAAGCTCAATACGAACTACACAAGAATGCTATGAATTATCTTGAACAAAACCTTGAAGTAACACTCCATGAAATAACAGCTATATGGCCACTTACCTCCATCTCAAAAACCCTCCAAGAAAGATGAACAAGATGTGTGGGATACTGCTGGAGAACCAAGGATGAACTCATAAGTGACTTTCTTTTATGGACTCCTACACATGGATATGCCAGCATTGGCCGACCAACTAGAACTTATTTACATCAGCTCTGTGCCGGCCCAGGATGTAGTTAGGAAGACCTGCCAGGAGCAATGGATGATAAGGGCAGATGGAAAGAGTCGGGAGAATCGATGCTGACAGCGTGACTTGATGATGTATTTCCTGCAGAGTGGTAAGACTCCTCCAAAATGAGGGTCTTGAGTGTTAATTTAAAAATGAAGCACAATATTAATTACGAAATCACAACAGTGGATATATGAAGAGAGAGAATATTTATTCATCCTCCTCTAACAACTACTGTATTTACGATAATGATGGTCTCACAACTTCCAATTAGAAGCTGCTTCACTGCCAGGAGAGTATTCAAGGGGGATAACTCCACTGGATCAACACTGAGTAGGACACGAAATTGCATTTGATGGTAAGGCTCCACTTCTGGAGATGTAGGGAGTATGAGTTTAAAAGCGCTCACCTCTTTGTCTGTTATTGCCATGATGAACAAGTACACTTCTATCAATTTTATTTCTAAACCAAATACCAGGATTTAAGTAGAATGTTTGTCATTGTAAGTAGAACTAGCTACCAGAGTTCGAATCCTGAACAAGGCTGTTTGCATTTCCCATAGCACTAATACCTTTAGAAAAGGTATCAGTCAAACTATTCTCCCTTCAGCTAAGGGAAATGCAAACTGGTATTATTCATTATAAAACTCTATAACATTGAAACTTTGTAACCAAGAATAAAATTATACAAATATCTCAGTTGGTTGTTTTACAGCATATCAAGCTTTTGTAGGTTATTTAATGCCAAATCTTGTTTTATATATATATATATATATATATATATATATATATATATATATATATATATATATAGCTAATAAGATAGGTATCAGATAGGTAGATTCCACTAACAGATGTTTCATATTAGATAATTCTTGAGATTATTAAAGAAAAACTTTCCTCCTTTGAATTGTTTATACACAATATTTTATAGGAACACGGTTAACTTAGTGCTATGCCTAATGTTGCAAGTTTAATTGTTAAAATAACATTAAAAACTTAGGAATAATCAAGGTACTGCCCCCCCCTCTAAATGCAATTGTACAGATAAAACTAATTGTCCCCTCAAAGGGAAGTGTCAATTTGAGTATATAGTGTATAAGGTAGAGGTATATGGTTGTGAATTTAACAATAGTAATGTTTGTAGAAATGTTAAAAAGGTATATGTAGGTTCCATGCAGGGACCCTTCAAAAAAAATGATATGAGTAATCCTATGTAATATAAATAATTTGAACACAGTTGTATGGCTTCGAATAACTAGTAATAATACTTAGTAAAGGAACAGTTCTATTTGACTAATAGAGAGGAACCTCACAGATACTACCAATTCAGGTCAGTGGACCTGAGAGTAATGGCAATGAAGGGGTACTCAAAGCTCTAGGATTGGAGCCTAACCATCAGATGAATTTTCAGGTCAGACTCAGTACACTAATGAGGTGGGTGGGTGGGGGGTCTTGCTTCTCTGCAGAGATGTAGTCAGTTTATTCTACAATGCCAACCAACAGGGTGAGTGAATTATTTGTATCGAGAATTGTTACTTAAACTTATAAGTTAAGAATTTATGCAGTCTTTTTGAAGCTGATTTTATTTTGTGTTCCTATAATTAATTTGGCTCCGGCAAAGAAATATGAAGTTGTTACTCCAACATGATTGTTCTTGTATTTTTTCCATACAAGGTGACAATATTAAATCAACTACAGTTCCTTTAACCCTCTTATGACTTAGCTTGTTTCGAAGATACCTGGCTTTTGTGCCAGATGGGTATCAATGACAAGCATAGTTTCACATTGTACTTAGTGAAAAAATGACAAGCAATGACCCACTTGCACCGGGCTTTCAGGCCTGGTGAACCTATGACCAACGTCGCATGAGTCTTGGCTCATGCACAACCTCCCATTCCCCTAATCCCCACTTTAAAAAATACATTGTGTCAAATCCTACGTGGTAGGAGATATTGTATTCTTGCAGAGCCATAAGAAGACTTTTCTTAAAGAGGTGCCTGGGTATAACACTAAACTGCATCAGATAGCGAAGGTCCAGTTCTGGTGCTTTGAGGAGTATGGAGTACCCCTTTCATTGCCATTAGTCCCAATTTCACTCTAATTCAGAGTGGTAGTTAGGGTACCATCTTGGGGTCAAATAAATCTGTTAAAAAAAATTATTCATGTTCAATTAGGCCATGTGCAAAAATCCCTTAAACAACTGCACAAAAATGTAAATTAGAATGTGCAATGAATGTGATTCTCTAACCTATATGCATAAAATAACCCCAGACTGTTTGACATGCCATTAATATTAATCAATCAACCAATCTATTTCTTCCACGTTTTTTATTGAAACCTGTTTTATTATTTTTATCTTTTTTGCTTAGTGAGAAAATGCAAGAAAAAGCTTCTGCAGCAGCCTCTCATGAAACAACTCCTCTTCTACAAGCTGAAAAAGAGAAAACTAAACTGAAAAAAAAGGAACCATCACTTGTGAGGGTTCTCATACGAACATTTGGCCTAACATTGTTAAAATCTCACTTGTGTAAATTTACTTATGATATCTTGCAGTTTGCAAGTCCACTCCTTCTCAAGTGAGTACAAATTGTCTCATATTCATTTTCTTGCATGTGTATTTCTTTATGTAAGAAAAAAAGGATTTAAATTTGCAAATTGTCTGATAAACATTTTCTTGATGTGATTTTTACCCTGCCTTAAGATTTTTCTTATAATTTATAATGCATTGCGTATTATAATTATATAATATAAATTTACAAACTATCAGATATACATTTTCTTGCTTGTGTATCGTATATGTTCATGTTTCATTCAGTAGTATCTGGGTCTATTGATTTTAGCAGTTGGAAACTGTTAGTGTACAAGCAGGCCTGGCCTTAGCTAACTACTTACATTCACAGTTTGTATCTTGCATAGTGTGCAACTCTTTAATATTAGGTAAAAATTTAGATCTCAAAAAGTTACATAATGCATGAATATATATGGTACTTTTTTTAGTTAGTAAGTTAAGCTTGCGACCTTAGTCGAGGGTGACCCGAAGGTTCTCTTTTCAATAGCTACTACACCGAAGTATAGGGGAGGGCACTACTCCATTCACCGGATTGCTCCACTTTACCCTTGATCCTTACCTTATAGTGTTGAGTATTAGGCAAGGAGGTATTGAGTACCATTTTTTTGAGTCTTTGTTATGACTTGACCTGGGATTGAAACCCCCGTCTTCCGGGTCATTGGCGAACACTCTACTCATTAGGCTTGATAAATTGTCTGTACATTTTCTTGCTTGCATATTTCTGAAATAAAATACATCAAAGTAAAATTTTTTTTTTCTAAGAATTTTCTTTAATACATTTTTTAAAATGCATAATAATGTTGATTTTATAATTACATACATTTGCTCACATAAACTTAGATTTATTGGGTTTTGATCTTTATGCAATGTAAAAATTTATCTTTATCTTAAAAATTTGGCAATATTTAATATTTAAGAGTTAATAATTTAAAACATGAATGAGATAACAAAAATTCTATTTCTACTATTTCATCAATACATAGATGAATGGATTGCTTTCATCTCTCTATTTTTATGCACTGTTTGGAGAGTCTCCTATATAGATAATTCTTTTGGTGATGTAGAAGGCTGTTTTATATACAGGTTTTCTCAAACAAATGTATACGCACTTTGATTTACTATAGATACAATGTTCAAGATATATTTGTTTTATAATCTAAGTTAGTTAAGTATTGAATATTTTAAATTTTTGCAAGTATCCAAAATGAAGAATGTTCTGGTCCTAGCATGGTTGATAATATGACCAGATGGAATCACAAACATCACTGAGTTATTACAAGTGTTCAAACTAATGACCAGTCTGCTTAAGACACTGCAAACAGATGGAATTACAAACTTCATAAAATGTTTCCTATTGGTATTTGGGTGCATTCTTGTTCAATTGCTGCTCTCAACTCATTGATTGTTACAGGTTTTGTGTTTTAAAGTTAAATGGCTCCATTATATGCCACAATTAGAACTATTGCACACCTCTTAAGCAGCCTGTTGGAGTTGAACATTATGTAAACTTACCAGGGAGTTACAGTGTGGTCTGTATTATCAGTGTTAAGTGGTTGGATCGTTTTTTGTTGTTTTTTTTTTGTTTGTTTGTTGTTTTTTTTTTAAATAGTTACTGGTCAAATTGTGTATACATAAAACTTAAAAATCTAAAACTGAGGGTATTAATGTGAATTGAATTACTATGACCAGAAAATCTGGTGAACACTCGCGTATGACTTATGGAAACACTGGACAGCTGTTTTGACCTTGTTAGGTCTCCTCAGCAGTGTATACCATGATCTTTACCACTGTAGATCGAACCAGTGACCACAGATAGCAGAGCCAAAACTCTACAACTGAATGTTTCCGTATGTCGTACGTAAGTGTTCACTAGATTTTCTGGTCATGGTAATTCAATTCACATTAATACTCTGTTTTAGATTTTTAAGTTTTATGTATACACAATTTGACCAGTAACTATTTAAAAAAAAATATATATATATATATATATATATATATATATATAATATATATATATATATATATATATATATACATACATCTGAGGGTATTAAGTCTTACAAATTCTAATTTTGGGTTTTCAAATCCAAATTTTTTTTTTTTTTCATCATACGTGTGAAAGCACGTGCGATACTCTGTCCTCATCAGCCACCAACCAGGGTAATAACACAGTTTTGGTAGCTCAAGGCGGTACTGCCACTCCTGGCGCTACCAAGCAGCTTTTGCCACTTGGTAGTGCATCTGAGGGTATTAAGTCTTACAAATTCTAATTTTGGGTTTTCAAATCCATTTAAAAGCATGAATAATAAAGACTGAACGTTTGGTCCTGCGTAGTTGGGCAAAACTAAAATTCTGATATATCCCCCTACCCAACCATTAAAAAAAAACTTATTTCTTATGCTTAACTTTACTTTAAATGAAAGTGTTGAAAATTTCAGATTAGTAGAGGGGAAATCTTTGACAAGGAAAACCCAATAAGTGTAGCTCTAGAGATGTATAACTGTGATGATAAAACTATGATCTGACCAGAGAGATCAAACCTCACAAGGATCAAATAGTTAGTCTCCATAATCACTGTTATTTTGCCTTGAGTAGTCACTGAATAATAGATTCTGAGAGAGTAGTGTATTATACATGTTACACAAGTGTATAGCATTAAAAACTATGAGATGCAGTACGGTGGATGTGAAGCAAGGCGGATGAATAATCAAAACATTGATAACTAAGGAAATTGTGACATTAGTGGTGACATAGTTTCGGTCACACAGATGGACAAATAATCTCTAATAAGATATATATATATATATATATATACACACACACACTTTCAATAAATAAGATTAATTTTGTCTAGAGTTGACAATAGGAAACATTATTTGCAGTAGTACTTTTTAAGGAAATTAATAGACGGTTCCAGAAGACTGTTAATATCACTTTCTGTACTAACTGCTGTTCCTAGAACATTTTCTTTACCAGTGAGTCAGTGTGTTTCCGCTCTGGACTGTCTTTTCAAATCGGGCTTATAACAGCAAACTTATATTTAGTCCATTTGTAAGTCTGGAGCACTATTTGATTTGCTGCCATTTTGAATTGCCCGAAAATAAATTTTCTTGCAAGATTAAAATGATTTTTGCAGTAAACCAATTCCAAACAATGAATAGTTTACATTTATGGAAAAAAATTTCTGAAAAGAAATTTTTTCTTTTTAAAAAGAATTCCCCTTACTTATTGAATGATCCTCAAAAGTGTTTTTTATATGCTATATTTTTCATGTATTATTCTCTAATTCCAGTTACCTGATTGCTTTCACAGAAAGCCATGATGCACCATGGAAAGGTTACACAATGGCTGTCATGCTGCTAATCACGTCGACATTACAGTCAATTTTTTCTCATCAAAATTATCATATAGGTATGCGTATAGGTATATGGATGGAGAAATCCTTGATCTCAGCTATTTACGAGAAGGTAATTGCAAAGAACATTTTATCAGTACTAGCAGAAATACCAAGTATTGCCTGGGATTTATAAAACAAATTATCCTTGAACACATTAAGATAAAATTTATTGCAAAAGAACATTTTGGACTTCTTCTTTGCAAACGTATGTTTTTGGATAGGCATATTGAACTAACATTTTGAAATCACTTCTAAAGAAAGTATAGGGATCTATAGGATCTTTTCATTATCATTAAAATATATCTTTTGTCAAGGGTGATGACTGTTCTGTTAGTCTCATTAAATATCATTATCTATCTGGGATGCCCAGGAGACAACCACTTTCCACTGATCAGTTTTAAGCCAAAATATACCAGGTACCCCTGGGTAAAAGTTGTTAGGTTTCCTTAGCTTAGTCTATCTTATAATTCCTAAGCACTGGGGTTCTCAAGCTTTTTCTGCTCAAGAACCACAAGCTTAACTCAAGAGAGTTCGGGAGATGCAGATTTTACAAGAACAGAAAAACCCCAGCCAAATTCACAAGGTAACACTCATAATTTATCAAAGCAACATCTGATATTGTTGGCAATCACAAAAAGATGTAATATCAGGGTTAAATGAAATATGAAACAACCCACACACTGGGTTTTGTTGGTTTGGCTGTTTATCTAGTCGTTTAGTGGTGTGGACCCCATTGTTAATTCTCATATCAGGTCAAGTGGGCATTTCACTGGTTGTACAAAAAGATAAGATAACAAATAACAGAGGGTGGAAGGAAGGAAGAAACAAACACAGATTCTTAACATTCTTTGTGTGCATGTATGGCTATTGTGAGAACTCTGCAAAAATCCTACACAACTACCAAAAATGCTAATTCATCTGGTCATTATCTTCTCTTCTCTGTGTCTTTGTTCTTGACTCCATACCACCCTCCAACTGTTCTGGACTTACATCTTAGAGCCCACTGACCAGCCCCACATTTTGGGCTTGAATCTCTGACTCTGCTTCTGCTTCAGTCTCACTCCTAACTGACTGACATCCTTCGTTCTCTCTTCTGGTCTCACAAGTTTTTGTGGGCACATGTTTTTATGTGGTCTTCATGCCAAAATAGACAAAGAGGTCCCTCGAGGCATTCTGATGCTGGTCAAAAATGCTGAAGATAAGATCCCTTCTTTGCCCACTCATCCACAGACACACACACACACACACACACACACATTAATGCCCATTATCATGCCACAGAAGGAGCACATCAGACAAGTGATAATTTCACAATTGCAAATGCAGTGTACACTTGTCATGCTTCATTTTAGAGACCAACTGTTCAGTGGTATATCATGCTAAACATGCTCACTACTTGCTGGGTATGGGGGAATAAGGTTGGGTAAACTTTTTGATGATTCTCATAGATATGAAGGAATGTAGCTGTCAAGAAACTTGAACTTAAAACCTTCTGAACTGGGAAGATAAATGAGTTCCATCTGCAGTTGTAATGGTCATTCTTTACTTTCAACATCAAATACTGAAGAGAAAAATTTTGAAAATTGGATGTAGAACCACACAGATTAGTCTTGAGAGCTCCAGATTGGGGACCCTGACTTAGCATGATCTATATTAAGAACTGTAATAAGTAGGTAGTTACAACAGTATTAAGGCTTAGGTGTTATTTATCTAGATTGTTTGGGCTTCTCAAAATGGTCCATATTAGACCCTTGAGAGTGAATAAATTTTTTTCAAAATGAATGAAAGCATAGAGTTCTACAGTGTGTAAATTTTCTAGCTTACATTTATAAATCCTTTTATAACAGAACAAAAGTTGCTAGATTGTGTTGACTCGTTACCAAATTCGTATAGTACTTCTTCAAAATATATGGATCATTTGAATGAATAAATGTTGAAGTAGAAAGTGAAAATTTCGTGCAAATTTAGACATCTTTCTTAAAGAACTTATTGGAATGACCTTTAATCTTGAAGTGAAATTTATGTACATGTTCAAAACATACCATGCATTTAAAAGAATTGGATATTACCGGATGAACAAGAAAACTGTAAAGAAATATTCCAAACTTTGTGCAATATTCTTTTTAAGAATCCAGAAAATCAAATAAATTTTTTGATTTATAAAGGCTTAAAATGGATCATGAAGTCTATTTGATTGGTTTGACTTATTTGTTTAATGGCATATCAAATACTGAAATTTGACTTGGCAAATTTTTTTAATTGTAATCATAACTATATTTTCAATGTTCTATTCCACTTTTTAGTTGCATTTTGTTTTTATTTGTCTATAATCATGTTTGCTCAGTTATATCATAGCCCAGTTGGCTGGGGCTGTAGAATACACTGATCGCATCTCTGCAGAGGGGTAAGACTCTCCCAACGAGTGTCCTGGATATGACATTAAACCATCTGATAGTTAGGCTCCAGTAATCCTGAAGCTTTGAAAAATGATGAGTACCTCTACATTGCCTTTGCTTCCAGGTCAACTCCGACCTGGAGTTGTAGCACCTGATAGGGTCCTGTCTATGGATCAAATAAAACTTTCACATTTAAACTGTGTGCAAACAAATGACATGCTAAATTGAATTGTTAGAAATATAACTGTTTGATCATTCAACTGTGTGTAAGCAAATGACTGATGTTTAATTGAATTATCACTGATACATAACAATACTTGGAACCATTTAACTCTGTGCCAACAAATGATTAATATGGAATAGAATTATAACCATTTAGCAACAATTGAAACCATTTAAATGTGTGCAAACAAATGACTGATGTCAAATTATTACTGTTACATAGCAATAGTTGAAATCATTTAACTGGAAAAAATGTGCTTGGGCTTGTTTAAAAATGTTTTTGAGAAAATGTTTACAAATCATATGCATTTAATTATATAAAAACAGTATTTGGCATTAAATAACTTACAATGTTTGATAAACCATAAAGTCAAAGAGTTATATCAAGTATTCTAATCTAATACAACTAATTTGCACAGTTGTATTGTTTCAAGAATTCTTATCTTATACAAGTAATTTATACACAATTATATGGTTTCAAGTAAAACTTCTACTTAATTTGTTTGCACACAGTTATATGGTTGCAAATATTCCTATCTAATACAAATGATTTTCAAGCAATTATGATCTCAAGTAACAAAAAATAATCCTTAGTAAACAACTGTATCTTAAAGTAACTATTAATACAAATAATTTGAATAGTTATATGGTATCAAATATTTCTATCTTATACCAATAATTTTCAAACAGATCTATATGACCCATACATAGGACCCTACTAAGTATTACCACTCTGAGTTAGTGGACTTGAGTATAATGGCAATAAAGAGATACTCCACACTCTCCATAACTGGAGCCTCACCACCAGATGTTGTTTAGTGCTAAAACTTGGGCACCTCTTTCTTAAGGGTAAAACCCCACTGCAGAGAATCAGTGCATTCTAAGCCTTGTTAACAGGGTGAATTTGTATTTGATGTACCAGTTGACAGCTTCACTAATCTAGACCGTTATAGTCAAATTTTTGCCAAACCAATTTAAACCGTTTTCATATTACACATATTAAAAAATACAAATTTGTGGGACTTGGTCAGAAACAGTGTCTTCGTAGTCTTCTCCCTCACTAATGTTAGCTATATAACTATATACAAAGCCCTTTTTCCTTGATACAATAGACATTACATCTGCTTTCCAGTGACACAAATGTGTAATCTTTATTTCTCTATAAATGGTTTATATAATTGGTCGATAAGGCTTGGCTGAAAAGTTCATAGGCTGACCAAGATACTCTCATAGAATGAGATCAAATGAGGTTTATTTTTCAATATAGTCTCTCTTGCAGCTTATACACTTCTTCCATTAGTGTTACAGAGCTTGAATCCCATTGATCAAAAAAAGTCAATGGCAGATAGGACATCATATCAACTTACAACTCACTCTTGGTTTGGTTTCTTTTGTGTAATGGCATATCAACCTTCATGGGTTATCTAATGCTAATGCCATCCTTTTAGAAGAACAGTAGTGATGGGAAGACAAGGGGGTTCATATGTTTCCCAAGGGTATTTGTCCGAAAGTGAACATAATAGCGCGACTGGAGTTCAAACTTGATTACTACAATTCCGCAGTCCAGTGATTTTAACCATTATGCCATGTAGACAACCTCCACAGCCCACCCTTGTATGTAATTGTTCTATATACCTCATCTATTATAGGTCTATATAACTATTCTATATTTAGTCTATATAATTATTCTATAATTGGTTTATACAATAGTAAGTAAAGTTGACGACCTTAAGGGAATTAATTTTTTTTTTTTTTTTTTTTTTTTTTAAATAAATAAATTCTCAGATTAAGAAGCCTCATCTCAAAATGATTCCAATTAAAGACAATTACAAATTCGGTATGGGCCCGACTATGGAAGACCAGAATAAGTAGAACAAATTGATTTATAAGACCAAAGAATCCACCCTTGATCGCCCTTCGGGGCTCGTGGCGCAGTGGATAGAGGCGTTGAGTCTCTATGGTTCTAGGTGAGCATTGTCAGAAGATAGTGGTTTCAAATCCTACCCAAGCCGGCCAGAGGTTTACTTGGTCAAAAAACGTTGTGCGATAGACAACTACGGAAGGCAGTAATTACTGGGGATATGGTTACAAGACTCAGCATTCCTATCTGAGGTCGCGGTAAATAACCTGAAGAAGGCCAGAGGTGAAATTTGGCCAAAACGTAGTGAAAGAAGAAACACAAAAACTACCAAGATGTGGACAAAAAGTCCGCAGTAAAAAAAAAAAAAATTTTTAAAAAAAATTAATTCTCAGATTAAGAAGCCTCATCTCAAAATGATTCCAATTAAAGTCTTAATCAAGGGTGACCCGAAGGCTCCCTTTTCAATAGCTACTACACTGAGGTGTAGAGGAGGGTACTACTCCTTTCTCTGGATTGCTCTACTTTACCCTTGATCCTTACCTTATAATGCTGAGTGTTAAGCAAGGTGGCATCAATTACCATTTTTTTGAGTCTTTGGTATAACTTGACCTGGGATTGAACCCTGGTCTCCCAGACCATTGGTGAACACTGACTCAGGATGCTGAATCTGCTAACATTTGAATGACTGATTTAATTTTGCTTGCAAAACAATCTAGTTCTAAGTGGGTTTTATTATATTTCATCATTTTGATAAATTGTTTTATGATCTTAAAAAGCCTATGAAAACTTAATTTTTTTCTCTTTTCATTCTCAAGTCCCTGACAATCAAACCTGAAGAAAAAAAGAAATATACGACTGGTGAAATTGTAAATCTGATGTCTGTTGACAGCTCAAATATCAATAACGCATCTGCTTATTTATGGATCCTTTGGTCAGCTCCTCTGCAAATTTGTATTGCGCTTTATCTTATGTATTCAACTCTTGGATCTGCGATATTTACTGGGCTGGGTATTCTAATCTTGCTGATACCTCTCAATGGAATAGTCACCAATAAACTTTCCTCTTACCAAAGAAAACAAATGACCATCAAAGATGACCGACTTAAACTCATCAATGAGGTGCTTAATGGAATAAAGGTGAGATATTTTTTCTCATAAATAAAGGCATATAACATAGATTGATGTAATGAATGACTTTAAGATCAAATTTCACTTTAAAAAAAATGCTTTTGAAATGCAAAAACACAACTTGTTTCTTGGCCTAACCTTGCAGTAACTTAGACGTAAAGTATCCCCAAACAGCCTATACCTTAAAGTCTATAGAATTTTTGAGATGATGTCCTGTGATTTTTGTTGTACTTAATCAATTGCATATGTCAACATTATATTATCAATGGCTGTGGGGACAACTAGAATTACCAAATCTCTATTTCTTTTACATTAGAAAGTTAAATAAAAACTGAATAAAATAAGATGACCTCTCTTGTTGGAAAAATGGACAGGTTTTTGGTTTTATCTATAACATGGATATTTGTTTATGCTTTGAATAGATGAATTTAAAGTTTCCCTTGTCAGTGGGGCATAAAATATTCTGATTGTATCTCTTGTGGAGGGTTTAGAACCCCTTCCAAAGAGGTATCTTGAGTATGACACTAAACTGCATCTCCAATTCTGAAAATTTGGGGAGTATTGAGTACCCCTTTCTTGCTATTACTCTCGGTTTGGTTTGATTTCTTTGTTTAATGTTATATCAACCTCTGTAGGTTAATGCCAAAGCCATCCTTCTAGAAGAACTATAGTGGTACTATTTAACCCATAGCTGGGAGGATAAGGGAGTTCATACCTTTCCCAAGGGTATTTGTCTGAAAGTGAACGTAATAGTGTGACTAGAGTTCAAAACTGCTTACTATGATTCCATAGTCCATTGCTTTAGCCATTACACTACAAGGACCCCCCCATCACTCTTGGGTCTACTGTGATCCAGAGTTAGTCTCAAATAGATCTGTTTAAAAATTATGAATAATAGATAGGACTGTTAACAAAAAAACTCTAAAATGAATGCAATTTTCTAATCCTAAAATAACCTGAAACAGATTTACATGCCATTTAAAATCAATCAAATCCAAGAGTTAACAGTTATGACATTTTGCTTTTAGGACTTTGTCATCTTTCCAGTCTTCTTTGGCTATCTGCCTGACCCCTGCCTCATCTTTGATTTGTTGCAACTTCTCTAGTAACTGACATAGGAAATCTATATCCAAAATCCCTTTTAGATATAAGCATCCCTGTTATATTTGTCACCCATCAATCAGATAACCTTGGTATAGCTTTCTGTCATTTCAGTACTTGTTTTTACCAAAGTATAGATGTCTGTTGCATTCTATCATGGCCGGTTGAAATTGACTGAATTATGTTTTTTTTTTTATTGCAGGTTCTAAAACTCTATGCTTGGGAACCATCCTTCGAAGAAAAAATTGTTGATATCAGAAAAGAGGAATTGCTAATGCTAAAGAAAGCTGCTTATCTTCAAAGTTTTTCCAGATTTTCTTGGATGTGTGCCCCATTTATAGTAAGTGACAAAGAAATGATTTTTTAAATTTTTTTTTCCTAAACCAGTTCATCAATTCTTTTTATCTTCCAATCTAATTGGTTTGGTTGTGATTTATGACATATCAACCCATTTATTTAATGTCAGATCTTGTTAATAAATGTATTTGTAAGTAAATTGTTTGTAGGTAACATTTTTAAATGAACCAGTTTGTATATGGTTCAGTGGTTTTGAGTATTATTATCCAGTAGTAATAATTCTACTTAATGTTAATCATTTGTTTGCACAGAGTTAAATGGTTTCAAGTGTTGCTATGAGTTTAATTAATTTAAAAGTAAATGTTCAAATTTGAACATCCAACATTGTGTTCATTTAAAAAAGTCTGTGACAAAGTTTTTACTTTAGACTCAAATAATTATTTTGCATTGCTAAATTAATACAATAAAATAAAAAAATTTATAATTTTTTCAGGTTACACTTGCTACATTTGCTACCTATATTGCTATCAATCAACACCATCATCTTGATGCCCAGAAAGCATTTGTGTCCCTTTCTCTCTTCAATTTAATACAAGTACCAATCAACTTGTTACCTATGATGCTTGTCTATCTTATACAGGTAAGTTTTAATTAAAAATTTTGATACAAAAAATGTCATTTCAAATATATAACTGAAGAAATTGGGGATTGTGACGGCAAATTGACAAAAATCCCAGAACGGGACTTTATTTTCGCACGTGTGAAGACGGGGCAGGTTGGCACTTGATCCCCTACCGAAATAAGTCCTGTTCAAAGTTCTTTTCTCAGGCAGATAAGAACTGGCATATTACGTGAGGGAATAATTTAAGGCCAGACTGACCGCCGATGGCAAAGGGGTCCAAAATTTCACACTATCACACACCCACCAGGCCGCTAAACTTCTTCCCCTTCCGATAATAGAAGAATACGGGCCTATAGGTCTTAATTGTAATAATATTAATATTGCTATAGTGGTAGTCGGTAACTCCGGTTTTCCGTGTGATACTTTAGGAATTAATAGGACAGTTCTAAGCAAGATAATATAAGGCGAATAGAAGCTGAAAGGAAAGCATGGAATAATAACATAGACCACATGGTAAAATGAAAATACATAAGTTCTTTACTACGGTTATATACATATATATGTTCAAAATGTCAAAGATATATAATAGGATAGTCCATGAATATGAATGTCTTTTCTTGGCTTTTATCCTTTTTCAAATTGAGAGAGGTAAAAAAAAATTTGGGTGTAACGGAAAAATGTCCCAAAGTTACTTATCTTATTTTTTTGACGGGGTTCCACTGGAGAATTTCTCTTTCACGGGCTAGTAGACTTGGTACTGTTTTTAATGCTGGCTTGAGAGACTCAGGTCCCTCATGTCTCAGTCTTTTGTCTTTAGCCCGGAGTGAAATGGCTATCGTCCGTCTGCCAGGAGACTTGTCCAAAAACTACCTTTTTTTTTTTTTTACTTCCGTTGAGGGGAAGGGAACCCCACTTCCGTTTGAGGCTCCCGCCAATCATTTGGCTTCATTTTTCTTTCCCCTTCCGATGTCCGGCGACCCAAGGTCACTTAAGTGCAAACATCTGTGTGACCCACATTCTCTCATAACGGTCACTTTTTGACTGCTAGATAATTTTAGTTCAACGGGGGAGAGAGTATCCTTCCCACCTCCTCGTTTTCGTGAGCCATCACGTGACAGGATTTAAAAGATTTAATCTTGGTTTGTTTTGGTTTATTTAATGGCATATCAAACCCTTATGAGTTATCTTATGCCAAAATTTCATTTATAAATCTTTGATATATGTAGAGCATTAGACAAGCTTAAATAAAAATAGAGGAGCCCTCAGATCATTCTCCAGGAACACTCAATTGATACAAAAATGAAAATCTTTTGTATACACATTAATATTTTTGTTGATATTTGTCAGTTTTCAGCAATTTTATCTTTTTGTGAAAATTCCAGTTGTAAAAATTAGTCACCACAAGGAGCTAACAGTGAAAAGTACCAGTGACCTAGACTTACCTACTCATTCAAATTCCTGCCTTTTTTTTTTTGCTTCTATCACAACCCCACTCCCAGTAGGGATTATTTGGCTTGTTTTTACCTGAGTACCAGAAAAGTCAGTTCTCCACTTTAGATGGGAGGACAACCAGCCAGAGCAATTCTTTTATATAAAGGTTTCTCCACCTCCGTTTTCATCAATCATGGTATATATTCATTGTACCTCATCACCTCTGTAGGGTTTTAAGTAGGATTCATGCAGAGTGGTTATGGTATTTTGGTGGTTGCAACATGGAAGGTCAATGTCATTGGAATTGTTTAGTGTGAATGGGTCAGTGACTTCGGCTTGTTAGGGTACCTTAAACAAGCTTGAGAAACGGATCACCACTCCTTTCTTCCCCATTGTACACTTTTGAGGCTTCATGTTCCAAACATCATTGTATTTTTGTTTTTGTGTAATTTTACAATTTTGTTTGAAATATAGACTTAGCAGGTGAGTAGGTACTTATAAACTATTACCAAAAAACTCGTCAATTTAAAATAAATCTTTGGAATAGTCTTTCAAATAGGTAGTGTAGCCTATACCAATCTCTAAATAGATACTTTAACATTCATTATTTAACACCTAATGCTGTCATTAACTTTTTTCCTTTTTTAGTGCATGGTGTCTGTATCTCGAATAAATAAATACCTAAATGGCAAAGACCTTGATCCACACAATACTGTTACAAATTCCAATATTGGTAAATATCTCTTTGTAATCTATTTTCAAAAATAAAACTTGATTTGCAATGTTCTCAGTTTTAAAGATGTCATATAAATTTTGAAAATAGTTATTAAGTGACATTCTTTATCAAATAGTGAAATAAATTCCAAGATTATCACTTAATCCTTTGAGAGATAAGAGATTACTCAGTCTGATCTCTCAGATAAAATAAAACAGGAATTCTTCCAAGTTGTGGCCATTTCAGTATTACTGTATGGTTACACGATAATGAAATGCTTAAAAAAAAAGCTAGATGGGAACTACTCAATGCTGTGTGCCGTTTTAAACAAATCCTGGAAGCAGTGCCCTACAAAACAGCAGCTCTACAGCCATTTACCTTCTATCTTGCTAACCATCCAAGTAAGATGTGCTGAGTAAGACATTTGACAGTAAATTGGTCAAGTTATTAGTTTACAAAATTATATAAATTTTTCTGAAACATCTTGTACATTTCAAAGATTTCAAGTTTTTTTAAACATTATGTATTATTTTTTTCAGATGCTGCTATTTTAATGAAAAATGCCACCTTTTGCTGGGAAAAGGGAGAAGTCAATATTTTAGAAAAGTAAATGACATTTTTTTTTATGGATGAAATTTAAGGATATGTATCAGGGCATATAGAATTAAATTCAACTGGCATTATTTTTGAATACTTAGAAATACATCAAAGATTTTTTTAAATTCTTTTCTTTTGTAAGCTTATTCTTTAATTTTTTTTATTATTTTGATTTCCGAATGGCTTTTGATTGTCTAGTTTGGGTTTGAGTGTAAATTGTAAGGTAAGTTAATGTACTTTTCTTCCTATATCACTAATCCATTTTAATATTGCTGTTTCCATCTATTACCTTTGGTCCTAAGAGCAGATAACTAAATATTTTAACATCCGGTTAGAAGGGCAATAACTCTTTTGCTAACTGCATGAACATATATTTCCAGAGGTGGGGGTTGTCTACTACATTTAATTAGATCCCTCTTTTTTTTCTTTTTATATTCGGTTTTTCTAAAATGGATTAATTTATATCTTAAATGCAAGAGAGGCTTACTCTGGTTGACCTGAGTCCCCCACAGCACCTCTGCAGAGGAGTAAGACCCCACCAACTAAACTGTGTTTGATGGTGAAGTTCCTATGCTGAAGCTTTAGAGAATGTGGAGTCCCCTTCTTTGCTATTACTCTCAGGTAATCTCTAACCTAAATTGGTTGTACCCATTTGAGTTTCATCTATGAGTCAAATAGAACTTTTCAATAATTTCTAAGGATTATTGAGTCCGGGAGACCTGGGTTCAATCCCAGGTCATGTCATACCAAAGACTTTAAAAATGGTACTTGATACCTCCTTGCTTAACACTCAGCAATATAAGGTATGTATCGAGTGTAAAATGGAGCAATCCAGGGAAAGGAGTAGCGCTCTCCCCTACACCTCGGTGTAAAAACTATTGAAAAGGGAGCCTTCTGGTCGCCCTTGACTATGGTCGCTAACTACTTATTATTAGTTGAAATCATACAGCTGTGTGCAAATTATTGATATTATGTAGGAATATTTGATAAATTGAATTACTAATGTTAAATAGCATTGTAAACTTATATTTACATTTATGTAGTTGTTTCTTAAGAGTGTTTTACACACAGTTAATGATATAAAGTATTTCTAATACTGATTGCCCAGTCAGCTGGGTCTGTAGAATACACTAACTGCACCTCTGCAGAGGGGTAAGACCACCGTCAATGAGTGTCCTGGATATGACGCTAAACAATCTGATGTTGAGTATTCTTATCTAATATGGGAATCAAATGGTATTCCATTATCCCTGTAGCCTAGTTAGTTGGGGCTGTAGAACACACTGAATGCATCTCTGCAAAGGGGTACCCCCCCCGACAAGTGTCCTAGATATGACACTAAACAATCTAATAGTAATACTGGAGCTTTGGGGAATGTAGAGTACTCTTTCATTGCCATCACTCCTAGGTCCACTCTGGTCTGGAGTAGTAGCACCTGATAGGGTCCTGTGTCAGATAGAAATGTTTGACATTTAAACTTAGTGCAAACAAATGACCTATGATAAATCGAATTGTTAGAAATAGAACTGTTAGATCATTTAATTATGTGTAAACAAATGACTGATGTTTAACTGAATTGTGATATATACATGGAACTATTTAACTTTGACTTGTGTTTCATAAATCATATATATATATATATATATATATATATATATATATATATATATATATATAAACAGGATTTGGCATTAAATAACCTACAATGGTTGATAAGCCATAAAACCAAACTGAACCAATCCAGAGCTCCAAAAATAAACCCTTACAACCAGTTCAGTATTATATCAAGGATACTGTTTAGCAAGTGGGGGGGGTCTTGCCTCTGCAGAAGAAAGTCAATATATTCTAAACCTGCAAATAGCTGGCAAGATTTAGATCAGTGATTAATAATTCTATAACAAACACAAAAACCATGTTGCTATAACAACAGTTTCTCATTCTGTAGTAAGATAAGTTACTTCTGTCCAAACTAAGTAAATAATCCTTTGTACATAATAGAAAGTTTTGTAAATGCATGTCCATAAAAAAATAAAATATTGACATGCAAATGGTTAATCATACTCCAAATCATTTTCAAACAGATCTATTTGTTCCGTAGTTGGAACCTTAACAGGTATTACCACTCTGTGGATCTTGTATGAGCTCTAATATGAGGCCAAGGATTTTAATTTGTAGTTGGGTTGCTTTAACTTTCTTATCCTATTTATGTTGTATAAGACTGAAGGAAATGGATTCTGGTGTTCACTTTCCCAACTGTCCCAAGTGGCAACTGCAGAAACCAGGTCTGTCCTCTTCTCTTGCCGCGTTAATTCACTTGTCTGACTTTCAAATTAGCAGTCTGCAAAAACTGCGATAACCCTCTGCTACTGATGTTTCTCCTTTAATGCCAGTTCTGGCAGACCAAAATTTGCATATGTTACAAATCTTGTCTCATCAGAGATGAGACAGGTAACTTATAAACCACACCTCAAAGAACACCCATGTTTCTTACTGTCAACACCCTGCAAACAAGACACATTCATGCTTACTTCAAACTCTGAGCTAGGTCATTTCTCTCGCTACATAAGCTCATGTGCAAACAATTTGCCTTCTCTTGCTTTGGCAAGGTATGTCTCCACCACAATGTAAAAGTAGATCTGTGAGTAATGGAAACAAAGGTGTACTGCACACGACTCGGATCTCCAGAACTGCAGCCTCACCATCAAATCCAGTTTAGTGTCATACACAGGATATGCATGATAGTAGTCTAAATTAAAGTGTTGTTTTTTTTTGTTTGTTTTTTTTGCTTATTAATGTTTGATATATTTTTCTTTTTAAGCATGTCATTTGAAATCCCAAAAGGACTACTTATTGCAGTTGTTGGGCCAGTAGGTTGTGGCAAGTCCTCTCTAATTTCTGCTATTTTGGGAGAAATGAACAAAAATTGTGGAACTGTTAATATGCAAGTAAGAAAATTATTTTTGTTTACTCTATTGACAACTGTGGAAATTTTGGTTTTAATTAGTATTATAGTATATACAAATAATATACAATATTTACTCATACAAGATAAATTGAATAAATCAAATTAAACTACTGAAAAGTATACTTTACTCATTTATAACTTGCTGATTTACAATATCTTTTATAAAAGTGTTGGAGAATTCCCATGATATACTGGGACATCTTAGTAAGTTAGATCAAACTCCAGTCATGCTATTGGATAAATACTCTTAGGAAAGGTATGAACTCCATTATCCTTCCCGCCAAAGTGATGTTAAACAGTACCAATTTTGTCTTCCAAAAATGGCTTGGCATTAAATAATCCACGAAGGTTGGTATGCCGTTAAACAAAGAAATCAAACAGAATCAAATTTTTTTTTTTTTTAAGATTCCCAGAACTTGACAGTGTGTTTTTTTTTTTTTTGTTTTTTTGTTTTTTTCTTGGCTACACCCTCCAGAAGACAAGAACTTGGCTAACAAGATAAACATAAAAGATGGCAACCTTAGTTGAGGGTGACCCAAAGGCTCCTTTTTTAATAACTACTTCATTGAGGTGTAGGGGAGAGTGCTACTACCTTCTTTGGATTGCTCCACTTTACCCTTGATCCTTACCTTATAATTCTGAGTGTTAAGCAAGGCTGCATCAAGTACAATTTTTTTTTTTTTTTTTTTTTTTTTTAGTCTTTGGTATGACTCGACCTGGGATTGAACCCGGTCTCCCAGACCATTGGCAAACAGGCACCAAAATATTGGAATTTTTAAATCGGTAAAGCTTATTTCATCTATGGAAAGTGATGTCAACCTATGAATAGGAAAGGCATGACTTGCTATTGACAGGTTATCAACCATATGTAAATCTGATTCCTGATAAAATAAAACAGAAATTCTTTGAAGCTATAGCTATATTCATACAACTGTATAGCTGCACTGCCTGGACTTTAATGAAATGCCTGAAAATGGGAACTACACAAGGACATTGCATACTTATTGAACAAATCCTAGAAGGAATACCCAACAAAACAGCAGCTGTATGGCCACTGACCTCATATCATACAAACCATCCAAATAAGATGAACAAGCGATAGTGGGCACTGCTGTTGAAGCAAAAATAAATTCATGATATGCTCTTATGGACTACTACACATGGACACACTGAAGTTGGCCAACCAGCAAAAGCTTAGATTTATCAGCAATGTACAGACACTGGATGGCACCTAGAAGACTTGCCAAGAGTGTTGACTGATAGGGATGGATGGAGAAAGAAAGGGAAACCATACTGTCAGCATGCCTTGATGATAATGAAAACTTAGGGAAAAAAATGACAAAATAATGTTTTGTATTATTCATCAAGTCATGCTGCCAGCAAGGATTTCCCTAACTCTCTCTCCATATATCCCGATCATCCATCACTCATGGCAGGTCTTTCAGACTACATCCTGTGTTCGCACAGAGCTGATGTATATATATTTACCAACCCCTCCGCTCGGTCAGGATATGACACAAGGTCAATTTTTAAGTGGAGTTTAACAGGTTTGAATTTGGAGTTTTCCTTCTCCTAGACTAGTTGCTTCACCAAGGCTGAAGAACCTGATCTGCCCTACTATTTACCCATAGCTGGAGGGAGAACCGTTGGATTCATACTTTTCCCAAGGATATTAGTGCTATGTGAAATGCAATCAGTCTCGTCCAGGATTTGAACTCGTGTCACCGTGTCCATTTCCTACGACGATAACCATTACCCTACGGGCACGTCCACAGGCACATCCATGGGCACAGAGCTGATGTAGATAAGTTCTTGCAGGTCAGTCAACACTGGCATGTTCATGTGTAGGTGTTCAGAGAAGAACATCAATTATGAGTTTGTCCTTGTTGATGACCATAAACCTAGCTTAGGTTTATTGGATTTCTTTATGATAAAGGACTAGTTCAGTTGGATGTATGCAAAAAGTGTCATTATTTCTGATGTTGATGACTTTCAACTAATGGGATCCAAGCATAGCAACACTGATGGAAGAAGGGTGTAAACCACGAGAAGGACTGTTGAAAAATCAGTCTCATTTGATCACATTCTATGTGAGTATCTTGATCAGCCTATGAACTTTTCAGTCAACCCTCAAAAGAGAAAAATAAATTAATTAGTTGGAAAAGCTAAGAAAAATAGATCAACTGATACATATAAAGCAGATTATCAAAAAAGCAATCATTTATCTAACTTTTATGTGATATATATATATATATGGGGTTGTGTGTTTGTCAATGACCAGGGAGACTGGGGTTCAGTCCAAGGTCGAGTTATACCAAAGACTCAAAAAATGGTACTTGATACCTCCTTGGTTAACATTCAGCATTATCAGGTATGTATCAAGGGCAAAGTGGAGTAATCCAGAGAAAGGAGTAGTGCCCTCCCCTACACATCAGTGTAGGAGAGGATGCTATTGAAAAGGGAGCTTTCAGGTCACTCTCAACTATGGTCACCAAAGTATATATATTTAAGCAGATAAAATAGCCAAGAAGATAAGTTTGTTTTTTTTTTCTTTTTCTTTTTCTTTTATTGCTTTAAACAGTTTTAAATTAGAATTTTCACCCAAATAAATATATATATAATTTTTTTTTCTTTTTAAGGGTTCTGTTGCTTATGTACCTCAAGAAGCCTGGATCCAGAATGCCACTCTGAAAAATAACATCCTTTTTGGCAAAGAAGATAACCCAACTCTGTATGAAACTGTAATTGAAGCTTGTGCTTTAAAGTCTGATATTGAAATTCTCAATGGTGGAGACCAAATTGAAATTGGAGAAAAAGTGAGTTACTTCCAACTAATTAAGCTTCTTTATTTCTTTGTACAAAAATGACATTGTTGGAGAGGATATTTAGTTGCATCCCCACTCACCTAGGTCCAATATTAGCATTAGCATATCTAATGATATACTGACAATGAACAGATGGAAAATAACCTCCTATCCATGTATAAGATATTTAATACATGCCTATAAAACATAATAAGTATTACAAGAATGCACAAACATGTTTCAACAGATGAAAGTTGTGCATTATTCCATGAACAAGCAGTATGTTTAATAATAATAATAATAAAAAATAAAGTCTTACTTGCCTTTGGTGGTGGGGGAGCCATTTTGGCCTTATATTTTGATGCTGAGGTGAAACAAAGGCTGTTCCATGAACAGAAGAAAGGTGCAGCTTAATAGTTCAAAAACAGATGAGGAACACCATATCTTTACTATTTGAAGAATGGGGGACGAAAGAGGTTGGTTTGAGTTATAAGATTGACACATGATGTTCAAAGACCTGCCCACCAAATCCAATGAGTCAATTATTTGTCTCTCTAAAATCTCTTAAAAAAAAAACAAATAGGAGTTATTTCTTCTATCATTTATTCAGAATAGTATTTTTATGTCAACAAATACAAAGTAGAATATATACATGCTATTTGACATGTTCAAGACACTTTAGATATAATTTTTTTTCATTTTTCTTTTTTTAACTCTGCAAAAGAATGTCGTCTCCTTCATGGAATTTATAAAGTTTTGCTTAGTTAAGAACACAGGCACCAGAATATTATTCTTTGGTGATCATCCATCTAATTTTAGAGCAGGCTTGCTATTTAACTTGGTGATCTAGCAAAAAGTAGCAGAAAAGTTATCCTGCAGGCAAGGACAGATAATCCAACAATACAATTCCCCACCCCCAATGTAAGCTGACTGGGCATGATACCAAGAGTACTCCCTTTTATTTATTTATTTGTAATTACAATACGAATTCTCTGGGTCCTGTGTAAGGCACTAAACTGCATCTGGTGGTGAGGCTTCAATTCTGGAATGCTGGTGAGTGTGGAGTCACCCCCTTGTCATTACTCTTAGGTTAACTTTGATCTGGAGTGGTTGTACCTGTTTGGTTATGGAGTCTTTCTCCTCTTGGTTGGGCCAAGAATTTTTCAGCAACTCCCTGTAATGAACATTTTTGTTAATTTTCCTTAGTACTGTTGGTAAACAGCCTAAGAAAAATATTTATAATACAAAATAAAATCTTTTGTGTTGTGCTTTTCTGTATATGATTTTATTTCATCTTATTAATTATGCAACTTTTCTCTTGCAAGGGTATCAATCTTAGTGGTGGTCAAAAGCAAAGGGTCTCCCTGGCCAGGGCTGTATATTGTGATGCTGATATCTACTTATTGGATGACCCACTGAGTGCTGTTGATTCCCATGTTGGCAAGCACATCTTTGACAAAGTTGTTGGTAATAATGGACTGTTAAAAAACAAGGCAAGCTCACTTTATATTATGTGTTTCTGTTCTAATAAAAGTTGTTTAAAAAAATAATCACAAATTTTTTATGACATGTTTTTAATTGATGAAAATTTTTGTCTTGTGTTCTGCAGACAAGATATTTCCACTATATTCAATTTAATTGACTTGACTGATCGATTTCAATGACATGTAATTTGTCTGGGCATATTTTATACCTAGGAAATCATGTACATTTATGCCATGTGTTTTAAAAAATTTGAGATGTACATGGCGTTTCAGAAAAACTGATATAATTTCATAATGTAATGACTTGACTAATTCTTGTTCAAATGATCTAAATTTTTAACAGCATTTGTAGAAATGACTTAAAATTCTATGTTCAATGTTGAAATGCCTTTTCTTTCCAGTGAATAACATTTCCATACCCGAAAAGAAAAAAAGCTTAAAACATAGAATTTTGAATTGTTTCCATACATGCCTTTAAAATTTGACACCAATTTGAACAAAAATTGGTCAAGTAATTAGATTACAAAATGATATCTGTTTATCAAGTAAGTTGGCAACCGTAGTCGAGGGCAACCCAAAGGCTCCCTTTCAATAGATACTACAATGAGGTGTATGGAAGGGTGCTACTCCTTTCCTTGGATTACTCCACTTTACCCTTGATCCGTACCTTATAATGCTGGGTGTTAAGCTAGGAGGTATCAAGTACCATTTTTAAAGTCTTTGGTATGATGCGACCTGGGATTGAACCCAGGTTTCTGGGACCTTTGGCGAGCACTCTACCCACTAGGCCATGTTTAATGTTTTATGTTTTTTTCTTTTCAGGTATAGAAATGTCATTCACTGGAAAGAAAAGGCATTTAAACATTATTGCCCAGTTGGCTGGGGCCATAGAATACACCGACTGCTCCTCTGCAGAGGAGTAAGACTCCCCCAACAAGTGTCCTGCATATGACACTAGACAATCTGATGGTGAGGTTCCAGTAATGCTTGAGCTTTGGGAGATGTGGAGTACCCCTTCATAGCCATCACTCCTAGGTCTACTTTGGCCCAGAGTGGTAGCACCTGATAGGGTCCTATCTATCGGTCAAATAGAACTAAACTGTGTACTTATGCTAAACTGAATTGCTTGAACTGGAACCGTTTTGACATTTAAACTGCATACTTATGCTATACTGAATTTTTTAAAGTAGAACTGTTTTGACATTTAAACTGCGTGCTTGTATTGAGCTGAATTTTTTTAAATAGAACTATTTTGACATTTAACTGTGTATAAACAGAAACTATACTTATACTAGACTTAGTTGTTTGAATTAGAACTGTTTGACTAAACTGAATAACTTGAAATAGAAATTTTTTTTTACAATTAAATTGTGTACTTATGCTAAACTGAATTGTTTGAAATAGAACTGTTTATTTGTTTGAAAATGGATTTGGCATTAAATAACCTACAAAGGTTGATATGCCATAAAACCCAAACATAAAATTTAAAGTTATTTCTATACATGCTGTTTATATTTGAGATCACTTGAATTGATCAAGTTATTACATTCTGAAATTATATCAAGTTTTCCAAAACATTCTGTATTTACATTTTTGTGTAGTTGTCCCAAAAGCTTTTTTGCACATCGTTATATGGTTTCAAGTATTCCTATCTAATATAAATAATATGCACACTGTTGTATGGTTTTAGGTATCCCTTTCGAATACTAATAAATCATACTCAATTGCATGGTTTTAGTAACTATTTTTATTTGCTCACTGTTGTTATATGGTTTCAAGTGACTAATAATAATCCTTAGTACAAAGTTATAGCTTTGAGTAACAATAATACAGATTTGCACACAGTTATACAGTATAAATTATTCCTATCTAATACTAATAATATTTAAATAGATCTATTTGACCTATAGAGAGGACACTAATGGATACTACCACTACAGGGTCAGTGGATCTGTGAGTAATGGTAATGAAGGGTTACTCCACATTTGCCAGAGCTCCAGAATAGGAGCCTTGCCTCTGGACACTGTTTAGGTCATATTCAGGACATTTTGGCTTATGTAATGTGCCAATGGCAAAAAGCTGCAATATATGGTGGCATCCAATGAACTTCGTCTCGTGGTATTTTGCCAGTCCACTGAACAACATGTGAATTTATTGACCTCACTAAATGAGCAGTCCACTCTCTATATAACTTTAAGAATATTATTTCATAGATTGAACAAAAATTCTACAGAAGCTCATATATTCAACTAACCCATGGGTAGGTCAATTTTTAAGAGTAGTAAAGCTGCTTTGAATTTGGAGTTTTCTCTCTCTTAGACTGTTTGTCTAGCCAAGGATAAGAAATCCAGTACTGTATTGAATGATCTTTGATAGTAAAGTTTCCATTGTCATATATAAATTTAATGTTTGTTTTTTCTAGACACGTGTACTTGTTACACATGGTGTTCACTGGTTGCCTTTTGTTGATTCCATCATAGTCCTTTCAAATGGTAAAATATCAGGAATTGGAACTTATGAAGAACTTCTTGCCAACAATGTTACTTTTTCCCAGTTCCTGATGACTTACAATTCACAAGATACTGGTACGCTATCAAGTGATGAGGAAGAAAACTTTGACAGTAAGTGCTTCACTCCCTAACACATTAAGAATAAAAGAAATTCTGCATCTCATGTTTTCAGTTTAGCAATCTTACATTCTAAATCAAATCTTTTTATAATTCATAAACTCCTCCATAGTAAAAAAATAAAATAACTTGTAGGCTATTTAAGGTCATTTTCTGATTGGTAGACATAATGGTGAGCAATCAGGTGATAAGGAATTAAACCCTTTTCTGGCCAATCAGAAAGCATGACAGAATAAAGCTGAGGATTTTTTTTTTTTTTTTTTTTTTATTCCTTTCAAAATATATAGATAACACTCGGCATTCCATAATTGGTAGTTCTCATTCTTGCATATCTGTGTGTCAACAGACTTTAGTTCTCTTGCAAATGGTCCGGAACAGATAACATTCCAATCTCTTTGGAACTATGATACCTTACCTCACATGTTTCATTTGATGATTACATCTTAGTTGATACATAAAACTTTTAGTGATAAAATCAATATTAAAAGAAGCAAGTCCTTAATTTTAAGGTTTTATCCTGCTGTGCTGGCCAGCATTTGAGAACTTTTTGATTTACAAAAATGTTCTTAAACACTGTTCACCTGTATGCTAGGGTGATTCAAAAGTTTTGCAATATTTTGGTACTTGCTAATTTGTGGCACGTATATCATGTGACTGAAGCAGTTCAAGCCATGAAAGGTACCCATTGTAGTTGGTAGTGTTGTGGTAGTTGGTGCATTGCTTTACCTTGTATGTAATTTGAAAGCTGCACAGATGAAAGTGCAATGAAGTCTAATTCTGGAAGTTCGAACTGGGCCAAAATGATGCAGAAGCAACCAAACACATTTGTGAAAAATTAAGGTACAAGTGATCACAGTACAATAACACAGCCCTATTGAATACGAAAAATTTAACAGATCTATTTGACCCATAAATAGGCTCCTAACAGATACTACCCCCCACCCCAGGATCAAAGTGGACCTATAAGTAATGGCAATGAAAGAGTAATCCACTCAACTCAAATCTCCAGAACTGGAGTCTCACTATAAGATACAGTTTCGTGTCACACTCAGGACACCCCTTTTTTTTTTTTTTTTTTTTTTTTTTTGTGGGTTCTCTCCTTTGTGTAGGAGAAATAGAGCATGTTTTTACCTCCTTACCACTGACGGAGTTGTTTCTAAATGGAAAAGATGTACTTATGGCATAATTTCTATGAGTTCCATCAGTAGGCAAAATTTGATATCTTTTTCTCGCAAACTGAAAAAGTGTTTCACTTTAAAAAGTGGATGTTAGTTAGTTTTAGGACTTAAGAAGCTAGAGACTTTTATTGCAGAGAATATATGGACATAGTAAAAAAAATACACGATGTAATATTAAAAACAGGCTTTTCTATCAATCGGGACTCTTGAAAAGACTTGACCAAAAAACCTTTATGTTGAATCTCTCACTCATGAATATGAGCAAGACAAACTGCTCTGGGGTTCACGTCTTTTAGATATATATCTCAACGACTAATCATGGGGTATTACTCTACCTATTGATTGCCCAGTCGGCTGGGGCTGTAGAATACACTGACTGCACCTCTGCAGAGGGGTAACCCCCCCCCCAACGAGTGTCCTGGATATGACACTAAACAATCTGATGGTGAGGTTCCAGCAGTGCTGGAGCTTTCGGGAATGCAGAGTACCCCTTCATTGCCATTGCTCCCAGGTCCACTCTGGCCTAGTGTGGTAGCACCTGATAGGGCCCTATCTATGGGTTAAATAGAACTAACAGCATACTTATGTTAAACTGAATTGTTTGAGTAAACTGAATAGCTTGAAATAGAAATGTTTTTGACACTTAAACCTTACATTTAAACTGCGTGCTTATGCTTAACTGAATTATTTGAAATAGAGCTGTTTTCAACCTTAAAACTCTATTTACACTTAACTGAATTGTTACATATAACCGCTAGAATAGTTTGAAATAGAAATGTTTTTGACAGTTAAACTGTGTACTTATGCTAAACTGAATTGTTTTAAATAGAACAGATTATTTACATAAAAATTGATTTGGCATTAAATAACCTACAAAGGTTGATATGCCATAAAACCCAACAAACCAACCGACTATACCTATTGAAAATTTGTGCCCGTGGTGTAGTCGTTATCGTCGTAGGGAAATGAACACGGCGACTCGAGTTCAAATCCTGGACGAGACTGATTGCGTTTAACATAGCACTAATACCCTTGGGAGAGGTATGAATCCAATTATTCTCCCTCCAGCTATGGGTAAATAGTAGGACAGACGAGGTTCTTCAGCCTTGGGCAGGCAACTAGTCTAGGAGAAGGAAAACTCTGAATTCAAACCTGTTAAACTCCGCTTAAAAATTGACCTTGTGTCATATCCTGCCCGAGCGGAGGGGTTGGGTAAATAGTACCTATTGAAAATTTGTATTAATTTGTCATGTAATGAATCTGTTTACTGCTTTTAATTCTAGTGGAGATGCTCCGTCGGCGAAGAATAGATTCTGAAAATGATTCTCTTCTCTCAGGAAATTTTGGTGATACCGGATCATATGAGCAACACATGCATACCAAGTAAGTTACTAACTTCAGCAAAGGATATTAGTGATTATAAATGACTTTACGTCTATTTTTAACAAAAAGTTAAATTAGTGAGATAAGAACAGTTTCCAGTGAATATTCCTTCATTAAGTTCTTATATATATATAGTCCTGTCTGTCTTGGTATGTATGCATCAGCTTATAACTTGGAACAGATGTTATTGAGCATTAAAATCATACCTATACTTGAATATGTTTATAATAAGTACCAAATTTAGTTTTTGATGTTTTACTGATTAAATGGTTTAATTCAATAACTAAAAATCAATTTTGCCCAGTCAGCTGGGGCTGTAGAATACACTGACTGCTTCTCTGCAGAGGGGTAAGACCCCCCCCAACAAGTGTCCTGGATATGACTCTAAACAATCTGATGGTGAGGTTCCAGCAATGCTGGAGCTTTGGGCAATGTGGAGTACCCCTTTATTGCCATTGCTCCCAGGTCAACTCTGGCCTGGAGTGGTAGCACCTAATAAGGGTCCTATCTATGGGTTAAATAGAACTAAATGGTGGTTGGCGTTTACTGTTTTTATGCAGTTAAACTGCGTATTTATGCTGAACTGAACTGTTTTGACATTAAAACTGTGTACTAATGCTACACTGAATTGCTTGAAATATAACTGTTTTGACATCTAAACTGTGTACTTATGCTAAACTGAATTATCTGAAATAAAACTGTTTTGACATTAACTATGTATTACCCAGTCAGTTGGGGCTGTAGAATACATGACTGCACCTCTGCAGAGGGGTAAAACCCTGCCAATGAGCGTCCTGGATATGACACTAAAAAGTCTGATGGTGAGGTCCCAGTAATGCTGGGGCCTTGGGGAATATGGAGTGCCCCTTCACTGCCATTGCTCCCAGGTCCACTCTGGCCCGGAATGGTAGCACCTGAGAGGGCCCTATCTATGGGTTAAATAGAACTAACAGCATACTTATGCGTAACTGAATTGTTTGATTAAACTGAATAGCTTGAAATAGAAATGTTTTTGACAATTAAAACGTACTTACATTTAAACTGCGTGCTTATGCTAAACTGAATTAGTTCAAATAGAATTGTTTTTTGACACTGAAACTGTATTTACACTAAACTGAATTGTTTGACATGGAACTGTTTTGACATGTAACTGTGTGTAAACAAAATCTGTACTTATACTAAACTGAATTTGTGGAATTAGAACTGAATAGCTCGAAAAAGATTTGTTTTTCACAATCAAACTGTACTTACATTTAAACTGCATGCTTATGCTAAACTGAAGTATTTGAAATTGAACTGTTTTTGTCATTGAAACTGTACTTACACTAAACTGAATTATTACATATAACTGCTAGAATAGTTTGAAATAGAAATGTTTTTGACAAACTGTACTCATGCAAAACTGAATTGTTTGAAATGGAACTGGTTATTCACATAAAAATAGATTTGGCGTTAAATAACCAACAAAGGTTGATATGCCATAAAACCCAACAAACCAAACTAAAAATCAGTTGATTTGTAGAAATCTTCCGTTCTTCATAATTAATTATGAAAAGCACAAGCAATTCTTCGAGACACACCAAGTTTAAATATCACACAGATTCCGTTGTTAAATCTGAATTAATGCTTCATCAAAAATTGTTTTGTAATTTAGTACTAATTGTTAAAAAAATCTTTTGGAGAAAAATTCTAAAAAAAATCAAAATATTTCAAACCTGGGAGTACCTTTTTTTTTTCTCTCCAAATAATACTACTCTAAATGTAAACCAAAAGCAAATTGTAAAAAGAAAAATTTTGCATCTTTAATTCTTAACTTTTTATTGTAAAGACATTTTTATTTCTTAGCTGCTATGTTACATTTTTAAAGTGAAAAAAAGATAACACAAATTTTTATATATATATGTGAAAGTAAATAATGGAAATGAATCCAACAGTATGAAGAAAATAGAAAAACAAAGTAATCCAAAAGTGATGAATTTATCATGGAAAGTCCAATGTAAAAACATTTCGGTTTTAGTAGTCCTTCATCAGGACGTCAAGATGATGGAAAAAGTGTTGCTAGAACAATGATGGATATTTTTAATGTTTTAAAGTACTGATGAGGGCTTACTAAACCCGAAGCATTTTAATGTTGACTTTCCATTTTTGGATTACTTTTTTCCTATTATATGCGAGTAGATAAAAATAATGAACCTTATAGTGAAAATGAGCTCGTAATAAAAGATATGAAATTATAAACGTACACATATACAAGTGGCTACTTCTGCAGTTCCATAAGTGTTTATTAAACATAAGTTAGTTTGGATCATACGTATGATTTACTTTTGGTCATGCCATTCCAAATATGGTGATACATTATGAGTGGATATTAAGTCTAATATTATTTTAAAAATTATGTTAAATATAAACACCCTTGTTTAGTATTACCTGTCAACAAGTGTCTTTGACATGCTTCTCTTCTATTTCAATAAAGCATGCTTACAAATAAGTTAATATTGAGTGTTGATATATTATTTAGAAAGTTCTTTTGAAGATGAACAGTCTAACTCAATATCACTTCTCAACAAATGACGCTGACTCATTTCCCTACAATTTTAATAAAGCATTTTTTCAAAATTGACTGTTCAGAGATTGACAACTATATGATGAGTTATCAAGTTTGTGGAACTGCCAACTTGCTCAGAAAAAAATTTGTGTATGGCAGTTAAGCTTCTTGCAAATAATAATAAAATCTGGCTTTCTGAAGAAAGTCTGAAACATTAGTGGTTTCTAAGATTGAGAATAGAGTAAAATAGTTTAATTTATTTTTGGAATGATTATGGCAAAGTTTAATGATGTAAATCTAAGTTCTTTATTTGGAATGTTTCGTATATGCAATAAAATGCAGCTGCATTGCAGCATACAAGGCTTGCTACTCTTCAATGAATCTTCCTTGTTATTCACTAGGAGACTGTCATCAGCATCTTTGGAAACATCATCCAAATATCTGGTAAGGAGGTCAACTTCTGTTGTATCAAATAAATCTAATGCAGAGATTGAGAAAAACTCTTCAAAGGCCATTAGCCGACTTACTGAAGATGAATTCATGGAATCTGGAGAGGTAAGAAAAGGAAATAACTCCTGAATTACTTTGCCTTAGGAGGATTGTACGATAATGATTTGGACATAAAACACACTCATTCATACCCCCCACACACACTTTGGACTATGAAATCGTAGAAAAAAAAGAATTCTTATGTATAAAATACACTGACTTTTTAGAATTTGTTACAGCTAAATTTAACTTTTTATTGCTTTGTATTGACTAAAAATAAGTTATAATTTTCATTGTTTTGAAACAAAAAATTTATATAGGATTTAGGACAAATACATTGGCATGTTCACACAAAAATGCAACAAGCTTGTTGTGAAAATAAACTCTCATTAGGAAAAACAAAATTATAAGCAAATAGACATTGGTTTGGTTTGGATTGGATTCTTTCTTTAATGACATTAATCTTCATGGGTTATTTAATCACAAAGCAATCTTTTTAGAAGAACAATAGTGGTACTATTTAAATCATAGCTTGAGGTATAAGAAGGTTCATACCTTTCCCAAGGGTATTAGTTCAAAACTGAACATTATAGCATGACTGGAGTTTGAATTCACTTACTATGTCACAGTCCAACACTTTAGCCACTATGCCATGAGAACTCAAACACATTCCAATTGATATTTCTCTATAATAGCATGAAATACATTAGTTTGGATTATAGATATAACTTACTTTTGATAATACTATCCTGAAAATGTTGAGACATACCTCTTTTCAGTTTTTAATTTTTTATTATTTCATTTATTTTTAAAAATGTTTTTTTATGGTCTGCCAGGACAACAAAGTTTACTACTCAGCAGGTTCTCTTTTTCACAATTATTATTATTCCTTATAACTGTAGGATTATTTATGTATAGATTGACACTTGAAATCTTTTTTCTTTTTTTTTTCTCTTTTCAATTCTCTGCACATTATAGCATAATTATTTATGTAGAACACAGTCGTGCATAATGCACAAAATTTGGACCACAAAATTTATGAAAAAAAAGCATCTTTTATATGATATAAATTGGCTTTTTAGAATTTGTTACACCTAAATTCAACATTTGTTCCTTTGGATAAAAAGTTAATATTTAGTTCACCCATAACTTTATCAATTCTCACCAATGGAAGCAGTCATGCCGCAGTTAACGTGTTAGTAACATGTGAGAGGCCTTTCAGTTATGACCTATTGATTGGGATCGACGCCATACAAGCACTGGGAGGTGTCATGATCACCCTGGCTAGAGAAATGAAACTTGTAAGGGGAAAAGAAGTGTGTGCGGACCTTTGTGTCAATGAACCAGATTTCGATGCTTCTTTCAACCATAACGAGGATATGGACTGCCAGGTGGAAATGGACCCTGAACAATGAACCAACCTTACTCTGCAACCAAATTGCAGAATATTAGATACCCGATAACATCAAGGGAGAGTATGAGAAAGAACTGCAAGTGTGGATCACGAACAGTTGGTTAATCCCATACCCCCTAAGGGTTTGATTCCTCTAATGGCTATTGTACAACATACCAAAGGCAAGGTGCACTCGGTGATGGACTACAGGGAGCTCAACAAGCATGTAGATGCCTTCACTGTGGATGCTGACATATGTACAGCCAAATTGAGGGAGTAGCATCAGCAAGGAGTGAATGTGGCACATGCAAATGAGGGCAGGCAGAAAAGAATATAAAAACAATGGACATGGTCACTCGGAGACATTTGCGTTTGAGTTGAACATGAATTGATTAGAGGAGAAATGACGGTCCGTTTAAAGAGACAAAGTGTTTGTTGTTAAGACACAACAACTTTATTTGAATTGAATACCTAGCTCATGTGTTGAACAGTTTCTCAGTTATTGAGTTCATGACATTGTCAAATTAGTTTGGCAACTTGGAAAGGTTTTTGACTGACCTGAATTATTAGGATTGCTTTTGCCTATTTATAGAAATTGGGGTTGAAAAGGTGGATCAACTGAGATGTTTAAATTCTAGACAGGAATCAGGTATATGCCCACACATATACATTTTTTAGATGTTTGGACCAATCAAGATCTTAGATTTTACTTGCCTAGAGCCTAAATGTGTGGTACAGTGATTTCTGTACAATACTTTATATATATATAAAGCATTACGTAAGCTTAAAAAGTATGAGGATCATTAAATAAGTTTCCAGACTTTTTTGTATGGGCACTTTTATTGATAGTACACACATGAAACTCTAGTCCCCTTCGAAGTAATCTCCTCCGGCTGTAATGCACTTGTTGTACTGTTCCAACAACTTCTAGAAGGACCCATGGAAGTCCTCTTGTGTGAGCATGTCAATGACCTTCATCACAGCCTCTTTCATCTCGTCAATTGTCTCATAACGACAGCCTCTGAGCTTAGGGAATAACCAAAAGTCACAGGGAGCAAGGTCTGGACTATAGGGATGGTGAGGAACTGTCTTGATGCCTATCTTGGTCAAATAGTCTGTGACAAGAGTGGAGTTGTGGACTGGTGCATTGTCCTGGTGGAAATGTCATTGACCCGATTTGAAGAGTGCTGGCCTCTTCTGATGGAATCTCTTCCTGAACTCCCTTAAAACCTCAACATAGTAACCCTAACCCTTTGGCCAATTAACTCTGGTGTATTGACTTCCTTACTCCTCTCACACCTCTCATCATCCCTCACAGACTCCCTGCCTTCCTTGAATCTCTTATGCCACTCAAAAACTGATGCTCGATTCATGCAAGATGGTCCAAAAGTAGTCTGAAGCATTCCATATGTTTCTGTGGCAATTTTTTCCAAGTTTAAAACAGAATTTTATTGCATATCGTTCTTCTAAAGTGTCCTCTGGCCAGATTGCATTTTTGAAATTTACCAGCTGTGACAATCAGGCTTTAGTAGGGTGTATTCCAATTGCTGCTGTAGCTGTTCATTTGAACCTAAAATCATAAAAATTGGTCAGTCAACTCATAAGATGTATAGTTATAACATACTAAATTTATTTTCAAGAGTCTACAACAATTTTAAATACCTGTACAAAAACAGTCTGGAAACTTATTAAATGCACCACTTATTTGGTTAATTATAAAAATGATCTTGAGACCCAAATAATATATCTTGATAATACATCGGCATCTATTCATTTTCTTTTTCAGGTGGACTTCCAAGTATATTTGAAGTACGTTCAGGCAATGGGCTATGTTCTTACATCCATCATGTTACTGTTTGGTATTTCTTATCATTTGACTGGCATCTTTTCTTCAGTTTGGTTAAGGAATTGGACACAAGATCCACTACTACAGAATGTCTCCAATTACAATACATCTGCATATACATCCAAAACGGATTTTTATTTGGGCATATATGGTGCTCTTGGAATTGCTCAAGGTAAAGTATTCCAAAAGTTTTAAAAATAAGGATACTTACTGTGTTTGATTTATTTTCTTTGTTTTAATGGCTTATCAACTTTTGTGGGTTACTTTATGTCAAAGAATAGTAGAAGTACTATTTAACCCATAGTTAAGAGGATAAGTGGGTTTCAAGAGTATTAGTCCAAAAGTGAACATCATAGCTCAACTGGAGTTAACTATGATGTTACAGATTAGCATGTTAACCTCTATGCTATGAGGACTCTTGAAGTCTGTTACTTGGAATTTAATGAGGATCGCATAACCATCAGATGAAAATATGAGAGAACATAGCAAATCAACCTTATTAATTGTGTGAGCTATTTGTCATGTGGCAAGATGTTTGTTTATGTGTCACTTGCACGTGAAAAAAAATTTACATATAAATTAGAACTGTCAAAATGTATGAAAATAAATTATGGAATTAGTCATGTGGTAAATGACACAGACTCCCTCTAAAAACAGGTATTCTGGGTATCACACGAGATTATATCTGATAGTGAGGCTCCAATTCTGGAGATCTGAAGACTGTCCACTCTACATGGCCATTACTCTCAGGTCCACTCTGACCTTAAGTGGCAGTATCTGTTAGGGTTCCATTTATAGGGTAAGTAGATCTGTTTGAAAATTATTTGTTGTGGATAATAGGATTTGATACCTTATAGCTGTAATTTATTTGTATTGGGAATATTTGTATGAACCTGTAATTGTTTACAATGGGATTATGTTAGGTACTTGAAACTATATAACTGTGTACAAAGGAATCATTTGTAATAAGAGCTCTTACTTGAAGCTGTAATTGAAAATTATTCATATTAGATAGTAACACTTGATACTATAAAATTTAATGCTGAAAGTGTTTTTAACCCATAAAATCTTTATGGTGCTCAATACATGAAAATGCAGAGCAAATATCACTATCTTTCAAGCATCAAAAATTTATAAAAATAAAATCAAGACCATTTAGATTCATCTGGCTTCAAATTCTGGAAAGGAACCAGGAATTCATTGGTTAAAACTGAAGTGTGCATATGCTTGGTGTTTGGGAAATTGTAGATTGTACCTGGAAGAAAAATACAACATAATAAACTTTCTAGAAATAAACAATTGACTGGATAAAAGATTGGGGTTGGTAGTGAGATGCTACCATGAAAGTAAATATCTACTTTACAATTTGGCTCCGTATTGAGCCACATAACTTATATCAACCACATTATAGTCATATAATTCAAAAAGAAAAGATTTTTCTTCCAGTTGAAAGTCAGATGTGTGGAATACTCGTGTATATCTTGTTTAACATCTTGAGATATATATATATATATATATAAAAGACAGTTTGGAGAATTAGATAGACGTGTATTGCTAGTGTTCCAGTGTCATCAAATGCATTTTTACACCACAAGGATGGTTAGAAATATTTAGTTTGTATAGGTAGAATATCATCCCTTGATGGTTATTTAATAAGTCCTGTTTTTACATATGATTTTTAAATAAATAGTTCATAGGTAACATTTCTTAATTGAGTCAGAACTCATCTGTTTCTACACAGTTAAATGGTTTCAGGTATTGCTATCTAATAATTAAATTTAATATCAATCATTTACACACAGTTAAATGGTTTCTAGTAAATGATTGAACAGTTCTATTTGGTTGATTGTGTTTTATAGCATATCATTTATTCAATGCCAACTCCTGTTCAGGTATACATATTAAATATATATGATTTGTAAAATAGTTTGTAGGTAATAATTACACAAGCCAGGGTTAAATTTTTTGCACTTAGCAATACTTGAAACCATTTAACAAACACTAATAGTTTTATTTCCTCTAGTTAAATGGTTTCAAGTATAGTAAATGATTAAATAGTTATATTTGTCCCATAGATAGGACCCTGACAAGTACTACCAATTGCAGTCAGACTGGACCTGAGATTAATGGCAATGAGGGGGGGTACTCTACATTCCCTAAAGCTCCAGGACAGATGGCTTAATGTCTGATCTAGGACACTTGGTGATGGGTGCTTACTCCTCTACAGAGATGCAGTTGGCGTATTCCACAGCTCAAGCCCAAGGAAGCACATGATCAATTAAATAGACATGTACATTTAAATTAATTTTCTTTTTCTTCCCCTTCAAACTTTCTTTTTTCTCATGCCATCAGATTTCAACTCGGACTTTACTTAGTTCTCACACACACACACACACACACACACACACACACACGTGTGTGTGTGCATGTTATTTTATTTTTTAAACAAACGAATTGAACTACTGAAAATAGTATTTTACTCATAGTTTAATGATAATATTTCTAATAAAATCTTATTGCTTCTATTTTTACATTAAACCTTGTAAAATATTGTTGTATACCAAGAATGAAGTTAACTCTTTTGTATAAAGATATAATCTGCTCCTCTTGTCTTTCTTTTTTATGAAATTGTACAAAATAGTTGCTTAAAAGAGACTCATGAACTGCTAATATATACACCCAGAGATATGGAATCTTCAGTGAACCGCTTTGTTCTGTTTTCCTGTGAATAGTACAGGGCTAACTCAAAACATCTAATCATCTCAGCTTCTATGTGTTTTTCAATTCCAGGGCCTTCACAAGCCACCCCTTGTTCTTTCTTCTGGGATCATACCTGGTTTTGACTTTAGTGAGTCTCATACTGTTCAGGCCTTTCTTTTTCTTTCAACCCTGGGTCCTTTGACACAAGGCCAGTGTCCAGAGCAGCATGACCTTTAGTGATTCTTCTACCTATCCTTCGTTCTCTCTTTTGGGTTGAAAATCTTCAGTCATTATATCATTTTCTGTGTGTCTACGCACCTCGTGGCCACTCTTCCTTCCTCCATGCCACCCACACAATTCATGTGGCATTTCTGCTGTTTTTTGTTTACATGAAGACACAGGTATACATCCTGTTTTGTAACTTATGCTGCCTATCGAAAATCAAATCTCCCACAATATTACAACAACTGTTCTTTTCCGGGCAGTTGCTGTTGAGATGGTTGGTTGGTTTTGATGCATGTCAAGCCTTGTTTGATGGTTTTTGACACATGGCAGCCCTTATTAAATAATGAAGTCAATTTTCCTTTTTTTTTTTTCTATCTTTGTAAGCAACTTTATGGTTACATGTAACTAATGTTAAACTTTTGTAAACAATTTTAACTTCAAGTAACTATTTTCAATATTATTAATTTATTATGAATATCTCTTATCCCTTCAGCTATGGGTTCAATGGTATCAATGCTATTCTTTTACAAGGATGGCTTTGGCATTAAATAACCTATAAATGTTGATATGCCAATAAATCAAAGAAACCAAACTATTGTGTGTGATACAAGAAATACAAGTATATTGAAATAATTATTTTGTATTAAGTCTAAAAGGTTGGGGTGATTATTTTACATGAGAACTTTTTTTCTGGCTACATGCCTAACTATATTTGGGATGGAATGGTCAATTAGTTATATCTATCGTCCAAACTAATGAGTTTTTTTTGTTTTTTTTATAGCATTACAAAGAAATATTTACTGAAACGTGTGTTTGTCAAGTTGTTTCTTTTAATGTGAGCTTATTTTCATCGTAAGCTTTTTGTATTTTTTCTGAAGATGTTCAAATGTTTGCTCTAAATACTATGTAAATTTGTATTTTAAGATATAATGTAAATTATAGAAATTTTTAATTTTAGTAGGTATGAACTGATAAGTTGACTAAATGCTGAATTTAAATTAAATTTAAGTTAGGGGTGCATGTTATACACAAATAATTATAGTAATACATTGATCATATGCTAAATAATGAGTCAAAAACCATTTTTAATTTTTCTTTTTTCTCTTTCAGTTTTGTTGATGTTGATCTTTTCCCTCATTTGTGCCATTGTTCAGGTAAAGGCATCTAAAATTCTTCATAGTGACATGCTCCAGAGTGTCTTAAGAGCTCCCATGTCATATTTTGATACTACTCCTCTGGGAAGGATCCTGAATCGTTTTGCCAAAGACGTCAGCTTTGTTGACAACTTGCTGCCTTACTTGTTTCGCTCGGTCATCCTCAATATTTTTGTCATTCTTAGCACTGTGTTAGTCATTAGTATGAATACACCAATCTTTCTTGCAGCTGCAGTTCCACTTTCCGTTGTGTACTATTTCGTTCAAGTAAGTATTATTACTTTATCTTGTAGACTAACAAATCGATTTTAACAGCATGTCAACCCATCTATGGTTATCTCATGCCTAGAGGTTGAGAAATTGCATTCATTGTATATTCCTTTTTATTCATTATTTTTGTGTGTATGTGTGGTTGTTTAAGAGGTTTTTCACAATCCTATCAAATATGAATAATTTTCAAACAGATCTACTTGGCCCGCCATTCCAGGTCAGTGGACCTGAGAGTAAGGGCACATTCCCCAGATTTCAAGAGCTGGAGACTCACCATCAGATGCAGTTAGGGTGTCCTCGTGGTGTATAGGGTGTCCTCGTGGTGTAATGGTTAAAGCGATGAACTGCGGAATCGTAGTACGCGAGTTCGTACTCCAGTCGCGCTATTACGTTCACTTTCGGGCAAATACCCTTGGGAAAGGTATGAACCCCCTTATTCTCCCTCCAGCTATGGGTAAATAGTAGGACGGACTAGGTTCTTCAGCCTTGGTGAGGCAACTAGTCTAGGAGAAGGAAAACTCAGAATTCAAACCTGTTAAACTCCGCTTAAAAACTGACCTTGTGTCATATCCTGCCCGAGCGGAGGGGTTGGTAAATAGTACCATCAGATGCAGTTTAGTGTCATACTACTTTTGCTCTGGGGATACAATCAGCATATTCAAAGTCCTACCAACTCTATTCATCATAGTGCTTGGGTCTCATCCCCCACCCTCAAATCTATGATACAAGGCTCCTACTCTACTAGATGTCAATTTTCATAATAAAAAGTATTCATTGAAAATATATGAAATCCACCCTTTTAGGACCCCTCAAACAAGCTTTTACCCCCCCCTTGTTGATAAGTTTCATTTAACACAATATTTTTTGTGATACACCATAATTATTCCAGTATCACACACTTTTTTCTTACAATTTTGAACTGAAAAGTTAGTGGGGTATATTATACAGAAGAATTAAATATTAACTTTTTATCCTGCTTTGTGCTTCATCATATTTGGGACCCTATGACTAAATGTAAGTTATATCTGATTCAAACTCATTTTAGTGACATTAAACAGAATTGTTTTACATTAGTAAGAAACAATAAAGTTTAATGCCACTAAAATGAAATTGCCACTGGAATGTGTTTTATTTGTTTCTCTTAGTGTGAGCTTATTTTTTGCCATGAGCTTGTTTCATTTTTATATGAACATGTCTGTGTTTGCTGTAAGCACTGCATAAATGTTTTGTTGCAAACTATTTTTAGTCAATATGAATTAGATAAAAAGTTGAATAAATGTTAATCTTAGCTGCTACAAATTCTAAAATGTCAATGCATACAAGATTTTGTATTTTTTATTTTTTTAAATTTCATAACCTAAATTTGGGGGGAGAGGTATACATGAATAATCAAAACACCTAGAGCTCTAAAACACTTAACAGTGTTAATAAATAAGCTAGCTACATAAAAATTTTATTGACCCAGTCAGCTGGGGCTGTAGAATTCACTGACTGCATTTCTGCAGAAGGGTAAGACTCCTCAATGAGGGTCCTGGATATAACACTAAACAATCTGATGGTGAGGCTCCAGTAATGCTGGAGCTTTGTAGAATATCGAGTATCCCTTTATTGGCATCATTCCCAGGTCCACTCTGACCCAGAGTGGTAGCACCTGATAGGGTCCTATCAATGGGTCAAATAGAACTAAACTGTGTGCTTATGCTAAACTGAATTGTTTGAAATAGAAAAGTTTTGACATTTAACTGTGAAAATAAGACTTTTTAAATGAATTGTTTTTGATACATAGCAATACTTGGAACCATTTAACTTTGTTGACTAAACTGCGAGTCATAAAGACTCAAAAAATGGTACTTGATGCCACCTTTCTTAATACTCAGCATTATAAGGTACAGATCAAGGGTAAAGTGAAGCAATCTAGGGAAAGGAGTAGCGCCCTCCCCTACACCTTCGTGTAGTAGCTATTGAAAACTTTACTCAACTTTACTCTTACTTATATGTATAAAAATGGATTTGGCATTAAATAACCTACAATGGTTGATATGCCATAAAACCAAACCAAATCTAAAAATTTTATTTCTTTTAATATTTCTAAACTTTTTTCTATTTCTTCGAATCATATTTATTTCATTTCAGCGTTATTACATTCCTACTTCTCGTCAATTGAAACGTATTGAATCCATCACTCGTTCACACGTCTTCAGTCATTTCAGTGAGACCCTATCGGGAACATCATGTATCCGTGCTTTTAAAGTACAGAAAAGATTCCATCTTGAATCTCTGAAAAGGGTGGACAAAACACATGGATTCCTCTTTGCAAATTATGCATCAAATCGGTGAGTATCCTTCTTAAAAATAGGATAATTTTTCTTTTAGGATATTGAAGGACATGTAAAAGTTTTATTATTCATCTTTTGACAATTTGCAAATAAAAGATAATTATTGACATAACAAAATAATAAAAGTAGTTCTTCAAGACAAGATTTTTCTAGATGCAACAATGTTAAAATGCTCTTCCTTTGCTGATTGATTGATTTTAATATGTCAACGCATTGCCATTACTCCTAGGTCCACACTAACCCAAAGTCATAGGGGGTATCCTCGTGGTGTAATGGTTAAAGCGATGGACTGCGGAATCGTAGTAAGCGAGTTCGAACTCCAGTCACGCTATTACGTTCGCTTTCAGGCAAACACCCTTGGGAAAGGTATAAACCCCCTTATCCTCCCGGCTATGGGTTAAATAGTACCACTACTGTTCTTCTAGGAGAATGGATTTGGCATTAAATAACCTACAAAGGTTGATATGCCATTAAACAAAGAAACCAAACCAAACCAAAGTCGTAACTGTTAAAATCTGATCTAAAGGTCAAATAGATCTGTTTAAAAGTTATTTCTATCAAATAGAACCCCATGCCCCACCAAAAAAAAAACTGAAGAAATAAGTACACAAAAATGTAAAAATGAATATACAATGAATATGATTTCTTTACCTTGGAGCATAAATTCCTTTACCTTGGAGCATAAAATACCTCTAAATTGACATGCTGTTAAAATCTATCATATTCTTATAAAACTGTACTTAAAAAACTTTTTGAGCACCTCAAGTTGGGGTAATGTTTAAACCAGTGCTTCTTATCACTGGTCTGCTAAGTACTACTTGCCAGTCTGCTGATGACACATGATTTTAAAAAAATAAGAAGCAGTCTCACTGTTCCCATTGACTGTACACTGCGAGTTAATTTATATTGATAATGAATTCCTGTATTGAATAAAGCTAATTTTAACATACCTACATAATAGCTTTTATTCAAAGTTTAACAAATTCTTAAATTTCATACACCAGTCTATGAATCTGTCAAAAAGAGTAAACCGGTCCGCAACTTCCAAAAGTTTAAGAAGCACTGATATAGAAAGCTGGTTTGATTCTCACTAGGTACTCCATATTCCTAGCCTTGAACAAATCTTAGTCGATGACAATCTTAATATTGGTTAAATGTAAACATGATCAATGCCATGCAAAGTAATTATTAGAAAACAATTCTAGAGGATTTTGATATGTTTAAAACAAAACGAAAACTCTTAATGATAAGAAATAACTGTACAAAAATATCAACACGAACATACAATGAATGTGATTTCTTAATCTCTGAGCATGAAATAACCCTAGATAAATTGACATATTGTTAAAATCAATTATATTCTTATAAAACTATACTTTAAAATATGTTTTGAGCACCTCAAGTAGGGGTAATGGTTAGAGAGCTAGACTATGAAACCTTTGAATCTCTCTAGGTGCAGGTGGTGCCTGTGGTGTAATGGTTATTGTCGTAGGAAATGGACACGGCTAGACGAGTTCAAATTCTGAACAAGACTGATAGCATTTTACATAGCACTAATACCCTTGGGAAAGGTATGAATCCAATTATTCTCCCTCCAGCTATGGGTAAATAGTAGGGCAGACTGAGTTCTTCAGCCTTGGTGAGGCAACTAGTCTAGGAGAAGGAAAACTCTGAATTCAAACCTATTAAACTTCGCTTCAAAATTGACCTTGTGTCATATCCTGCCCAAGTGAAGGGGTTGGTAAATATGATTCTCTCTAGGTGCTCCTTATTTCTAGCCTTGTGTTAATCTTAGTAAGTGACAATATTGGTTAAATGTAAACATAATCAATGCCATACAAAGTAATTATTAAAAAAATAATTCCAGACAATTTTGACATTGTTAAAACTGAATAAAAATTCTTAAGAAACAACACAAAAATGTAAATATGAATGCACAATGTGATTTCCAAACCTGTAGACAGAAAATAACCCTAGATAGGTTGACTTTCCATTAAAATAAATCAACTTGTGAAGTAATCTATGTAATGATAATTTCTCTTGTATAAATGCAGTTTGCCATAAAATGATTGTCTATTAATAGAAAATGATCAAATGTTTAAGATCAAGAGGTAACAAAAGATATTCATTAATTATATTGCTTTGTCTTATATTTGAAATATCTTTTTGTTTTAATTTTTTTTTAATATTTTCTTTTCCAGCTGGCTTGGATTCCGACTAGAACTTATTGGAAATTTGATATCATTTGCTGCTGCTATTTTTAGCATTGCCGAAAGAGACATCCTAAGTGGAGGACAAGTTGGTCTCTCATTAACATACGCTTTTCAGGTAAATTCCATTATTTATAGCTTTTATGTGGTAATCTTTCATGTGGGATACTGCTGGGGAAGTAAAGATGAACTCATAAGTGACATTTTCATATGGATGTGCCAGTGTTGGCCAGCCAGCAAGAACTTATTTACACCAGCTCTGTGTGGACACAGGATGTGGTTTAGAAGACCTGCCAGGAGCAATGGATGATAGTGTGGATGGAGAGAGGGAAAAGTGTGCTGTCAGCACAACCTGATAGCTTTTAGAGCTTACTAGAACAGCTACCCAGTACAGAGAATTGTTTTTTGGTGGTGGTGGGGGAGAAAATTGGAAAAGTAACCGATTTTATGAAAATAGATATTTCTACGAATTTTTTTCTAAAATAAGTTAAAGCTTTTCAAATTAAAAAAAATATCTTTTTGTTTTAATACATGTTTCATTCATAATCAAAGTTTAATTTTCTTCAAGAAGTGATATCACTTTTCAAAATCTTTTTAAGGATTTAAATTCTCTGCAGACATTATATGAAATACAAATATTTTCCCATGAAGAAATGTTTCTTAGAAAATTCAAAAAATTAAATCAAGTGAGTGGTAATTTACTTTAAAAAATATTTCTACAAAGTTTTTCTAAAATAAAAAAAATATCTAAAAAATGATTACCATATATATTAGCTTATGCAACTTTATAAAACCTAAATTTTAGTCTAAGATACAAACTTGGTGTGTGTAAATAGTTGGCCTAGACTAGGCCTAGACAAACTGTTATTCCTACAATTTCCTAATATAAAAGTCAACAAATAGTCCCAAATATTACTGAATGATACTAGAATATATATGGTACATCTATTACTGAATAAATTCCAAAAACATATTAGCTGTTGATTTTGAAAGAATGAAAAATAAGGGGGATAACCGTAGTGGTTTATGTAAGATCTGAAAATTTTTCAAGTTGGAATAAAAGCAGTTTTTGATCTTTCTTTGATCAATTACCTTGTCTAATAGTAGAAAATACAACTTAGTTCAGTGGTATTCTTTATTAGGTAAGTGATGCAAACTTTAAATCAATGCAAATTTTTTTTTTTCTTTTCACAGATTACTATTTCCCTCAACACTTTAGTCACCAATTTTTGCAATTTACAATCAAACATTGTCTCTGTAGAAAGAATTAAAGAATATTCGTCTCTTGAATCTGAGGTGAGTAATGATTCTTTTAATTTTCTCTTTTGATGCAAATTTCTTTAGTGTTTCATATTAGCAAATTTCTTTAGTGTTTCATATTTGTTAATTTGTCAACAGCACAAAATCATATGATTGAAGAATCAGCTGCAGCAACTCAGAAAATTGGTAAAGAACAATTCACTGTAAAGACTGAGGAGATCTAACCTTTGAGTATAAAATAACATTAGATGAATTGACATGCTGTTAAAAATCAATCATTTTTATAGAACTATACTTGAAAAATGTTTTGAGCACCTTAAGTAGGGGTAATGGTTTGAGAGCTAATCTGTCAAACCTTTGATAGTGAGTGTGATTCTCACAAGGTGCCCCCTACTTCTAGCCTTGTGCTAATCTTGATAAATGATAATCTTAATATTGGTTATGCTGACCAGAAAATAAGAGGTATACTTAAAATGATGAAAAGACACCTGGAAATTATAACAATGCTTATATTTGCCTGTTGATTTCTCAACTCAACTTATTTTTTCTTTAAGTATGTTATATGTGCATACACAGTAATATTGACAAATCAAAGCTACCTGCACTCTTAACCTGTAGTCTGTTGAATGAAAAAAGTCTAGGTCAGTCGAGTGACGTGACCTGATGAGGTGGTGGAAGGAGAAGTCGAATGATTGGTCCACCGGCTTGTAGTGCCAAAAAGACAATCCCCCATTAGAGAAATTTGAAGAAGAATTTTAGTTTTGGACAGAAGTCAGCGTTAGAACGACATGCTGAATTCAGCCGACTCCGAGGAAAGCCACCTGTAAAAAGAGTAGAAGAGTTTAGACCGGAGTCAGCGTCAGAACCGCATGCTGAAATTCAATCGACTCCAGGAAGGTCACTCACCCATAAAAAGGAGAGAAAGAAATCTGAAAGATTGAAAACCCATCAAAGATAGTACAATTCAAACCGTTTTCCTTCTACAATTCTTAAATATTGGAAAGTTAGATGTATTCAAAAAAAAAAAAGTCTGTAAAGGTTCTATTTCACCAATAATTAAATTTATTGAATGAACACTACTACAAGTATCAGTCTGGCGACTTCGACACCTTTCTCAAGTAAGAGAAAAAAAGAGAAAGAAGAGAAAAGGATTGTTGAAAAACATTTTTGTTTGATATTTCCTGTTGCCGATATTTTAACAAGAAAAGAGAAAAGATCTCATCATTATTTGTTTGGTCGTCGCATATTAAAATTTTGTTACATTTTAAATGTGCCCTCGTGTTGAAATCTTTTGGTTGTGTTATTTCCTCTGTCGATTTGACTTATTTTGCATGTATCTGTCTCAGCTTCATATCACTTTCATTGATTCTCGCTAAACGTCTTATTGCCTCCTTAAAATATCACAAGAGAATTTTGGAAATCTGTCTACAGTTAATATTATCTAACCTAGAATTTTGTTCTTCTGTGATCTGCGGGGGTAGAAAGACAAAGGACTTGGTGGTGTATGTGAAAGTGAATTGGCACCCCCTTACCGATGTCTGAGATCAGGCTAGCCCTGAATTAACTGCCGCATTATTTGTCTGTTTATCATATCCCCGAAATAGGAGTCTTGACCGGGATTTATTTTGTGGAGTGTCAAGTGCCAAACTACCCTTGACGTTACATGAGCATGAAATGGGCTCTCGCCCTGGGATAATTATTTATGCAACATCACAGTTCCATATCCACTCTAACCTGGAGTGGTATCACATGATAGGGTTCTATCTATGATTCAAATAGAACTGTTTGACATTTAAACTGAGTGCAAACAAATGACATGCTAAATTGAATTGTTAGAAATAGAACTCTTTGACCATTAACTGTGTGTAAACTGATGTTTAATTGAATTGTTAAGGATACATAGCAACACTTGGAACCATTTAACTGTGTGCAAACAAATGAGTAATGTTGAATAGAATTATTAGTGTTAAATAGAAATACTTGAAACTTTTTTAACTGTGAGCCGAAATTGTATCATTGGTATTACATAGCAATACTTGAAATCATTTAACTGTGTGCAAAAGTGTTATGTTTTTAACATAACAAAATAAAACTTATGGAAAAATAACACACTGGCCGAGTATTGGAAATAAACTAGGGAATTTATTTTTGTGGAAAATAAGTACAGCTAATGGTTGTTAAAATTAAATACAGACATAGTCGTTGAGAACCTAGAAAAATCCTGTGTGCCGCATTCCTGGTGTCATGGCAGAAGTCCTTTTCTATATCCCAGCATGCACCTATTAGCTTGGGATAAGCTGTCTCTTGAATGGTCAAGGGTAGATAACTTTGAGCCTTTTTATAGTGGTCCTAATAAAAAGAAAAATGATCTCAGGTTTTTTTTAGGGATGTTATGAAAATGTGTTTACAAATCATATTTAATAACAGGATTTGGCATTAAAACACCTGTAAATCATAAAACCCAACCAATCAATAAGAATTCATGATAATAAGCACTTATCTTAATTCTTACAGAGTCCCTTTAAAAGAAGTATTGAAGACAGCACTATGGTCCCATAATATTTGATACATTTAATGAATAGATATGCCACAAGAATTGAGACAAGAGTAGTGTAAATTTTCATACAACTTGGATATTAGATTTTATAAGCATAGCTTAATTCTTGTATATCTATATTTTATCAATTTAAAAAAATTTCCAGTGATTGACATAAAAAGAATAATTTGTGAAAGGACTCCTGAATTTCTACAAAGGCATGAGATCTTTTTCATGGCAGAGACAATGGAGTTGTCAGGAAAATGTTGTGATTTATATAGATGGTCTGATAGAGGCTTTCTTCATTTTGTCACTTGATAGCTAAATTGAATCTAACATGTCACTCATGTTATGCATTACCCACTGCCAAATTGTTCATATCTTTTATTTGGTAATTGTGAATGTTCAAGTATCAATTAATTTCAATGGGTGCAATTTTTCTTCTGCTTGGAGGAATTCAATAATGCACTGCTATTTTCATGCCAGACAGTATTTTGCTGGACTGTAACAAGGAAAAAAAGCATCACTGGTAAGAAGCTTCAACCTCTACTGCCATGCTACCAACATCTACCTGTGATGTTGAGAGACAAGATAATAAAATAGATATTCATTGAGCTTAGCTTAGTTTTGGCACAAGGCCAAAAGTATGAGGCATACAGTAATAATCAAATTCACAGGGGTCTGCTAAATTAACTTGTTAACTATTGTGACAGAGAGAGAGAGCCCCCACCCCCAGGTGGAATTTCTTTTTTTTTTTTTTCTTTTTTTTTTTTTTTTTTGTAATGTTTCTGGGGTTGAGTTTATTAGTCAAGTGGGTGTGATGGTTCAAAGTGGTTGATGGATGGGTTCGTTAATTAAAGCTTATGGTAAATGAGATTTTGGGTAGTCTGAAGGACGAAATCCAGACCTGGCTTGTTGAATCTTGCGTGTCCGATCAGAACCAAGAGATGGAAATAGAATCTTTGCAAATCTAGATGATTTTGTCAACAAAGCTGAGAAAGCAACTGCCAGTGTGCCTGCAAATGAAGATCTGCTAGTTGTCTCCCATAGATCATCTGAATTCATATCCGACTAATTTTGTCTTTCTCTGTGACTTTCCGACCAAACAAGTGAATCTCGGGACATTTTGTACTCTACGTATTCATGCAATTTCTTTTGTGGTGATGTAATGACAGTAGCCTTAAAAAGCTTTTTATACAGGAATCAAAAGTGTTGGTTATTTTTTTATTTCTTTGTGGTTACGACAAGAACTTTTTCTTCACAAATAGTGATTCCTTTCGGCGTAGAACTCGGCCCATACCACTTTTCGGATCAAGAATTCACAACATAGCAAATAGTCGTGGTTCCTTCAGCTCAACGAAGGAGGCCCGAGTGGGTTTTTTTCTGGCCAAAACCACCAGAGAGACAAGATACAACTACCGGTGGCTGAGTTCTGCGTCAGACTATTACACTACCCTAGGTGCCCAAAATAATAAAATGGAGCATATAAGGAGGGGAAAATATCTACTTCTTATAGCATTTACTGTGAGACACCCTTTACAGAGAGGGATAGAAAGACATTGTAGGGGAGACAGATCTCACCTAAAAAAAACAGTCTCAGCCAGATTTTGTTATTCACAACCTTTCCAGGCGTGATTCTAACAATTCCTGAAAGTTTGGTTGAAATGGAATCAGAAATATGGGAGCCTTAGGTATATGGAAAGGTAGACATTTGGTGAATTTATAAAACTTTTATACGGTTTCATTTTTTTCAGTTCCTTAAGACAATGTTTGTTTTTTTTTTCATTTTACATTTAAACTGAAAAGACAACAAGATTAAGACCCAGTCAGCTGCAGAGGGGTAAAACTCCCCCAATGAATGTCCTAGATATGACACTAAACAATCTGATGGTGAGGCTCCAGTAATAGAGCTCTGGGGGAATGTGGGGTACCCCTTTATTACCATTGCTTCCAGGTACCTGATAGTGTCCTATCTATGAGTCAAATAGAACTAAAGTGTAATTGTGCTAAACTGAATTGTTTGAAATTAACTGTTTAGACATTTAACTGTGTGTAAACAAAAAAAAGCTATACTCATACTTAACTGAATTGTTTGAAACTTTTATCAAAATGACTTAATTCAGCATTAAATGATCCCAAAAGGGTTAATATGCCATAAAACAAAACTACCAACCAACCAACACGATTAAAAAAAAAAAAAAAAAATGAAAATTGATCTTTTGTAAAATAAATGTTTTATGTGTAGTAAAAAATAATCAATTTCACCTGAAAAAGGTTAGAGAACTGACCAGATACTATTTACCAACCCCTTCGCTCGGGCAGGATATGACACAAGGTCAATTTTTAAGCGGAGTTTAACAGGTTTGAATTCAGAGTTTTCCTTCTCCTAGACTAGTTGCCTAACCAAGGCTGAAGAACCTAGTATGTCCTACTATTTACCCATAGCTGGAGGGAGAATAATTGGATTCATGCCTTTCCCAAGGGTATTAGTGCTATGTGAAATGTTAATCAGTATCGTCCAGGATTTGAACTCATATCGCCGTGTTCATTTCCTACGGCGATAACGACTACACCACGGGCACCTGACCAGATAAAAGTTGCTCAAATCAATAAATGAAAATACTGATCCGAATCAGTTCTCACTTTGTGAAATTAATTCTTTTTCTCTTCCAGGCTCCTTGGTTTATTGAAAAAACTAAACCTAATAAGGAATGGCCCAGATGTGGCAAGATTGAATTTCGGAAATATAGTACTCGTTATCGTCCAGGCCTTCAACTCATAATCAAGAACATCTCCTGTATTATTAAAAGCGCTGAAAAGGTGAGTTTAATTTGTTAAAGGTTCATTTACAAATTGTATCTTCATACTTAGAAGGATTAAGTTTTTCAATATTCTAATGTGAACTACAATTTGGCATTTTTGGATGCTTTTGCATGAAGGTGACAAACCACACTGGACTATGAGATGTTGAGCTCACCTGATACTCTCCGAGTGCCTCTTGCTAGATTTGCTTCTGTGGCTTAGAACTCAGCTGCTGAATCAAGTTTTAGGCCTGAAGTTGTTTGATCATTAAAGTTCTTTCAACTTGAGCAAAATTTCTTGAATCATCTAGTTACTGTACTGGGATCAACTGCTATTAAAATCCTTATTGCCATTATAAAAGTTCAGTTATTCTGTTCTCAAAATCCAATGTTGGTAATCCTAGTTTCCTCTGGTGTTAAAATCCCAAAAAATACATCTTCCTGGCAGTAAGTTCAATGAGCAATTGCTTTTGAGGACAGCTGCAAATGATCTTAAATGCTTTCAGTTCTCATCTCTGATTGGCCAATTTTTACTAGAAGTGCTGGCTATTGTCAGGAAAGTTCATAAATAGAAATGATGATTTTTACCTATATCTTCATCCATAGAGACTCCAATAACTGTGCCTTCAACTTTAGCACCACAAATGTTTTGAGTTGCTTCTGTGATGTTATGGCTCAGTTTGAATTCATAAAGCATAAATTTCTGAATTAGACTACATTGCACATTCATCTGTGAAGCTTTCAAATCACTTACAGAGTGAAGCAATGCACTGTGTGTCAGCACACCACCTAACACTATACTACTAACCACTGTGGGTACTTTTCACAGCTTGAACTACTTCAGTCATGTGTTATATGCAAATTAGCATGTGCCAAAATATTGCAACACTTTTGACTCACCCTACCACTTTGTTTTTGTCTTATCTGAAAACTTTTGCCTTTTTAAACATTAATGTAGAATTTTGAGTTTTT